>OZ026523.1:45549906-46149906 GCA_964019695.1 Loripinus fragilis | reverse complement strand
GGTAAAAGTGTCTCTAAAACTCTCTCTCTCTTTTGCGTTCGTACCTTCTCCGAATTCTTAGCACGTATTACCGTCGTCTCCTTTTTTCTACTGGCTTAAAATGGTCTTAAAAACTTCGCTCTCCTTCTGCGCTCGTCGTTACAGGTACCTTCTCTGAGTTCTTAGCGTGCATTAAAGTCGTCTCCTTCTTTTGTGTGGGTAAAACCGTCACTTAAACTTCGCTCTCTTTCTGCGCTCGTCGTTACAGGTACCTTCTCCGAATTCTAAGCGTGTATTACCGTCGTCCTCTTTTTTCTGCTGAGTTAAAATGGTCTTAAAAACTTCGCTCTCCTTCTGCGCTCGTCGTAACAGGTACCTTCTCTGAGTTCTTTGCGTGCATTAAAGTCGTCTCCTTCTTTTGCGTGGGTAAAACCGTCCCTTAAACTTCGCTCTCCTTCTGCGCTCGTCGTTACAGGTACCTTCTCCGAATTCTAAGCGTGTATTACCCTCGTCTCCTTTTTTTCTGCTGAGTTAAAATGGTCTTAAAAACTTCGCTCTCCTTCTGCGCTCGTCGTTACAGGTACCTTCTCCGAATTCTAAGCGTGCATTACAGTCGCAAACCTGCACTCTCCATTGCGCTTGTCATTGCAGGTACATATGTCGAATCGTTGCCGCGTACTCACGTCTTTTTTCTTATATTTTCAGGTGCCATGATCTAGCAAGCATGTGGTACAGATGTACACCTCGATGAGATGGAAGAGGTATGGGCAGATGAACGTCTCAATGAGGTGGAAGAGGTATGGTTGGCTTTGTAAGCTTTATCTTGAAATTCTTTCCAGAATAGCTCTAGAGTGACAAACAGTTTAGACCCAGACTAGATCTGACAAAATGCTCAGGCTGAGCAGGATCCAGACTGTTTGCAAAGCTTATCAGCAGACGACAGTATTAGGCAAAGAATTAAAAACACCATTAAGATGGCATCTTGTATTCAATCAACGTATATGTTGATGTTTTGTTTTCATAGAGAGCCAAGGAAATATGATCAGAAAGTTTACATTCACATATTACATTAGTAAAAGCCTTGTTGAATTCTTGTAAGGGAGACTCTGTATGGACATCACATGGAACAAGCATAAGTTAGGTTTGACTTGTAAAATAAGAGGAGAAAACCCAGTGAAAAACACACTTATTGCTGCTCATGATCCTGTCAAGTGTACACTCGTTAAAGCAAGTGGAATGGACTAGGCAATTTCACAATCATAGATTAGCTTCAACATTGGTCATTCTGGTAGTATACTTATCACCAAAGCAAACAAATCTGGGTACTACTTGGGTTGGTGTACCTACTGAGGAAACGCCTTATATAAGTCATTTTTGCAAAACATATGAAATTGATGTACTTATTGCATATACGTAAATCACTCTTAGAACATGCATGACAAGTGGGACTCCAAGTATATTATTTTGATACGTTCATCTACTTCCATACTCCATGTGTGCGAGCTGCAAAGGACTGGATGGATGCACAGTCTCGCCTGAGCCTTCACTTAAGACTTGTGCGATAGGTACCAGCATCTAATACAGTAACTGTTGTAGTGTTGAGATTTGAATTATGGGAAGATGCTTAACTCTTAAAACGTCTATCACAACAAAAGTCATTTGCTTTTGTCGTCTGCTAAAATGTTTTAGTAGCCTTTCAAACAAACAGTATAGACCCAGATGAGACTGCTCATATAGGAGCAGTCTGATCTGGGTCGACACTGTTTGTCTCTATACTTAACTTTGTTAAATAATGCTAGCAAAAATTTGCAGCAGACGACAAAAGCAGACAGAATTTTTAGATGATCATTTTGCTGACGTTTTAAGGGTTAAGAACGCTTAAAGTACAAATCTAGTAACCACACAGTACATGTCTATATTTCCAGGTTCAGACGACTAAAAACTATGCCTGGCTACAAGTCCACTTGAAGAGAAAGACAGGATGCAACAATGTGACGTCTATTGGAATGGTAGGTATTTTTTTCCGTTTATATCGTACACCTGCTGAGTATAAGATGCGTCCGTATTCTTAGGGTAAATATCCGTCGTCTTCTTTTTCTGCTGGGGTAAAAGGGTCTCTTAAACTCTCTCTCCCTTTTGCACTCGTACCTTCTCCGAATTCTTAGCGTGTATTACCGTCGTCTCCTTTTTTTCATCTGGCTTAAAATGGTCTTAAAAACTTCGCTCTCCTTCTGCATTCGTCGTTACAGGTACCTTCCCTGAGTTCTTAGCGTGCATTAAAGTCGTCTCCTTCTTTTGTGTGGGTAAAACCGTCCCTTAAACTTCGCTCTCCTTCTGCGCTCGTCGTTACAGGTACCTTCTCCGAATTCTAAGCTTGTATTACCGTCGTCCTCTTTTTTCTGCTGAGTTAAAATTGTCTTAAAAACTTCGCTCTCCTTCTGCGCTCGTCGTTACAGGTACCTTCTCTGAGTTCTTAGCGTGCATTAAAGTCGTCTCCTTCTTTTGCGTGGGTAAAACCGTCCCTTAAACTTCGCTCTCCTTCTGCGCTCATCGTTACAGGTACCTTCTCTGAATTCTAAGCGTGTATTACCGTCGTCTCCTTTTTTCTGCTGAGTTAAAATGGTCTTAAAAACTTCGCTCTCCTTCTGCGCTCGTCGTTACAGGTACCTTCTCTGAGTTCTTAGCGTGCATTAAAGTCGTCTCCTTTTTTCTGCTGAGTTAAATTGGTCTTAAAAACTTTGCTCTCCTTCTGCGCTCGTCGTTACAGGTACCTTCTCCGAATTCTAAGCGTGCATTACCGTCGCAAACCTGCACTCTCCGTTGCGCTTGTCATTGCAGGTAGATATGTCGAGTCGTTGCCGCGTACTCACGTCTTTTTCTTATATTTTCAGGTGCCATGATCTAGCAAGCATGTGGTACAGATGTACACCTCGATGAGATGGAAGAGGTATGGGCAGATGAACGTCTCAATGAGGTGGAAGAGGTATGGTTGGCTTTGTAAGCTTTATCTCGAAATTCTTTCCAGAATAGCTCTAGAGTGTCAAACAGTTTAGACCCAGACTAGATCTGACAAAATGCTCAGGCTGAGCAGGATCCAGACTGTTTGCAAAGCTTATCAGCAGACGACACTATTAGGCGGTGGTTCTGTTGTTGTTGACTTTTTGTTTATGGTTACTCCCATTGTGGGAGTCTGTAATTGTTCTATGTATTGTTGTGCGTTACTTTATGTCCATTCTAGTATTGCAATCATCTTGATAGGGAAGAGAGAGCTGATTGCTTTGCTTAATTTGTCTTCCTGGTGTCTCGTAATGGTTGAGCGGCTCTTCCTCACGGTGCCATGGGGTTGTCTGCAGTTTGTGATTGTGGTATTTCCTGATCATACTCACTATGTTTTAGGCAAAGAATTAAAAACACCATTAAGATGGCATCTTGTATTCAATCAACGTATATGTTGAAGTTTTGTTTTCATAGAGAGCCAAGGAAATATGATCAGAAAGTTTACATTCACATATTACATTAGTAAAAGCCTTGTTGAATTCTTGTAAGGGAGACTCTGTATGGACATCACATGGAACAAGCATAAGTTAGGTTTGACTTGTAAAATAAGAGGAGAAAACCCAGTGAAAAACACACTTATTGCTGCTCATGATCCTGTCAAGTGTACACTCGTTAAAGCAAGTGGAATGGACTAGGCAATTTCACAATCATAGATTAGCTTCAACATTGGTCATTCTGGTAGTATACTTATCACCAAAGCAAACAAATCTGGGTACTACTTGGGTTGGTGTACCTACTGAGGAAACGCCTTATATAAGTCATTTTTGCAAAACATATGAAATTGATGTACTTATTGCATATACGTAAATCACTCTTAGAACATGCATGACAAGTGGGACTCCAAGTATATTATTTTGATACGTTCATCTACTTCCATACTCCATGTGTGCGAGCTGCAAAGGACTGGATGGATGCACAGTCTCGCCTGAGCCTTCACTTAAGACTTGTGCGATAGGTACCAGCATCTAATACAGTAACTGTTGTAGTGTTGAGATTCGAATTATGGGAAGATGCTTAACTCTTAAAACGTCTATCACAACAAAAGTCATCTGCTTTTGTCGTCTGCTGAAATGTTTTAGTAGCCTTTCAAACAAACAGTATAGACCCAGATTAGACTGCTCATATAGGGAGCAGTCTGATCTGGGTCGACACTGTTTGTCTCTATACTTAACTTTGTTAAATAATGCTAGCAAAAATTTGCAGCAGACGACAAAAGCAGACAGAATTTTAGATGATCATTTTGCTGACGTTTTAAGGGTTAAGAACGCTTAAAGTACAAATCTAGTAACCACACAGTGCATGTCTATATTTCCAGGTTCAGACGACTAAAAACTATGCCTGGCTACAAGTCCACTTGAAGAGAAAGACAGGATGCAACAATGTGACGTCTATTGGAATTGTAGGTATTTTTTTCCGTTTATATCGTACACCTGCTGAGTAAAAGATGCGTCCGTATTCTTAGCGTAAATATCCGTCGTTTTCTTTTTCTGCTGGGGTAAAAGGGTCTCTAAAACTCTCTCTCTCTTTTGCGCTCGTACCTTCTCCGAATTCTTAGCGTGTATTACCGTCGTCTCCTTTTTTCTACTGGTTTTAAATGGTCTTAAAAACTTCGCTCTCCTTCTGCGCTCGTAGTTACAGGTACCATCTCTGAGTTCTTAGCGTGCATTAAAGTCGTCTCCTTCTTTTGCGTGGGTAAAACCGTCCCTTAAACTTCGCTCTCCTTCTGCGCTCGTCGTTACAGGTACCTTCTCCGAATTCTAAGCGTGTATTACCGTCGTCCTCTTTTTTCTGCTGAGTTAAAATGGTCTTAAAAACTTCGCTCTCCTTCTGCGCTCGTCGTTACAGGTACATTCTCTGAGTTCTTAGCTTGCATTAAAGTCGTCTCCTTCTTTTGCGTGGGTAAAACCGTCCCTTAAACTTCGCTCTCCTTCTGCGCTCATCGTTACAGGTACCTTCTCTGAATTCTAAGCGTGTATTACCGTCGTCTCCTTTTTTTCTGCTGAGTTAAAATGGTCTTAAAAACTTCGCTCTCCTTCTGCGCTCGTCGTTACAGGTAACTTCTCTGAGTTCTTAGCGTGCTTTAAAGTCGTCTCCTTTTTACTGCTGAGTTTAAAGGGTCTTAAAATCTTCGCTCTCCTTCTGCGCTCGTCGTTACAGATACCTTCTCCCAATTCTAAGCGAGCATTACCGTCGCAAACCTGCACTCTCCGTTGCGCTTGTCATTGCAGGTACATATGTCGAATCGTTGCCGCGTACTCACGTCTTTTTTCTTATATTTTCAGGTGCCATGATCTAGCAAGCATGTGGTACAGATGTACACCTCGATGAGATGGAAGAGGTATGGGCAGATGAACGTCTCA
The DNA here is from genome assembly GCA_964019695.1 of Loripinus fragilis. Lineage (NCBI taxonomy): Eukaryota > Metazoa > Mollusca > Bivalvia > Lucinida > Lucinidae > Loripinus > Loripinus fragilis. The sequence goes on along the minus strand of OZ026523.1, from coordinate 46,144,510 downwards.
ATGAGATGGAAGAGGTATGGTTGGCTTTGTAAGCTTTATCTCGAAATTCTTTCCAGAATAGCTCTAGAGTGTCAAACAGTTTAGACCCAGACTAGATCTGACAAAATGCTCAGGCTGAGCAGGATCCAGACTGTTTGCAAAGCTTATCAGCAGACGACAGTATTAGGCAAAGAATTAAAAACACCATTAAGATGGCATCTTGTATTCAATCAACGTATATGTTGAAGTTTTGTTTTTATAGAGAGCCAAGGAAATATGATCAGAAAGTTTACATTCACATAATACATTAGTAAAAGCCTTGATGAATTCTTGTAAGGGAGACTCTTTATGGACATCACATGGAACAAGCATAAGTTAGGTTTGACTTGTAAAATAAGAGGAGAAAACCCAGTGAAAAACACACTTATTGCTGCTCATGATCCTGTCAAGTGTACACTCGTTAAAGCAAGTGGAATGGACTAGGCAATTTCACAATCATAGATTAGCTTCAACATTGGTCATTCTGGTAGTATACTTATCACCAAAGCAAACAAATCTGGGTACTACTTGGGTTGGTGTACCCACTGAGGAAACGCCTTATATAAGTCATTTTTGCAAAAGATATGAAATTGATGTACTTATTGCATATACGTAAATCACTCTTAGAACATGCATGACAAGTGGGACTCCACGTATATTATTTTGATACGTCCATCTACTTCCATACTCCATGTGTGCGAGCTGCAAAGGACTGGATGGATGCACAGTCTCGCCTGAGCCTTCACTTAAGACTTGTGCGATAGGTACCAGCATCTAATACAGTAACTTCTAAATTATCTCCCCAAAATCATTTTATTACATAACATTTTTTTGTTTTTAAAACAATTTCATCAATTATCGTGATTCGTTAATACTCTGCGTATGGTATGTTCAATATATATCACCTTGCCTACCAAATAAATCAAGAAAACGTGCAGAAATCACTTTTTAAAGCACTTTTTATTTTCATGAAATTTCAGACCCCCTCCCCCTTTCTATCCGCCATAACTCTCGAATGCGTAGGAATTTTGCAAATATTTTGCTAGCTGACTCTTGCCATTAGATTCACCTATTGCACTGATACTACATGCACCACACTAGAAGCCCAGAAGCAGCGTTCTGAGAATCAGAAAAATAGGCGTATAAGGCCCAAACCGTCAATGATCCTTTGGGTCGAAGAAGTGGAGGGGTGTAATTTGTATGTAAATATGGGCTTTATGGAAGTTATTAATGATATTGAAGTCCCAATATGCCGGAAAAAATCGGCAAAATGCACCATAGAGTCGCAGTTTTCGGCGCATTGATGCGTCGGCACAGCATAAAAAGTAGACTATAATAGAAGCCTGAAGTTAGTGATTGTGGCATTTCCTCGCCATATATACTCCTGGACCTGCTGGCCTACTGTACTATGAACAATATACTCACTTTATGAACAAAGAGAAAATAGAAGATAAATTTATTAATGTAATAATTCATTTTCATGTAGATAACGCATAAAAATATGAAGATGGCTTCTCTCTCTCTCTCCCTCTCTCTCCCTCTCTCTCTCTCTCTCTCATTTACGCTTGAAAGATGTGTGTTTCGTCTCTCTCTCTCTCTCTCTCTCTCTCTCTCTCTCTCTCTCTCTCTCTCTCTCATCAATCAGGGTTTGTACCGTCTGCTAAATAACATGTACTTATTATACGGATAATCCATATTTCATAATTCATTTAGTAGTCCTTGATGTGTAATGAAGCTCTACGTGGTGGTGGTGGTTTGTATGTATACTTGGGGCGATGATCCTATAAACAAACATGAGCGTACATTTATTTATAGGTCGGCGTATGCTTAAACTGAATATCTGAGACAGTGTTGGTCGGATACATGTCTTTATTCAGGTGCTAATAGTCCTGTAGGCGTACTGAATGTGGTTGCCATACATGAGCCACTTTACGAGTAACCATGTCTTTGGGGTTTGCAATCTATATTGATTCAAACTGGCATGTTCAGCTACAGAGACTTGAAATTTAAGGATTGACAATTGTGAGCATTTAATATACTATCTAGACAACGAAAATAAGGGCTGACCAGACCATACAGGCTATTATAACGGATATCGAAAACCCTGGTACATCTAGGGCACTGCCCTGACGCATCAGAGGTTAAGCCCCGCTATGTCCCCGGTATCTATGGCCCCTAACCCCCCCCCCCCCATTCCACTGGACGGCGATTCCGCTACGCTCATGGCGATCTAGGATTTTCTCTAAAAATATTCCAAATCACTGCGGAAGCTTAGACTGCCACACGATTTGGGGACTTGATGCTTCCAGTACGCTTCCATTACGCTTCTACTACGCTTCTGTTACGCTCCTGCTACGATCCCACTACGACAATGAAGATCTGGCTATGCTTAGTCTACGCTGATGGCGATGTAGCTGCGACCTTGCTACGACCTTGGCGATGGAGCTACGCTTTCGTTGCGGTTTTTTATCCTTTTTATATAGAATATGAAATTCCGACAAGCTTCTACTACGACCTTGGCGCTTCAACTGCGCTTCTACTGCGCTCTTGCCGTTTCTGTTACAATTCGTGTCATTTCGAATCGTAGCAGAATCGCCATCCAGTGGAATGGGGTTTTAAGGGGTCGGAGATACAAATGACTGTTGCATAAAACAAGCTAAAAACATTGTTTTAGCAGGCAGAAAAGTCACTCATTTTTATGAAGCCCAAAAGTCGGCAGGCCGGACCTAAAGTCGTCATCTCACTTTTCAACCTATTATTTCTGTAAGAGGTTATCATATCGGTCAAAAGGACGTAATTATTGCTAATTCCATATCTTCTGTACATGTAAAAACGCACGTGTTTATGTGGGACAGATGTACAGTATAGTAATTTTGTTTCACCGGATCGATATCAGTATCGCCTTCAACTCTCGGCAGACTCCCAATTTGCATGCAATTGGGTACCCCTATTTCAATGCCTACCACTCGGACACCTTTTAAACGGCGGCTGTACTTTATATATCAATGCACAGGGCAGACAATTTCCTTTCAAATGATGCCCCCTCTAAGAAGTTTCGATGATGTGGACGGAAAAGAGCGAGGCCAAAAGAAAACTGACGACCTTAGGGCTATGACGACTTTAGGGCCGCGTACGTTACACAGACTACTCAATTATTATTTAACATGTAAAATAATTGGGCCTCGGTAAGAAACCAATTTGTAACAGTCCGCTCAGCTACATAGACTAGCTAGAATATTATAATTTGTATGAAGCGAATAACAAAGGCGCTAATCAGACTGTGCTGATGTGCAGGCTGATCTGTGCCTTTGTTGTTCACTAACATCGAAGACAGGTTCTGTAGATTCGTTTTCCGTCGATGTACGCGACTCTTAATTATTGCTAGAACAAGTTAGGAAATAAGATTATTCTTCGTTTAAAGTGTTTTCCGGCACTGTAAGTGTTTTCCGGCAGTGAAGTCATCATTCCTCTTCCCACAGTACCTCATTTGCCATGCTTTTTTGTGTGTGTGTGTTTTCAATCAAAAAAGTAAGGAAATATCATCACTGTAAGTGTTTTCCAGCAATGTAAGTGTTTTTTCGGCAGTAAAGCCACCAACGCTAAACGACCACGATCGTTTTCGGCGGCGTAGTCATTAACCGGAGACGACCCCGATCCGATCCCCGGACCCCACGGCCCCAGTTTGTCATACTACCAGACACCCTCCATACGACCCCCCTCCCCCTGACATGCATTTTAGTTATATTTTAGGTGTTTTCCTGCGTTTTCCGGCAGTTTCCTGCATTTTCCGCTCAATAAGTCGTTTCCTGTCTTTCTAGTAACCCGTTCTGTTGTTGATTCATTTTTAATGCCCCCACCCCAACCCCCATTGTCTGTGGGGTTTCGGTTCTGTGTTTGGTCCTTGTATTGTGGGAATCACAACCAGTAACGACCTAAATTGGCAACGTATTATCTAGTCTCTAACAAAAAGAAAAGTTCAGACTATGCTGGGCTTTTGGAAAGTTCGTAGCATGGCATCATAACTCCACAATGCGTTGATAAAATATTATCAAATACTACATTTTTGGAAACTAGAATTCAATGGCTACTTGATGGTTTGATCTTTGACAAAAAAGACGTGCAGTGCATGCTCGAAATGAGTAGTGGAGTAAGCTAATTTCGCCAAGAATGTAATTTCGCCAAATGAACATTACTACCGTTTTTTCACTTGTTTGACATCACAGGCTCATTCTGAAAAGGGGATTTCCAAGGGTAAAAGAAAAGCTGTCTGTTAAATTGTTTTAGCAGTAAGAAAATGCATATCTGAGTGGTAAAATAATGGTCACTTATCTGCATCAATGTTTTCCCGCCATTTTCACTAATTCTTTTTAACCACAATCTTTAAATTATGATCCTGATATGTTTTATTAATTGAATACATCGTTTCCTTCATCTTCATTTGCGTTGACACCCTCACGATGGAGGTAAGAAAACTCAGTGATGTATTGGGGTCCCAAGTGGGGAAAATCATTGATTTTATCATAACGGGGTTCTTATTTATGTTAAGACTCAGAAACAATGGTATGGCTAATAAGCAGCTGTACGGACCATGTATCTTAAAATGATTTTTTGTTAAATTATATCAATCTTTCGCCTGCAATGGCTTGATGTATCCCTTAAGTACATAAAAGAAAGTTTTTATGTCTACTTTTTTATTTACTGTCTGTGTGGTAGCACCCCAATGAAACTAGGGGTTCAAATCAATCTGAAATTGTATTGAATATAGAAAAAAACATGACTGACATATTTTTGATTACAATTAATTAATTGATAGAAGATTGACAATAATTTATATTCATTGAATGATAAAAATGGTTTATCTCATAACATCTATTGATTTTTTGTCTATCCAACCCTTTTTGAGGTATCTTTTTTAAGGTCAAAAGAGTTGTCGAAATTAGATTACTATTTTCAAAATGGCGGAAAAACGGGTGCACAAACAAATCAAGGTTTTTGCAAATTAAATAACATATTTTGATGGTCTAAGATATCACACATTATTATAAAAGGTTGAAATTATATGATAAAATCATTTTCTGGTCAGGTTGTATTTTGTTTTGTTAACCTCAGAGCCATATCTGCTTACGTTGGCGAAAACTGATTATCCCAGTATAGGTGTTTTTTCACTGGCGGAAATTTTAAGCAAAATGTTGGGAAAAATTCGAAGGGAAATTGGGGACCTTATTTACGATCATGTTTTGACAAATTAATGATTTGGTGCCAACTTATTGTTTACTCACTCACTCGCTCGCTCGCTCGCTCGCTGTCAGGCAGGTAGGTAGGTAGGTAGGTAGGTAGAAGAACCAGTAAGAACCACGACATATGGTCAGAAATCCTTCAGATTCGAAGCTGCCAGGGTGTGGAATGGCCTCCCGAACAATCTGAGAAAGGTATCTAACTTCAGGGAGTTCGAGAGGTTGATCCGCACCTGGACTGGCCCTAGCTGTTCATGCGCTGTATGTCGTGGCTCATAATGAGCCTGATGAGTGTATAACATTTTTTAACTTATTTATTTATTTATTTATTTATTTATTTATAATTATATATTTTTATGTACAATTTCAAATAATTAACCTGATAAGAGCTTCATGCTTTATAATCTGGTAAAGCTAATAGACATTCTCACTTCAAGCCTATGGCTTGTCTGCATGATAGGCGAACATGTGTTTGGAGTGCTCAAGGTAGCCTTCACAGAGTGAGGGCTACTTTGATTACCCCAAGCATGCTGTTATACTATTGTCTGGTGAAGCTCCAATTTCAAGGTCATAATACTGCTGGGCTATTCTCTGTGAGAATTCTTCTGCTGCTTTCGATTTTCGCTTGTGCAAGAAGCTATGGGGAACTCATAGGAATTCGCCATGCTTCTTGCATTTTCTTTTTCGCATTTCTCTCCATGGCAGTAAGCCTTTCTCTTTTTAAAGAGCAAGCCCTCTATATCCTTATTTTATTAAGACGTCATTTTCCCTGCTATGACGCTCAAGTATTGCAGCTAAGCAACATGATTTTACAATGGAATACATGTATATATTTGTAAATATATCTACCGTTATCTGTGATTCCCAATATGTGATCAAATACTATATGACGAATTATTCATATATATATTATTTTTAATGCACAGATCTATCACTATATTTTTATTACTATTTTATCAGCCTGTAATTAAACTCTTATGACATGCTATTCTTATATATTATTTCTATTTCATAGGTTTATCGCTATTTTTAAATTATCATAATATTATTAATATTTTTTGTTCTATTTTAGATTTGTTTAACCATGGGCAATACTTGTCTTGTTTTACTTGATTACTATGTCTTAACCATATAATATGTATTTTTTTACAGCCTTTTTACACTCGTTAACACTAACTTTTATACTATGTTTGTCGGAAAATAGCTCTTGTAGCTAATGTTATTTGTTATATGTAACCGACGTAAAATAAAGCTTCTTGTATCTTGTATCTTGTTGTAGAAGTTTTGAAAAGGCACTTTTTGCAATTTAGTTAAACCCAACGGCAAAAAATACCGGAAGCATGTTCAAGCACGAATTTTAAAAACCCGGATGAAAACAGAAGATTGACAGAACTGTCAAAATGAAAATTAGTTCCATTTTATGCAGTTTTTCTAGTCTTTGAAGTATTTTTGAGCATTTTTCAGATCAGGCTTTAAAATGGCTGCAAGTGAGCTTTGTCAAACATTCGAGGACCTCGAATCCGGAGAGGATCTGAGCGGTTTTGAAACTTCTGTGCCAACAGACTTGACTCTGTCCCCAGATAGAAATGAAGACAGGCGGGACAGGAAATCGAAAATTACCAAGCAGCTGATTGAGAGAAAACAAATAATGCATGATCTTCAGTTAGTTCGCATTGAGCTTTCACAGAAAAATCTTCAGATTGAGAACATGAAGGCGGAGTCTCTTCAGAAAGTTGATGAGCTTGAGGAAAAACTGCATGATCAGATGCACCAAAAGCAAATTTTACAAGCACGCCTAGAGTCACAGCTAACAATCCAACAAGAGGAATCAAGAAGGCGACAGGAACTGATCAAGACTGAGTTAGAGGAGCTTCGAAAGAAACAACAACATTTGGAAGCAACCAACGAAAGGTTTTGAAATAGTTTGTTACTGTTGTATTTCAGTGGGCAGGGGGTCATCTGGGCCCCTGAGTCAGCTCGGCCTGAGTCAACTAGGTCGGGTGTATTTATAGAGCGTCCAGTTACATTTAAAAATTATGATATTATATGGGTTGAGTTTTGCATAATCAAAGCTAAATATTAAACACTTATTGTTGTTGCTGTTGTTGATCTGTTTGCATTATCTCACTGCATATGACCGCCAGGTACAATCGAATCCCTTCGGCAAATTACACGATGTACATAAACTCTTGTTACACTGTGCACATGCGTAGCTGTTTTCAATTAATTTTGGATGAACCTATTAGTGCACTTAATGTACTGCAAAACAGGCATGAGAAATTACAGGATTGATCAGGATTTCCTGATTGAACACTGGCATATAATTTATAATAATTTATATAATTAATGCCAGTTGTTTTTGCTGAATTTATTTTTGAATGAAGTTAAACTCAATTTTAGATATAAATTAAGCATAAATTGACTGGTGTCTATTGATATTTTGTGATTTTAAACCTTTAATAAGTGATTTAAAAATTGCTTTTCTCCATTTTGGAGTCAACCGACATATTTTCCTGATTAAGACTGGCTGACTGTTCTCATCTCTGTGCAAAAGTGCACCTAATATTTCATTTTTTCCCTGACTGCTCAAATTGTCAATATTTCCATTTAGCACCTTCTGAAAATTCTAGTTGAAAATAGTAGGTTATATAGGACCCAAGGCCGAGTTGACTTGCATTCTTTCAGAGTGTGATAGACATTTTGCTTGCATTTTTCGGCACATTTGTGACTTCTATTGGGTTACAGGACTCCTTTTAGTTTAGAGGATTTTTACATCATGGTCTGGAGACATATTGTTTTACCCAGTGCGTCTGTCTCTCTGTTAGTGGCAGAACTGGGACTTAGATTTTTTCTGATCTGGCTGAATCTAAAGTCGCAGGGTAATCTGAGTTAAGGCTCTCTAATTTGACCAGTTATTGCAATCTCCTTTCATTTTGGAAATACCTTGTTTTCAGGTGACATTCCAACCGTTAGGATTTCTTCAAGTACATCTTATTTAACATACACAAACACATGTTACCATTGACTATGTTTTGTTGAAATGATCACTGCAATCTGTAAAATTATGTAGTTGTTATGGTTTTCAGGCTTTACTTTCGGTATCACGACCATGGTTGATGATTTGCATGTGCTTGGGGGCGCTTTCGCTTTTTGGCATAAATTTCTGACGTTGAATTGATGAGACGAACTAATAAATCATTGAGAATTGTTGTTATAAAACCCGGTTCCGATCATACTCCATGACTAGGTCAGGAAACCACCAAATGAAGTATCTGACCTCTCCGTGTAAACTGTTGCCTAAAGGTTCAATGGTATAGTATAGTAAACTCTCGAGGTTTAGCTAAGCTCGCCGTAGCAGCGCCTCCTATTTTTTATAAACTTCTAATGAGTAATGACCTATTTCAGAAAATGAAAGTAAATTTTCATGAATGACCTGATTTCATTTTAAAAATCATACTGAAGAAAATAATTATCTTCTTGGTATGATTTTCAAAATGTTAAGTTTGAAATACGGGTTGGAGGCTGGGAACACATGCTTCATTATACACTAGTGAGTGAGTGAGTAAATGTTCTAAGACCGCAAACACTAGTTACCTGCCAAAAAGGGCACAGTGCTTAGACAAACAGAGTAGACCCAGACCAGTCTGATCAGGGTCTTACCTGTTTGCTATTCCAAAAGCATTTTGTGAAGTCCAGCCTTGATAACCAACATTTTAGTTGATAGCAGAAAGAGAAAAGTTAAGTGTTTGAAATTTTAGACCCTTTTTTCTGACAGATTCTTATTTCAAGAGCAGATTTATCTTTAAACCATTATTTGCATTATTTTCAGGTTACAAGAAAGGGCTGGAAATGTCCGTAGATCCCTTCGTGACCTTGACATTGTGGAGGACAGATTTTATGAGCTGAAAGGGGCCAGCGAAGATGATATCTCATTAAGGGATTATGTTGCTGTAAGTCATATCTAGGCTATTAATCCTTAAAAAATGGTTGGTTTTCTACATTTACAACCATAGTTACATGTATTTGTTGCTATGGTGGATAGAGTATATACATTTGAAGCAGAATGTTTTCATTCTGATTGAATATAATTTTACATCTGGATATGTTGGATGTAGCAATCTATACAATTTTTATATTTGTCTGCTTGAATATATTATTCACATTTCAAAATATGATTTTTCATTTTCAGTATCAGATAGGTCCAGGTTAGCCTAAATTTTGCGCATTAAATTGTTGTTCTTCTACTTATATAAATACATCGGTTAAAACATTTGTGTTGGGTGCTGAAAAGGACTGCCTTCTTGAGGAAGTTCTTTTGTGAACCCACAACATACATTTTGCTTGAAAATGAGAAAAGTATTTTTTATAACACTCCTTGCACAGGAAGACCTGTCCCGCCATTAATGAAAAATTGTTGACTGGGACGTAAAGAATCAAATCAAACAAAAAAAACAAACACTCTTAACTTAGTCTTAAGTAAAGGCCTGGCCTAGCCTGGCCTGGTTTCATGCTTTTTTGGTCAATCATCTTGGATTCAAGAAAATTATTTAAGCTATCCTTGTTAGCAGCAAATTTAGTCATCTGCTGATTACCTTTGCAAATAGTTTGGACCCAGAATCTAAACTGTTTGACACTCTAGTCTATGGTTTTCCTGAAGTAATTTTTTGAAAAAGTTACTTTTGAAAAAAGTCTGCAGACGATAACATGAGCATGAAAAATTACTCTGCATGCAAATGGTTAATATCTGGTAAGCATAGTGCAAGTTTTTTGAAATTAGAATTTCTTAAGTTCATGGTTTTGCAAATTTTGAACTTTCACCTAAATGAAAAAATAAGTGTGTTTCGGGTAAGGGGTCTGAAAATTTTAGTTAGGGTAGGTACACATTTTTTTCCCGAAAAAAATATAATTTTATGCTTTTTGAAAGGCATTTTGCCTTTCAAAATGCATAAAATTGAATTTTCCAGAAAACCTGAAAAAATGCAAGGTCTCACCAGTATTTAGGTATGGTCGTGTGACCCTAAACACGGGTATTTTTTTTTTATTTGGCCCTTATATATTATCAATGTATCATTCCACACATGTATCTTGAGTCATGTCAAGACACATCCATTGCAGGCCCCTAGATAAGAGTGCGTAACAGAAAATTATCATTCTTATTTCTAAACCAAAACATATGTTGTGGGCACTCAAAAGAACCGTCTCGATGAGATGGTTCTTTTGAGCACCCAAAACACATGTTTAAACTGATGGGTAAGAAAATAATCACAATTTTACGCTAAATAATTTTGCTTAACTGGCCCTATGATCCATTGGATAATTTTGTTTTCTATTCCAGATTCGGTTGTTTGAGAAGACCAAGCCGCTGGAAACAGAAGTAGAACAACTGAGACTGAAAGTGAAAACCCTTGAAAGTTCTGAAAAGGCACAGTCAAAACAGCTGCTTGACCTTGAAGAGGTAAGACTTATAATCAGGGATCAAGCTAGGGGGGGACTAGGGTAAAATAGTATCCCTAGCAGGGTTGGCACCATATTACCCGGCCGGGTAAACCCACCTCATAAAACCCGGGTTTACCCGGGTTGGGCAATAAGGTCATATTACCCACTCTGGGCAATATGCGGGTTTTATGAATATTTGGTCTTATACATTCTCGGTTTCCAGTCTTAAGATAGATATAAAAGTGTAGAAAGGACTCATATTTAGCCATATTTTAATCAGTTTAAATGGTAATAGTGAGATAGTCATTTAAATATGAGTTTCAAATATATATTACATGTATTTACAAGATACAGACAAGTTAGTTTTCAACTATATCTGATTATTATTATCTAGTCTATTATCATGATTATGCCAGTCTACCAATGTCATCTTTCCCCTGAAAAATATCTTGGGCTTCAATAAACAAATCCACTCTGGGTCTTATTGCTTGATCATACAGTATTGGCAGTAAATAAAATTTTAAAGAAAGCTTTGATTGGTGATGAGCTGTTTTATGCTTAACTGACTTTATGTATATATGTATGTATGAGAATTCTTCTCCAGAGTGTGAATAAGTTCCCATTTCCCAATAAGACTAATTTTAAAATAAATTCACACTTTTGTTACTAGGACCAGCATGAGTGCATTTCACCATTATTTCAATAGTCAAAGATAATTGCTCAATTATTGCCCCAAAGGTGTGAATCACAGTCAAAACAATACTACTGTTATTTTTCTAAGTTTTGGGATATCCCCACAGTTTTTGTAATCATTCTAAAATTTTCCCACAAATTAATACCATCAAAAGAATGATGCAGACAGAAATGTAAACAGCTTTAATCCTGATCAGGCTGTTTCTCTTTAGACCAGCTCTCTTTGCACAGAAAAACTGTAAGGTAGCAGCTAGTTGTGGGAGTTATGATTGATTATTTTAATGATAAACTTTCAGATATATAAAACCCACATAAAACCCATAAAACCCCAAAAACCCGCCCTCATAAAACCCGTAAAACCCGCAGGTTTGGGCTTTATGATAAAACCCGAGTTTTATGCCAACCCTGATCCCTAGGGGCTGAAACTTTGCCCTAAATGGGACCCAGGGAGAAGTTGGAGTCTCCCTAAAAAAAAAATTTTTTTTTTTAGGGAGACTCATTTTCATTATGTCACACCACGAACGCAAGCTGTGGTGACAATCTACTACCACTGCATTGTGTTTCTCCTTCCATTAAATGGCAATGGTATGTGTAATGGCTAATTTGCTTCAAAATTGACAGAATATGCTGTAATTTTGCGCTTTAACTGCTCCCTATCTGACTCTTTTCTCCCTTCTTTTCCTGCTGGGAGAAGTCACTTCTCCCTACTGTCATGGCCCAGCTTGAACCCTGTATAATCACCGCATGGTGTCTCAATAATGAACTGAGTCATTGTGACCTGCATTGCCCAAGTGGAGGATTCTTAACTCTAAATAATGGGTTATTCTTGCAGATAAACATTGATCTGTTTGATCAAGTCTGTGTTATCAGTATTTTGAATCCTTGAAACTTTAAATAATGTGTTTTCCAAGAAATACTACTCCCAGTCTTTCTTGATAAATGTATTTTTCAGTTATTTTATGAAATATTAAGCTAAAAATCAATTATAGTAGTTATTAACTAATCGATTAAGCTTAAAACACTTCACATGTTTGAACCCAAAATTTGATAGTTTAATGAGGTTTTAGTTTGGGAACCAGTGGATGTCGAAATTTGTTATTTTAAAAGTTTGCAGACAGGATTTCGTGAGACGGGAACTCAATACACAGTAAATATTCTAAAATTTTAAACACATTTCTCTTTCTTCTCTCAATTGAAATGTGGGTTACTAGGGCTGGTATTCACAAAAATGCCTGCAGCCAGAATAGCAAACAGGGAAGACCCTGATCAGACTGAAGAAGCAGTCTGATCTGGGTCTGCACTGTTTGTTAAAGTAAAAAAAAACCCCAAAAAACGGAGAACTAGTATTCAGAATTTTAGAACATTTATCCTATTTTGAATCAGAGAAAACCGGCACAATGATATTTGACAGCAAATGCAGTTAGTTGACTGTCTATAATAACCTGAACTCATTGTCTACTGAGTGTCATCGACTGATAACCATTGCTAACAGTTTGGACACAGATCATGCCTGACAGAAAGTCTAGCCTAATTGGGACAAACTGATGGTATATCTGAAAGAATTTTTCGAAAGAGTTTATTTTGAAAAAAAAATCAGTAGACTACAAAAAAGCACGAAATATTACCCAGGAGGCAAATAGTTCAACCAGTCAGTATGAGAGCAATGATTGCTTGATAACTGGAACCCTGGTACCTCCAAGTACTGGCTTAAGCTAGGCATGTTCCTGAGGCATTTTATAGAGTACACACTCTTGAGGGGGTCTGGGGTACTCCCCCCATATGGGGCCAGGGGTGAAGCCCTGTGGCGGACAATGGTTTTAAAGCATTTCACAGGGCTAAATATAAGCTCTCAAGACACGCAACTAAACACTTTTAGTTGCAGTTTTCTTCCACAAATCAAATTCGGTAGCTAAAAACCCTATACTTGCAGCGCCAAGTTGTATGCACATCATGCGTATTTGCATACATGTATGTATGCCCCTGTAGACCTTTACATGCTTCATCAGGATTTATCCTGATTTGGAAACAGTTAAGATCCATATCAGCTGGCATCTGAGAAGCCAGCTGACCCAGATCCCCACAATTTTCCAGTTTCCAAATGTGCTTGGAAATACCTGCCATGATCCTCAGAGTTTTCCAGTTTCCAAATGTGCTTGGAAATACCTGCCATGATCAACACAGTTTTCCAGTTTCCAAATGTGCTTGGAAATACCTGCCATGATCCACACAGTTTTCCAGTTTCCAAATGTGCTTGGAAATACCTGCCATGATCCACACAGTTTTCCAGTTTCCAAATGTGCTTGGAAATACCTGCCATGATCCACACAGTTTTACCAGTTTCCAAATGTACTTGGAAATGCGTGCTAAGATCCACGCAGTTTTCCAGTTTCGAAATGTGCTTAAGAATACCAGCTAAGATCCACACAGTTTTCCAATTTACAAGTGTGCTTGGAAATACCACCTAAAATCCACACTGTTTTCCAGTTTCCAAATGTCCTTGGAAATACCAGCTAAGATCCACACAGTTTTCCAGTTTCCAAATGTGCTTAGAAATACCAGCTAAGATCCACACAGTTTTCCGGTTTCAAAATGTGCTTGGAAATACCAGCTAAGATCCACGCAGTTTTCCAGTTTCCTAATGTGCTTAGAAATACCAGCTAAGATCCACAGTGTTTTCCAGTTTCCATGTGAGCTTAGAAATACCAGCTAAGATCCACACTGTTTTCCAGTTTCCAGATGTGCTTTGAAATACCAGCCAAGATCCACACTGTTTTCCAAATTCCGAATGTGCTTGGAAATACCAGCAAGATCCACACTGATTTCCAGCTTCCAAATGTGCTTGGAAATACCAGCAAGATCAACATTGTTTTCCAGCTTCCAAATGTGCTTGGAAATACCAGCTAAAATCCACACTGTTTTCCAGTTTCACATGTGCTTGGAAATACCAGCTAAGATCCACACAGTTTTCCAGTTTCAAAATGTGCTTAGAAATACCAGCTAAGATCCACACTGTTTTCCAGTTTCCATGTGAGCTTGGAAATACCTGCCATGATCCACACAGTTTTCAAGCTTCCAAATGTGCTTTGAAATACCAGCTAAGATCCACACAGTTTTCCAGTTTCCAAATGTGCTTGGAAATACCAGCTAAGATCCACACTGTTTTCCAGTTAACAAATGTGCTTGGAAATACCAGCTAAGATCCACACAGTTTTCCAGTTTCCAAATGTGCTTGGAAATATCAGCTAAGATCCACACTGTTTTCCAGTTTTCAAATTTGCTTAGAAATACCAGCTAAGATCCACACAGTTTTCCGGTTTCCAAATGTGCTTAGAAATACCAGCTAAGATCCACACTGTTCCAAATGTGCTTGGAAATACCAGCTAAGATCCACACTGTTTTCCAGTTTCCATGTGAGCTTGGAAATACCAGCCATGATCCACACTGTTTTCCAGTTCCATGTGAGCTTGGAAACACCTGTCAATACCTGCCAAGATCCACACTGTTTTCTAGTTTCAAAGTGTTCTTGGAAATACCAGCTAAGATCCACACTGTTTTCCAGTTCCCAAGTGTGCTTGGAAATACCTGCCACGCTTATGATCCACACATTTTTCCAGTTTCCAAATGCGCTTGGAAATACCTGCCAAGATCCACACTTCTTTCTACTCTGTTTGTAAACTCATGATAACATTTGTTATCCACAGATTTAGATATAAACAAAGAATTTGAGCTCAAAATTGTAACTATTTTCTTACTCATCAGTTTTAGCATATGTATTGGGTGCTCAAAAGAACTGTCTCATTGAGAATTTTTTGTTACACACTCCAAACTAAAGGGCTGTAATCTGATAAAAATTTGGGATGTGTGTTAAACAAAAGGTATCCAGCAGGTCAGGTTCAATTACCAAACTTCTATTTCAGGCTTTGGATGAGGAGAGACAGTCCCATGGGGAGTTGAGAGTCAAATTTCAGAAGCTAACTCTAGAACATGCAGATGTCAAAGGTCAAGTGAAACTGGATAATTATAAGGTGGAGAACTATGACAGATTGAAAGGGTAAGTATAGGATTCAAGGTTGGGGTAATTTTTATACAGTTAGAATTTCCAATTTTCAAGTTTTATCATGATGGGGCTTTTTGCATGTTTATTTACACTGAAAATCTGACAGAGATATGTGGTCATAATAGTGTTAGAATAAGGTTTCCTTTTTTAGTCCACCTGAGCCGAAGGCTCATTCGGCTCATGTAAGGTATTAGTATGGGAATGGTCCAGCGTCATTGTCCATCACACTTTCAAAGTAGTATATCTTTAAAGTCTGCGTCAACCAATTTTGATCAAATTTCATGTAAAGCATCATCAGGCAGGGAGAAAGGCTGCATTAGGTTTTGGGGCTGATTGGATTGGAACTCTAGCTCCCATGGGAAAAAACTTGAAAAAATCTTCTTCTCTGAAACCATGGGGTGGAAACTGACCTCACCCCGGGGATCAAGAATTTACAGACTTATACTGTAAAAAACTTAAAAAATCTTCTCCTCTGGCCCTATTTGTCCACAGCTTATATATTTAGTATGCTGCAATGTCTGGTGGTCCCATACAAAAGTCCTGCCAATCAAACCCATAGGGTCCAAACTGGCCCCACCCTGGGGATGAAGAGTTTCCATAGACTTATAATGGGTAAACTTAAAAAAAATCTTCTCTGAAACCATGAAGTCTACAGCTTATATATTTAGTATGTACTATGTAGCAGTGTCTAGTGGTCCCCTACATAAATTCTGCCAATCAAGCCCCTGGGGTCCAAACTGGCCCCACCCTGGGGATCAAGAGTTTCCATAGACTTATAATGGGAAAAAAACTTTAAAAAGCTTCTTCTCCGAAATCATAAAGCCCTATGCCTATATATTTAGTATGTAGCAATGTCTAATGGCCCCATACATAAATCTTGCTGACCATACCCCTGGGATCCAAATTGGCCAGGCCCAGTAGCCTTAAGCTCCTATAGATTTATTCCCATAGACTTATCAGGGGAAAACCTTAAAATCTTCCAAATCCTCCAAAGCCATGATGTTCACTGCTTATATAGTTGAAGTAAGTTGCAATGCTTAGTGTTCTCCCACGTAAATCCTGCCAACCATACACCTGGAGTCCAAAGAAGCCACTCTCCCATAGACTCCTAATTAATAAAAAAAAATTTAAAAATCTTCCCTGAGACCATGAGGCCAACAACTCGAGTGAGTGTTACATGTATAGGCTCATTGCACCTCTTGGTTAGATGTAAGGTTTTCTTGAAAAGTGCAGTACATCTGTCTAATGTCTTGAAAAGTATTTGAATGCTACCATTTTCTTTCAGAATTTAGCCTTGCTAATGGAGACCAAAATCAGAACATGTATAAGTAGTTTGCTATGCCATTATTTGATGCATGTACAGCATTTCTAATTTCATGACATGGACACAATTCCATCACAAGGCTAAAAATGTCTGTTATTGTCATTAATTTTCATAAAACAAATAACAGTCATTGTGTTTAACCACGGAATTGGCAATAAATAACAAAAAAGAACTGTACATCACTGTGAATGCATAAGAAACAATTACAATATCCACATTAGAATCTGCTCATTATATTATTTGAGCCGAGGCTTGTGATTTCCAACAATGTGTCATTTTCACAAGTGCAGCCTCAGACGAGCCTGTGCAGCCTCCTTTTACGCTTAGAAACTCCAAATCATGTTCAGTCAGTAGCTTAACAATCATAGAATACTCAAGCGACAGCAAAGGTTCTGATCAGACTGCCCGTATGCGCAGGCTGATCTGAGGCTTTGCTGGTCGCACATATCACATTGTTGGAAATTTCATGCACTGGCTCATTTGTTAATTTGTTTTGGTTTTTTACATCCCAGTCAACATTTTTTCAGTCATGTCTAGATGGGTCTTCCTCTAAGCAGAGGATAAAGTGTCTTGCTCAAGCACACAATGCAGTACCTCTGGTGAGGCTGAGACCTGCAACCCCTCGATCCCAAGTCAAGCACTCTACTGCTGAGCCACCCTGCTCCTCTCATTCTATTGTTACAGGGATATTTATAGGTTATGAATAATATTGATTATAGTTTAAAGCTTGTCTGTATTTTTGACTATCTAACTGGGTTTAAAAATGCAAGAATAACTGCTTAATAATTACTGCCCTAAAAGGGTGTTAAGTCTGTCAATCTTAGTCAATCTTAGTCAATCTTCTACTATAACAAGCAAGCAATTAGTTTTGGGGATAGGTTATGACAGATTTATTTAATTGATTTTTTTTTATAAAAACACACACAAAGAACCCATAATACCCCCAAAATTGCCCCCCACATAAAATCCTTATGCTAACCCCGAACTGCATGTCTACTTGTCTTCCTCGAAGACACTCTCTCTGGAATGTAATAAAAATTTATTTTCAAACTTTGTGTTATAGGGAGCGAGACAACTTTGAGAAAGATGGTATGGACGTTCACAGACAGTTGTCTACCCTTGAAGCCACACACCATAATGTCACAAAAGAAAGAGATGATTTCAACAGAGAGGTATAAATGGCTCTTGTTAATATCAACTATATTATAGAACTTCAGGCCTTCAGATTTATGGTGGGCCCAGGTCATTGTCCCATGATTTCAAAATATGGCCCATCACTTAACAAGGCAGTGGGCCCATTGGAGTGGACCCATCCTTTTTAGCTGTGAACAAATTTCACTTTAAGGAAAATATTAACCTATTGTCTACGAAATCCACAAAACAGAAAGTACGTGTAGGTAGTCAATACAGTAAAACATGTCCTAAGCAGCCTCTCAAATAGACATAACAAAGATCTTAATAACAAATGGTAGCTTAATGAAGGTCGAAAGGATTGAGGAATGCTCCCCATGGAGCATTCTGCAATACTTTTGACCTGCATTAAGGGATAATTGGTCTTCTTTTTTGAGTGGCCGCTTAAGACAGGTCAATATACATATGCATACAAGTGTTTGCTTCAGATAAACAATTAATTGGTTTTCTTCTTATTTGTTGGACAGGAAGCAGAAAGTTGTCATAAATAATATTGAATCAAGAATTGAGAATGTTTTGTGTGGTGTGCCCCAAGGGTCAATCTTGGGTCCATTGTTATTTCTAATGTTTATAAATGATCTACCACTTCATACTAATAATGTAGCTACTGATCTTTATGCGGACGACACCACATTATACATGGTTGGTGAAACTCAAGAGTATATTGAACAAAACTTGCAGATGGCTTTACAAAATCTCTCTGAATGGTGTAAGCTCAATGGAAAACTATTAAACACAGATAAAACCAAGGCAATGTTAATTACCACCTCCCAAAAACGGCTTCATCTCAATAATGACATTTTGCATCTAACTTACAACAATGATGTTTTGAACTCAGTTGAAAATGAGAAAGTTCTTGGTGTTCGCATTGATAACAATCTTACCTGGTCTATTCATATTAATTTTATTGCTTAGAAAATTTCTTCAAATCTTTGTCTATTATCCAAATTGAAGGACTATTTATCCACTGATCACAGAGTACAATTTTACAAAACATATATTCAACCCCACATTGACTATTGTTCTACAATATGGGGAGGAACATCTCAATATAATCTTAACAGAATTTATAAGCTACAAAAAAGAGCTGTTAAAATCATTGTAAATTACCAATATGATAACATTGCCAACAGTATGAATGAGCTTAATATTTTAAACATATATGAACGCATTTTCCTCAGGAAGGCTAAATTTATGTTTAAAGTTTCTAAATCTGTCCTACCCTCGTATGTAAATGAAATGTTCTCTTTTCAACCTTTTAACGAAACGCTTCAGTCTCTAAGATCAACAGGTGCATTGGATTTTTATACTCCAAGGCCACAAAAAGAAATTTTCAAAGAAAGCTTAATTTATTCAGGTCCTGTCATTTGGAACAACTTACCAGACTGTTTAAAGAATTTGGAAACTGTTGATTCTTTTCATAGACATTGTATTAAGTGGATGAAATCCAGACTATCTTTCAATCTTTGAAACTGAAGCATTATGTCCGTATGAACATAATTTTGAGTGTAAAATTGTGAATATGTTTTGTTCCCCAGTTTTAACATTGAGACGCTTCTTTTGAGTACCTAAAACATGTGTTTGAAAATTGGTATAAGTATTTAAAGCACTTTTATCTTGAGGTATGATATCGATAATTTTCTAATGTATATAAAGTGAGCCTGTGTGTATGTAGGTTTGAAAGTGCTCCATGCTGCTTGTATTATTTTGTATACATGTAAATCATCTTTGTACTTTAGACTTGTATTCTTTTTTGGCAGTAGTTTATAGAGGGCCTCATGGAAGATTAGCTTTTTTTTTCGCAAAATGTGTTACCCTCTGAAAATAAAGACTATTATTATTATTATTATTTACCCAAATGATAACTGTGGTTAGTTTGATATGCTTGGGCCCATCATTTCAGAAAATGACCCACCATTCTATGCTCCATTGGTCACTTCAGCCCACCAATCTTGAAAAAAATCTGAAGCCCTGAAACTTAGCAACTTTTATCAGGCAAAACTGGTGATTATTTTTAAAATAGTACATGCAGTGCTTCTTATAGTAATTGCAGTACAATGATGTTATACTACACCGTGTTTTATTATATAACCTAAAAGTAGAAGACTTCTCATTGGTGGAAGCAGTATGTTTTAGAAAGTATAAAAGCGATATGCACCATTTTTTGCTTGATATACACCAGGTTTCATCAACATAAGTTTGTGCGTGATTTTGACACTATTTTATGACATCATGTCTACATTTTGAGACATAAGACGGCAGTATGTCTTTTCTTTCCTTTATAAATGAAAGAATTTCATGTAAACCCTAGTGTTGCAGTCAGTTTGTAGCTGGATTTCTTGCACATATGTTATGGCGGGAAGATGGAAATACTATGTTGATAGATAGATCAATCATCAGTTGCTCAAAAATGGCATGTTTTTATCGAATCAGTTTTAAAATTTCTCTTTCCCTCGACAGGAGGCTTTACTTGATTAGCACACATACTCTACAGTCCTTTAGTTAAGAGTGTGTATCATTTTAACTATTTTTCTTATTTCTGAACCAAAACATATGTTGTGGGTACTCAAAAGAACCGTCTCAATGAGACCGTTCTTTTCAGCACCCAAAACATTTGTTAAAATTGATGGGTAAGAAAATATCTACAATTGTACGCTGAAAAATTTTGTTATCTAAACCTATGATTCTACCTTCATGTTACATTGCTTTAACACTTTCTCATGCTAAGCTCCACCCACTATGAATTATCATATAAATAGAATTTTCAACAAAGAAATTACTTGAGGGCCCACTAGTGTAGGATCAACCTAAATGTATTTCCATGAGCAAACAGAGTAGACCCTGATCAGGTAGCTCTTACAAGAGCTGCCTGATCTGGGTCTGCTTAGTTTGCAAAAGTGTTAAAAGGCGTCTCTATGAGGTTAAATTCCTCCCTCTTGAGAGGAAGTAACAAAGGCCTGGATCAAACTATGATATACACAGGCTAGTCTGGTTTACACTTTTGTTGATCACATACAACAAAATCAGGCCTCGAGATTATAAAACTTTTTTCATGTTCAACTCGTGATCAACTGAGCACAAAATTTCAACTGCTCATAAAATCTAAAATACGGACAAATGAAGAAGCTTCTTGCTTGAAGTCACTCAGATGTTGTATTTATCCTGCTAATGAATGTTAAAATGCCAACAATTGTTGGCATTTTAACATTTATGAGCAGGATAAATTTCATGCTCAGCTGAGTTGAGTATGAAGATAGGTCTTATAACCTCGGGGCCAGGTTTTCTTGCAAGTGGGCCCTTAGAAATGGCTATATATACAATGTAGTAAAAGGGTAAGTACACTGATTTTGGAAGCTTGTACATACATGTGTCCATCCATATCCAAATGTGGGACAAATTTTATATTATACTATTCTATAAGTGCAATAACCCTAGATTCTTCTTTACTTTGGTAAACATCAAGGAAACTGTGAAAAGGTATAATGGTAACTTTTTAAAAAGAGAGGTAATGTCTTTATTGTTGACAAATACTTAATTTACAGTAAATGTTCTAAAATTTTGACCACTTTTCAATTCCTCTTTAATAAAACTGTGATTATCCATGCACGGATCCAGAGATGGGGGACAGGGGGTCTGGACCCCCCACCCCCTGAAAAATCACAAAAATATAGGGTTTCCTAGCAATATTGGTCTGGACCCTCTAAAAATCGTTAAGCTACAAAGCCAGTGTTCAATGTTGGGCCATCATCCGCGCTCCAGCGTTAAATGGCGTTTCGCTGGTGGACAGATGATGGCCCACTTATAGTGGTATTTGGATCTTCCCTACCCCTCAACAACTAAAAAAACATTGTTAAAGTTTGACCCCCTCTGACAAACTTTCTGGACCCACGCATGTTACCACATCTTTGGCTCATTAACTCCTTAAGTGCATGAACTATTCAAAATTACTCTATTGGGTAAAAACACATGTGCAAACAAAAAAGTTCCTGATCAGACTGCTCATAGGAGCAGTCTGATCAGCCACTATTTGTTTGCTTTGTTTCGTAAATTATTCATTGAGATGGATTAGTCCAGACTCTCAAGTTAGTGGAAGATTCTGGACTTAAAGAGTTGAATGCTAGTCATAAATGCAAACAGAGAATGCTCCAGCTGGTTATACATGCACTGCCTTTTCAGCCTGAGCGGGCTGTTTTATGTGGCCATTTTGTTAGTTAAACTAGTGGTCAAAAGATTAGGACAATTACTCTTTATACTACATGAGAAGGATTCACAGTAAGCTCTCATGCACATGTTTTAGTTTCACATATGGGCCAGCACACAAGATTTCAGTACTTATAGCATCAGCGAGCAGAGAAGGCTCAGGCAAGTTAGTGTTGGGTCTGAATTTTCATCTGTTTCCATTCCTTGTATTTGCATGCAATGACGGCTAAGGCAAGCCTACACTAGTTGCTGTTCCTTACAAAACCATCGTCTATTGAGCTGACACGTATGTTATTGGAAGCATGTCACTCGTACCCCACAACCACAGATCCAGATTAGCAACTTTTTTGATCATATAAATAGAGGATCTTACATGAATGCTCATGTTTTATTGACTTTATTAAACGAGTTGAGGAAAAGAGATAAAATGTGAGACTTGCCGAGTATTTTATCTCTTTTTTTGCAACAAGTTTAATATATTCAATAAAACAGGAGCATGAATGTTAGATTCTATTTATTATATGACATTAAGATTACTTTGAAGTCTCAAATCTGACGTAAAAACATTATAATTTTGTCATTACGTACATGATGTTATTATGGACATCATAACGTTTCCCAAAAGTCTGTTAACCACTAGCGGTTTATCGATTTTAACGCAGGGCGTTATTTCACTCCCAGACGCAACTTCATTTGATAATTGTGATTATTTTCTTATCTATCAGTGGGTGTTCATTGAGACAGTTCTTTTTAGCACCCACAACATATACATTTTTATATGCTTTGGTTGAGAAATAAGTGAACTAATTTTCAATTATGCAGTCTTGCCTGGAGGCCTACACAACACATCTTTTCGAAGTGAAATAAGAATTATATTAGCTATTTGGATATCACACTTATCGATGGTCATTCAATATTTTTAGTTTGCATGTCTTTTTTTTCTCAGCCCTGCTGATCAGTTATTGTTTGATGGAGGCTAAGCAATAAGGACTGTTTTTTTATGGGCACTCTTTTATACCTCAGGTCAAATATAGAAGCATGACTGCATGTTAAAAACGACACATACAGATCACAGTAGCACAAAAATTAGTTAGAGATTATCACATGTAGATTTACTTATCTCCCAAACTAGATACCCTATTATCAGCAAGTTCTCAGGCAAAGATTCGAGTTGGGCATGATAACCTCTCTCTATTCAAAATATGTGACCAGGGATACAGATAAAATATTTTTCTCCAGGAGTAAACTTGGCCCCTAAAACAGTGTGATTAGGGGCCCAGCCAAAAGTAAATGGCCCAGGATTCAGCAGTATATTTAACTAATTTTAACGCCATTACCAAGCATGGGCTTTACTTTTCATCAAGGTCAGAAACCCTCAAAGCCTACATGTTCCTCTAATTGTTTACCATATATATTAATAGTATTTAGAATCAGTACTGCCCTTTTTCATTTATTTTTAGGGACACATCCCAAACTTTAGGGGCACTGATGACTGTGCCCCTGTTAGTCTGTTTCCCTGGACGTCTTGTTATCATCCAGACTGGCAGATGACCAGTTGGCGGGAAAGAGCTTATTGGCATATGGCATATGCAAACTTTGGGTTATCATAGCAAATAGTATCCCAAATATGGGATAAATGTTCATATCAGAAAAAAACTGGTCTATGATTCCAGATAGTATGTTTGTCACTGATGTTAATTAGTCATATGACAGTTGTTTTTCAGCTGCTAAAATCATGCCATCATTCTACTTTTTAAAACATGTCAATTTATAATAATACCATTGACAGCAATCCATGTTCTGGTTAAATAATTTTGCAGACTGGAAACCACTAAATGGGTACATTGGCAAACAGTGAAGACCCAGATGAAATGCCACATTATGTGACATTTCATCAGGGCCTGCACTGTAAGTACCAACCAGTTTAGGAATTTCAGTTGTATTCCTTATTTAGTTTGAATGAAATATTTGATCAAGATAGGTCTGTGAAATGATAATTCAAAAAGAATTTTATGCAAAACAGTTATTGCCCTTGCTTACATTAAAATTGATTTATATGGTCAACTGTGCTCTTAAGTTCATGAAAAGAGAAATATTGGAGAGCACGGGGGCTCAGCAAGAGGGTGCTTGATTGAGATCAAAAAGTACATCGTTCGAGTATGTTTAATTCTTGAGTATGACACTCTATCCTTGCTGCTAAATATTGGACAACTCAGGGAAATGTCCCAAAATTACTGAAAAAAAGGTCAAGACATTTTATCTGCTGATTAGTACTGGTTCAACCCAGGAAGACAGGAAATCATCCTGACATGACTGAAAAACTGTTGATTGGGGCATAATACATCAACAATGTCACAATCATAGTTGCCTATTTTCAGCTGACAGCTGCCCGTCAGTCGTTGTCACTTTTGAAGCAAGATAAGGAGTACTTGACAAGACAGGTAGCAGATCTAGCAAACAGAGCCACTTTTGCTGAGGAAAAAATCCAGCAGCTCAATCTGCAGGTAGAAGATGCCAAAAGATCAAGGGAGGAAATGTACGATAAATATGTCTCATCAAGGTAAGCATTCTCCTTATACAGTAAAACCTGTCTTAAGCGGCCACTCAAAAATAGACAAAACAAAGGTCTTAATGACAAATGGTAGCTAAATGAAGGTCAAAAGTATTGCAGAATGCTCCCATTGGAGCATTCTGCAAAATGGGAGCATTCTGCAATACTTTTGACCTGTATTAAGCGGTAATTGGTTTTGGAAACCAATTTTTGGTGTCGTTTTAAGTGACTGCTTAATTTTTACTGTATGCAGGTTTTGAAAAAATAGGACATATTGCATATTTTTGCTGTCTGTCTGTCCATCTGTTAACTATTTCTTATACAGAAAACTCCCAGGCCTAAAAATAAGAGTGTGTAATTGAAAATTATATTTTTATTTCTCAACCAAAACATATCTTGTGGGTACTAGAAAGAACCGTCTCAATGAGACTGTTCTTTTCAATGGAACGGTTCTTTTGAGCACCCGAAACATATATTTAAACTGATGCGTAAGAAAATAAGTACAATTCTATGCTCAAGGTTTTGCTTATCTGGATTTATGGCTCCTCATACAATTTCCATTCAATTTCAATGATTCTAACTTCAATTGACCACTATGGAGTCAATGAATAAATAAATCCATTTTTACAGGGAACAGTACAAGTCAGAGTATGAAAACAAGCTGAGGGAAGAATTAGATCAGATTAGAGTACGAACTAATGGTGAAATAGACAGGTTACGCACCAGCAGTAAGGAAATGTACGAAAGAGAAAACAGGTGAGTTGTAGTCCTTCTCCTGCTGAGCCCTGATACATCTTAATTTGGAAAGACATAGGGACCAATACTTGAAATTTTGGTATCAGTCACACTGGTGATCAGCCAAGGCTAAGGCAAGCCTGTGCATCCGTACAGACTTGCCAGAGCCTCCCTGCTAGCAGATCGAAAGTAGAGATACAGATGAAGGACCAGGCAACAAATTAGGCCAACAGTCTCACTAGATAGCTGTGCATGCATGTTAACTCTTACACCATGAATATTCATGCTAAGCTCCACCCATTATGAGTAATTATTCAAATTTGTACACATAACAAATAAATTACTTGTCAGGTCCACTAGTGTAGGGTTATATTTTCATAAGCAAAGGGAGTCGACTCTGATCAGGGTCTGCTCTATTTGCAAATGCGTTAAAAGGCGTTTCTATGAGGGAAAAGGGTTAAACGATGACTTCTAATATGGAATAAGTACCAAATTCTCAACAGCTTGTCCATATTCACGCCTACCAAATGCTCGAATGCTCAACATCTGGTTGAATATTAAAAACAACTGCTCTATAAAGAAAATAAAAAATCGGGGAATGTCATGCAACAGCCTATGGATTCCTGCGTTTGTGGTATAAATACAAGCTCAGAAAGTAGGTCATATTTACTTTTCGTGCGATAAACAGGTTCCTGTCGAATTCTGGTACACCTATTTTATGCGAAATGTAAATCTGGCAAAACGAGTGAACTTTCTGACCTCAAATTTATACCAAAAACTGGGAATGCATAATCTGTTGCATGACATTCCCCGATTTTTGATTATCTTCCTGGAGGAATTGTTTTTGATATTCAACCAGATGTTGAGCATTCGAGCTTTTAGTAGGCGTGATATTGGCTTTTGTTTGTCCCTGCATCTTTCTCATACCTCCAGATAAGAATGTGTATTCTTGCATAGATATCTATTCGTATAGCTGTTTACACCCATTGTCAAATGAACAAAAATCCATGTTCAAATCAGGATATTCACGTGCTGTTTGAACATGGGTCTGAACTTGAAAATACTTAAAATGAGCCCTGCATTATTTGCATGACGTTATATATGGAACGCATTGCGGATCAGACTGATCATTTTCCCAATGTTTTTGTTCGCGAAAACGTTGCATACGGTTATGACGTAGTGATGTTTGAAAGTACACAGCCGACGCCATTTTGTTTAGAGAAACCCAGTGTAAAAAAATGGATAATTTAATGTTTTAGCAGCGTTTTCAGTGCAAATTGAGCTGGAATAAGGTAAAATATGCAAGAATAATGATCACACATGTTTATTTCATTGCATTAACACTTGCCAGGTCCCTTGGATGATGTTGAATACTCGGCCTATCGGCCTCGTGTTCAAACAGCATCCTCGGGACCGGGCAAATATTAGTGCATGAAAAAACATGTGTGGTCCCTATAATTGAAAATTCTAATGCACTTGCTTTTATAATACGAAGTCTGATTGGATAATGTCAAAAATTTGCGACAGTATATCATGTGATATACTGTCAGAAATAGTTTGACATCATTAATAACATGTACATCACATTTACTTGGATGATGTGCGGCTTGCAATGCTTCAAATTGAGACGAAACTGCAGAAGTGCATTAGAATGCAGTTTACCATAGTCAAAATTTCCATTTGGGGAGGTACATCGTCGGATATATGTTTGGAAATCTCATTTTACGGCTCTGCTCGTGCGTCACCGTTAAACTAAATTTCTGACCGTTTATCTGACGATATACCTTTCCCAAATGAAAATTGTGAATACAGTTATCCCCTAATTATTATTCTTATTTCTCAACCAAGATATATGTTGTTGGTGCCCAAAAGAACAGTCTCAATCCTTACAAGAGAAGTATTTTATTGATATGTAACCTGGCCCCTTGTGTTATCATTTGGTATTTTACTGCTTGACAAAAGGACTATTTGTTGATACACGCTAAAACAGAATAAGCAACCAACGATGGCCAGTGTTGTCTATTTATTGGGATAATATTGACCGGTTTCGGTCATCCAATGACCTTTTTCAAGATTGATAGTTACGTTGGCCCTTTGTGTTATCATTTTAACAAGAGGATTTATTTTTTGACAGGAATTTGAGGGAAGCCAGAGACATGGCTATATCAGAGAAAGAAAGAGCTCAGATTACAGAACGAGAAACAAGTACCAAATATGAGCAGGTGCTACAAGAGTAAGTTTACATTGTCTTGTAGGGGCTTATGTTTCGGGGTAGCGCCCATTACATATATGAATGTGCGTAATAAATAGTAACACTTAGTGGAGAAGCCCTATAAGGGTTATATTTCTGTCCTCTTATCATGTACGGTGGCTCAGTTGATAGAGCGTTTGACTGGGGATCAAAGGGTTGCTAGTTCGAGACTCAACGCTGTTGGAGTCAATTTGTCCTGGAGCAAGATACTTTAATCATTGCTTAGTACTGGTTAGACACAGAAAACAGGAAATTATCTTGTCATGACTGAAAAATTGTTGAGTGGGACTTAGAGCATCAAAACAAACAAACAAAACTCTCATCTAATTAATGCCTTTGGCACCAAATTTGATGATAGCACCCAGGCAGGGCTATAGACAGATCTTCTGACAGTTCTAGTGGAGATTGTTTTGGACCAAAAAACTGTCTGTGCCCAGTAGATACATCGATACACATGTATGTTGATTGGTCTTCAGCTTGCCAATTCTCCATTAATCTTGATTCAGATTACGACAGCTTCAAGTGAGCGGAGATAGTAGAGTTTCTGATCTTGCCAATGAACTGAAGTTGAAGTCATTTGAAGCAGAGAGACTTCAGCTAGTACACGAAGAAACGGTGAAAAATATGAAAGAGAATCAGCTAGAAGTGGAAAAATTACAGAAAAAGACTGAGGTACGGTAAACATCCCTAAAATTACAAACACTTTTCTCAAATAAATTGTTGGTTATCAGGGCTGGAATTCACAAAAATTCACAAGAGTAGCAAACAGGGGAGACCCTGATCAGACTACTTCTTCAGAAGTAGTCTGATCTGGGTCTGCACTGTTTAATTAGGTCTATTTGACAGGCAACTAGTGTTCAAATCTTTTGAAGATTTACCCAAATGGTTTTCTCTCATGGCATAGCCATAGGTAAAAAGAAAATCAGCCAGTAAAATTTTGATATTTTTTTCTTATTTCTCTTTGAAAAAATGTGTT
The DNA here is from genome assembly GCA_964019695.1 of Loripinus fragilis. NCBI lineage: Eukaryota > Metazoa > Mollusca > Bivalvia > Lucinida > Lucinidae > Loripinus > Loripinus fragilis. Next base: position 46,115,844 of record OZ026523.1, on the reverse strand, counting down.
TATGTGCTCATTGGAATCATCTCATTGAGATGCTTCCAATGAGTACCAACAACAGAAGAGTCAACATATGGCAAAGGTATAAACAGGGCTAGAGAAAACCTAGAATTGTCGTTTTTTAACCGAATTAAGAAGTCGCTGAACAAATGAAATTGCTAAATATCATCAAAATTTGTTCCGAAATTTTCACATGTTCTGTCCTCATACCACTTAATTTGTAGAAAGTAGCTATACAGCTATGCTAAAAACCTGAGCACCCAATTGCAGACACAAATAAATGTGTTGTAACAACAAATTTTTGCCTGTGGGAAATATTTGGCCATCAGTGCCACTTAAAGGCAAACAATAAAATTGAATCATGTATTGAGGAAACTGGCCCAGAGGTTATAAAACTTTTTTCTTGCTCAACTCAGCTGAGCACATAAATTATCCTGCTCATAAATGTTAAAATGCCAACAATTGTTGGTATTTTAACATTTATTAGCACGATAATTTATTAGCACTGAGAGACTTAAAGCAAGAAACTTCTTCGAATGCCGGTATTTTAGTTTTTATGAGCAGTTGAAATTTCCTGCTCAGCTGAGTTAAGCATGTAATAAGTTTTATAACCCCTAGGCCTAGTCTTCAAGATCTGCGGCAAAGAAAAACTTATATTGACCTATACGTCTGCAGTAACTACCTTGAATGTTGAAAAATTTGGATGTACAGTAAAACCTGTGTAAAATGGCAGGGGTGTATCCTTTAGCGAAGACTAAACAAAAGTAACACTGCAGATCATCGATCTTTTTCATCATAAACCGGATTTTTATATCTGACTGTTACAGCTACGCATGCGCATTTTCAGACTGGTTTCAGTTAACTCCCCAGCGGCCGCCTTTCAGTAGATTTTATTCCCAGAGCCTCCTCTATATGGGGAGTTTGACCACAGAGGTCCTCAAAAACGGCTGGCGAATGCAGACATTGAAGACCGCATTTTTGTTTACATCAACACCGGTCGAATAGTACCACATTTGCTGCCCAAATTAAATGTCACAGCGATACATTAGATTGTTTTAAGGGAAGAAAATAGGGGGAGGAGATAATGAGAGACAGAAAAAATAAAAGCCTCAGCAGAAAGACTATGATAAAAAGCAACAACACTATTTAAACTGAAAAAGAGTTGGTTTTTATCAATATGATTCAAGTACATGTATCATGATCAGTTATTAAGGGCGAGTGACACTGCCATGAGGGTGAGTAGCTTTTTCTACCCACTAGTCCTGCAGGGTGAGTGAGTAAAAAAATAGTTTTACACTCTTGAATGGCCACTCAAAAATAGACAAATAAATCAAAGATCTTAATGACAAATATAGCTTTAATAATGAAGGTGGAAAGTATTGCAGAATGCTCCCCTTGGAGCATTCTGCAATACCTTTGACCTGCATTAAGCGATAATTCGTCTCGAAAACCAATTTTTGGCCTTTTTGAGAGTTGTTGTTTTACACAGGTTTTACTGTAGCACATTTTTCACCAAACAGCGATTAAATATTGTGCACATTAGCCTCTGAGTACTAAAATATATGTGCTAGCCTTTTATGCTCCAAATAAAATTTCATTTTCTAATGATAAAACACTGCATGAAAGATGCCAAAACACATGGTTTCAAGTGGGCTACAATAATTGGGCTAGCTTATTAATACAAAGGGGTTAGGGAAGGCACTAATGAGCCTGCAAATATGCACAGTCTTGCAGGAGCCATCATTGCTTGTATACACAAATGGGAGCTGTAGAAAGTGACATCTAATTTCACCAAATACAAACATGTAGCTGTGAATAAACATCTAAAAAAAACAACATTACGCGGCAATGTTGTTCCTAACTTTGCCAATGGACTTATTCAATTATCAAACTGACTCAGATTGCAATTTTTGCTATGTTTAAAATGAAGTAAATAAAAAAGAAACAGATCTTAAAATAACATTTACAAGCTTTTAAAGCCCCTGAAAATTATTCATCTGAAAAGCCATCTTAAAGAGACTAAGTCTGCAACTATGAACATTTTTCAAAAAAGTCTCTTTTCTTTTTAAATCATTTGTAAAAGCAGAATTAAGTTAAGTTTTCACGATAAATCTGTTCACTATAGCTGAAAACTGCATGGAAAAGTGAATTATCTTATAAAAACAGGTGTTTTTCTCTTGTTGGTAATTATTTGCGTCCCTCCAATAATTATAGACAGTTAAGTTTTAACATAAATGCTGCTGTTTTGATACTGATAATTTGTAAAGATTTACGAAATTGGTAAAATGTATACCGGAATTTTAGTTTTTTACTGTGTTCTTGAAAAATAGAAACATTATTTCAAAAATTAAAAGATCAAAAGTTACAGACTATGCAGCTTTAAGCTGTCTGCTGCATATTTTTGCAAACATTATTTGACTATTGTCTGCAGTGTGGACCCAGATCAGACTGCTCCCTGTTCTTATCTGTTTGCAAAAAAGGCTTCTAAAACATTTCAGTAGACAACAAAAGCAGACGACTTTTTATTGTGATTGTTGATATAAGGGCTAATGTGTCTGACACTGTCTTTGGTATTTTTTGGGCCTAAGCAACATATGAAAGTTCAGGCAAAGTGTTTGGACCCAGAACAGACTGATCCATAGGAAACTTCTATGTGTTTGTGAGCAGAGAAGGCACTTATGACACTGCATGGATGGAGATAAGCTTCAAACAGTTAGTTTTGAAAAAACCCAACAACAGCAGATAACAAAAAAGATCACCAAAATTTATCCAGCAGGGGACAAAAATTCTCCCGTCCGCTTGTAATTACGGGTGAAATCTAGAAAGGATGAGTAATTCTTGCCAAAACACTCATCCTGCAGGACAAGTGCTTTGGCAAACAGTTAGTTTTGAAAAAACCCAACAACAGCAGATAACAAAAAAGATCACCAAAATTTATCCAGCAGGGGACAAAAATTCTCCCGTCCGCTTGTAATTACGGGTGAAATCTAGAAAGGATGAGTAATTCTTGCCAAAACACTCATCCTGCAGGACAAGTGCTTTGGCAAACAGTTAGTTTTGAAAAAACCCAACAACAGCAGATAACAAAAAAGATCACCAAAATTTATCCAGCAGGGGACAAAAATTCTCCCGTCCGCTTGTAATTACGGGTGAAATCTAGAAAGGATGAGTAATTCTTGCCAAAACACTCATCCTGCAGGACAAGTGCTTTGGCAAGAATTACTCGCGGGAGTCATATTACATATCACTCCCTTATGTTTTTTTATTGCATACCCCGTTAAAGGACAAGTACATGTGTATGCAGGACAAGTGAAAATTGTAAGTCACTCGTCCTGCAGGACAAGTGCAATATTGAAATATTTTTGTCCCCTGCCTAGCATACAAAGAGTTTATCTTTTGCTGTTACAGGTGCTTACGAAGGAATATTACACCCAACAAACTGGTCTAGAAAAGAGTATAGCTGAATTAGAGTCTAAACTCCAGGACAAGGAAGGGAGGCTACAGACCTATGAGAAATTAGAAAAAGAATTAGATGATGTGGTCATGCAGGCTGCTGAGGGTAGGTTTTAGGCAGATCTCCTGTCCAATTGTCGTGTCTATTTTACTCTTGAAAAAGAATTGTTTATTTGGGGTTTAGCATCTTTTTAAATATTAATGAGCCGTGGCATGTGATTTCCAACAAGGTGGCATTTTGACAAGTGTAGACTCATACGAGCCTGTGCAGCCTCCTTTTAAGTTTAGAAACTCCAAATGGTGTTTAGTCAGTAGCTTAACGATCATAGACTACTCAAATGACTAGCAAAGGCTCTGATCAGACTGCGCGTACGCTGGTTTCACATACCACATTGTTGGAAATCTCATGCACTGGCTCATTTTAGGACAAGCCTCTTTTAAACAATTTGCAGGCTTATAGTGTATTTGGACTTTCTTCTGTGCCTGGCAAGGGTCTAGAATCTGCTGTAGGGAAAAAGTAATATCTTTCACTCTTTGAAGAAAGTGGGCAGATTTTGATATGTTTAAACCTACATGTAAGATAAAACTTGCAATAAGAACATGGGTGAAAGTTTTCAGGACTATTCCTGAATTCAAGATTTTGAAGTTAACTTTCCCAAGTGAGCCAGGGCTCAGATGAGCCATACAGTGTCCGGTTGTGTAAAATGCTTGTGATTTTGGTAGCTGCATTTCCTGAATTCAGGATTTAGGGGCTGAAAGTCAGCTTCAAAATGCTGTATTCAGGAATAAGGCCGGTATCTTAAGATTTGAATTTCTAAAAATTGTAAGATTTGAATTTCTAATGTTCAAGATTTGGGAAATTTTGAACTTTCTCCCAGGATAGAAGTACCAATCTGACTCCATACCCTTTGTCCCACATGGTCAAGTTTGATTAAGTAAAGCTGATCAGTGTTTTTAATTGATTATAAATGAGTATCACTGGAAACTCTTCTCATAATGGCTAATCACATACATGTAAAATGAAACCCCACACGCAAAATTGTTTTGAGTGATTGGCGGTGCACAGTGGCTCACTTGTTAGAGCATTAGACTGGGGATCGAAGGGTTACTAGTTTGATACTCACCGCACGTGGAGTCACTGTGTTGTGTCCTCAAGCAAGTCACTTTAAACGCTGCTCAGTACTGGTTTTAGCCCAGGAAGACCTGTCCCAACATGACTGAAAAAGTGTTGACTGGGACGTAAAGAATGATATCAAAACCAACAAACAATGTTTTGGGTTGGCTATACTGTTATCAGTAGTATCAGCAGGCCTCCAGTTAAGAGTGCATAACAAAAAATTATTTTTTTATTTCTCAACCAAAACATATGTTGTGGGTACTCAAAAGAACCGTCTCAGTGAGACGGTTCTTTTGAGTACCCAAAACACATGTTTAAAAGGATGGATAAGAAAATAATCACACTTTTACGTTGAAATTTTTTGCTTAACTGACCCTATGGTATCAGTCTATCGATCCATCTTCTGCAATGTTTTCTGTTTTCTTGAAAACCCCTCATCTGGTTCTGAAAATACTTTGCACACATGTCCACCTCAACAAGACAAAATGAGCCACAACATGAGATTCCCAACAATGTGGTATTTTGACAAATGTAGACTTGGGCGAGCCTGTGCAGAATCCTTTTAAGCTTAGAAACTCCAAATTCTGTTTGGTCAGTAGCTGAACAGTCATAGAATATTCAATCAACTAGCAAAGGCTCTGATCAGACTGCGTGTAGGCGCAGGCTAGTCTGATCCTTTGCTGGTGGCACATGCCACATTGTTTGAAACTTCATGTCATTGCTCAAATGCAGGTCAAAGGATACAGACGGCCCTTATCAAGGGCAAGGTCATAGCTGGAGGTCAAAGGTCATACATAAATGTTTGGAATGCATGTATATATGTTGACCTCACAACAATTTTATTTTTTTTACCTTGCCTCTGGGGTTTGACCTCAGGGAGGGGACCTCAAAAGTGTGGGATTTGTGACAGTGTGCCCTCAGCTGTCATCTAATGATTAATTCAGGGTTGCCACGGTCAGGGAAAAAGTTCTTGAAAATGAAACATTTTCCAGGTCAGGGAAAAGTCAGGGAATTACATTTTCAGTCAGGGAAATTTAAAAAAAATGAAGAAAGTCTTGGAAAAGACAGGGAATTTCAATATTTTCCTAAAAAGGTGCTAGTTAACAGGCTTCTGGAAATTTTAGTTTCCATAACTTGCAAGCTTTATTAGAAACTTGCAATTTATGTTCAGAAACATTCCTTTTCTAATATTTATGGTTTAAGATTTTTCTTTAAAGATTAAATAAGCAAGTTCAAATATTTGTGCAAAATCTTCGAATAGTCGATGGATGAAAATGGCTAAAATTGGCCTTCCAAAAGGGTCTGGAAAACGGTTGAAAGTCAGGGAAAAGTCAGTGAAAAGTCATGGAATTTTGAAATGGATATTGAGTGCCAACCCTGATTATAGATTGAGTTAAATATTGCCTTTTATTTTAAATGATTTTTTAGCAATAACACCGGGACCAACACTATTTTTTTTGGGGTGGGGGGGATATGAATTAGAAGAAGAAAATGCCTGTTGGTATTTGTTTGTATGGTAATAGACCTATACCACCACCTTACCTGTTACAATATGCCATATACTATGCATACTCTAACAGACAAGTTGGATGTTATAGAAATTTCAGGCTCTCGAGTTAGTGTAAAATTAGATATTTTCTGGAAAAAAAATTCTCAACAATTCCAATATACTATTTTGTGTTTAGTTGACAATGAAGAAGAAGCAGAGAAAGTTTTGTTCTCCTATGGTTATGGTGCTAATGTTCCCTCCACATCCAAAAGAAGATTGCAACAAAGGTAGGTAACAATGTTTGCATGGGTGAAAGTTTCCAGTATTATTCCTGAATTCAGGATTTTGAGTCAGCCTCAAAATCCTGAATTTGGGAGATTATATCTTCTCTGATTAATTTTCAGACTGTCTAAGGACAATTGACCATTTAAACTTGAAACTGTGAATATTTAGTAGGCATACTGCAAGTTTTAAGGTCAGATTTTCGAAAGTTCAGGATTTCGAAGATTTTGAAATTTCACCCATGTTAAACAATGGTCTTAAGTCACTGTATGATGGGTGGTAACTGTGCAAATATGATGGATTTTGGGATAAGTAATTTGATAAGGATGGTCAGATTTACTTTTTATAATTTTTTGTAGAAAACCCCCTATTTCCAAGAAATTGAATTTTAAGGTATTTCAACTGTCATCAGGCCTCAAGATTATAAACCTTTTGATATTTTCAACTCAACTGAGCATAAAATTTATCATGCTCATAAATGTTAAAATGCCAACAATGGATGTTATAGAAATATTAGGCTCTCGAGCAAGAACGGTCTTTATTTTTCAGCATTTTAGCTTTTATGCACAGTTGAAATTTCATGCTTGTTGAATTGAGCATTTAAAAAGTTTTATAACCTCAAGGCCTTTTTGGGATATTTTTTCAGAAAAAATCTCCCTTTCTGGGTGCAAAATTATGTATAACTCTGTGTTATATTTCAGTATTTTACCATCTTATATTTTGTGAATATCCATTAACCAATTCAAGCCTAGTGCCCTTTTATGGGGCATCGACAATGAAAAACCAGATCAGACGCCGCAGCATGCGGCGTCTGATCAGGTTTTGCACTGTTTGCTTACAAAATACACTATTAAAAATTGAATAAAATTGAAATTTACCACCCAACAACCCTTGAATTTGTGGATTTGTTCAAATGATAGGTACGGGAATCATCATATCATAATCGGATTTTTGATTAACGTGCAGGTGCAGGGGCATCATCCACATCAGTGGGCCCCTTTCCAGGTAACTGGCTAACTGCACGCATAGCAGATCTCACACCTGATCTCCAGGTGCTCCTTTCTTGAGGGTCAACTGTGGTGAGCTTCCACTCAAGGGAAAATCCATTAAATTTGAAATGGATTCGTCCAAATGATAAGTATGGGAAAATCCATTAAATTTGAAATGGATCCGTCCAAATGATAAGTACGGGAAAATCCATTAGGCATAACTGGGTTAATACTTGTGAGTGAATATTTTGCAGTGTTCATCTTGCAAGAAGAGTACTACAGTTAGAGAAAATTAACACCTCATTGAAACAAGATGTAGACAGAGAGAAGAAGAAGATTCACCAGCTGGCTGATGAGGTCAGTCCTAGTGATAGCATTGTTATAACAACATTCTACACATCATTTCTTAGCAATTTCAACTTTATTTTTATAATGACAGGGTTCAAGCTGGGAACTGACAGTAGGGAGAAGTGTATTCTCCCTCCAGGAAAATTAGGGAGAAGTGACAGTCATACAGGGAGAAGTTATAGCCCAAGCGATTTCTGTCAGTTTAGAAGCAAACAAGCCATAACACATACTACTGCCATTAAATGGAAGGAGAAATAAGATGCAGTGGTAGTAGATTGTCACCACAGCTTGCATTTGTGTGGTGACAGATTGAAAATGAGTCTCCCTAAAAAGTTTTATTATTTTTTTTATTTTCTTTATTTTTTAGGGAGACTCCCACTTCTCCCTGGGTCCCATTTAGGGTGAAATTTCGGGCCATAGGGCTGGGAAATTTTCTAAATTTTTTTTTATGTCATCTGGAGATATTTTTCAGCATTGTTTTTTTTTTCAACAATACTTTTCACTATTCTTTGTTCTCTTAAAAAACGAAAGACAGCTAAAAAAAAAGCTGTGATTAATTTATCCAGTTTGGGATCCTTCTAATGAAGCAAGCTGATCTGAGTATACACTGTATTCAAAGTGGATAAATTTTGGCTCATTTAAATGTTTCACGTATAATTTTGTAGGTAAAGAATGCGAACTCTTTGCTAGACCAGGCCCAGCAGCCATATAACTACCTGATAGAGAGTATGAGAACCAGGGATTCACAGATACAGAAACAAAGAGATTATATCACATCACTAGAGGAGGAAAACCAGTGAGTAGTATATTAACCCTTAATGCGCCAAGAAAAAATGCATCTGAAAATGACGTCTGCTGAAGTAGTCTGCTGCAAATAATTGCCTAGCATTACCGACGAATTAAGCATAGAAGCAAACAGCGTGGACCCTGAACAGACTGCTCCTTTAGGAGCAGTCTGACCTGGTTCCACACTGCTTGCCATAGAGGCTTTTTAAACATTTCAGCAGACGAGAAAATCAGACGACTTTTGTTGCGATTGGCGCATTATGGGTTAATCCATTTTAATCATTAGGAGTCTGGACCCTTCTATCAAGCATTGTGGAGCTGGCGTGGTGTAGTGGATAAACCACTTGCCTTGTACCCAGAGGTCTCGAGTACAATCCCCGGCTCCTCCAGTCTGTCTGATGATACTCTAAGCCATGGCCCTGTCTCCATATGACCTTTAATAGCTGTTAGTGGGACATTTAACACAAACACTCTTACTCATTCAAGCATTGTGGACAGGTCAGGATCCAAACCATTTGACTCTATGATAGTGTTTTTGAAAAAAGTCAGACAACAACAAAAGCATGGAAATTAGTCATCATCATAATCATCATCATTATCATAATCGGATTTTTGATTAAAGTGCAGGTGCAGGGGCATCATCCACATCAGTTGGCCCCCTTCCAGGTAACTGGCTAGCTGCACACATAGCAGATCTCACATTTGATCTCCAGGTGCTCCTTTCTTGAGGGTCAACTGTCGAAAGTGGAAGCTCACTCTCTGCAGTCTTTATTAGAATTAGAATTATTAGTCTTCATTTTAATGACAGACCTTTAGGCAAGACTGCATAATTAAAACTTGGTTTTCTTATTTTTCTCAACCAAAGCATATGTTGTGGGTACTCAAAAGAATCGTCTCAATGGTTCTTCTGAGCACCCAAAACAAATGTTAAAGCTGATCGAAAAGAAAATATTCACCATTTTATGCTACATGTTTTGTTCATTTGGACGTGTATGATTTTCAGACGACTGGACAAAGAGAAAGCAGAAGTTGTTAAAACTAAGAACCAAATGGCACTAGACCTTGAGAGACTGTTAAATCAAAGAGAGGTAGGCTATTGCTGTTACCATTGTAACACACTCATCCTAGATATTAATTAGGGAGCACAGTGGCTCAGTGGTAGAGTGCTTGACTGGAGACCGAGAGGTCGCAGGTTTGAGCTTCACCGGTGTCCCTGCGTTGTGGTCCTTGAGCAAGACACATTTAGCCTAGCTTAGTACTGGTTCAACTCAGGAAGACCCGTCCCTTTATAACTGAAAGATTGTTGATGGGACGTAAAGAATCAATCAAACAAAAACATGCATCCTAGATATAAGAACTCATTAACTCAGCACCATAATTTATATGGGCATGCACATTAGATTTTGGTACCTTTTGCAAATGCCTAAAAGCCTCTATAAACCCATATAAGCCTAGCGTCCTTTTTGTGGGACATAGGCAAACAGTGTAGATCCAGATCAGACGCCGCAGAATGTGTCGTCTGATCGGGTTCTTCACTGTTTGCTTACATAATGTTCTATTTACATTTGAATAGAAATGAAAAATACCACCCAACAACCCTTAAAATGGAAATGGACTGGCCCAATTGATAACAGTTGGAAATTCCAATTGGCTTAAATGGGTTAAACACCCATGCTGAGCCTGACATCAAGCGGGGCTAGAGGTCTTTATTTTGGTTGTAGTCTTCATATACATCCATACTTTGTGTGTGGGAGTAGGGAAAGCTGTGGTGAGTCCTCATAAGCCGCCATTACTCGTCTCCACAATGTGATAAGTAACTAAAGCTTGTTTGCTGGCCCATTTTTAAGACTATTTTAAAAGAAAACAAGAAATGTCACAGTCACGTGACGAATGCCCTCAAAGGAATTGGTCTAGCATAAGACACATTTGAGGAAAGTTAGCTGTAATAAAGGAGATATGCTCCAGAATGAACAACCTAGAAATGAGGCCAGAAGTCGATGTTAAGGTAAAAGTGACCCAAAATGGTATGCACCACTCTGCCATCCCAAGAGGAATCAACACACCAAATTTGGGATTCCTACATCAAATAATATAGGAGATTACTCCAGACACGATTATTCTAGAAACTATATTATAGGTCAAGATCACAGTGACCTAAAAATGGTATGCGACACATCAGCATCCAAAGATGTATCCATACAGCAAATTTGGGATTCCTCCATCAAATAATATATGAGATATGCTCCTGACAGGGTTATTCTAGAAATTAGGTCAAGGTCACAAAACTGATACATGACACTCTGCCATCCAAAGATGCAACCACACACCAAATTTGGGATTCCTAGCTCAAATAATATAGAAAAAATGCTCCGAACATGATCATTCTAAAAACTAGGTCAGAGATCAAGGTCACAGTGACCCAAAAATGGTATGCAACACTTGGCCATCCAAAGAAGCATCCACACACCAAATTTGGAATTCCTACCTCAAAGAATATAGAAGTAATGGCGATTCTAGAAACTAGGTCAGAGGTCAAGGTCACAGTGATGGGAAAATGGAACAGGACAATATGCCATTCCAAGATGCATTTACACTCCAAATTTGTGCTTCCTGCCTCAAATAATATAAGAGATATGTCCCGGACACAAATATTCTTAAAACTAGGTCAGACGTCAAGGTCACAGTGACCAGAAAATGGTTTGTGACACTCCGTCCACCCAAGATGCATTTACACATCGAATTTGGAATTGGTATCTCAAAGAATAGGAGATATGCACCAAACTCAATGCAGTTTCTAGAAACTAGGTCAGGTAAAGTTCAATGTCACAGTGACCTAATTATAGTATGCGACACTTTGTCATCCCAAGATGCATCCATACACCAAATTTGAGATTCCCACCTTAAATGATATAAGAGATATGCTCCGGACATGATTATTCTAAAAACTAGGTCAGAGGTCAAGGTCACAGTGACCTGAAAATGGGATGCAACACTTCGCCATTCCAAGATGCATCCACACACCAAATTTGGAATTACTACCTCAAAGAATATAAGAGATATGCTCCGGACACAATAATTCTTAAAACTAGCTCATAGGTCAAGGTCACAGTGACCTGAAAATGGTATGTGACACTCTGTCATCCCAAGATGCATTTACACACCAAATTTGGAATTACTATCTCAAAGAATAGGAGATATGCACCAGACTCAATGCAGTTTCTAGAAACTAGGTCAGAGATCAAGTTCAAGGTCACAGTGACCCAATTATGGTATGAAACACTTTGTCATCTCAAGATGCATCCACACACCAAATTTGAGATTCCTACCTCAAATGATATAAGAGATATGCTCCGGACAAGATTATTCTAAAAACTAGGTCAGAGGTCAAGGTCATGGTAACAGTGACCCAAAAATTGAATGTGACACTTAGTCATCCCAAGATGCATCCACACACCAAATTTGGAATTCCTACCTCAAAGAATATAAGAGATATGCTCTGGACACAATAATTCTTAAAACTAGGTCAGAGGTCAAAGTCAAGGTCACAGCGACCCAAAAATGGTATGTGGCACTCTGTCATCCCAAGATGCATTTACACATCAAATTTGATATTCCTATCTAAAAGAATATAGGAGATATGCACAAGACTCAATGCAGTTTCTAGAAACTAGGTCAGAGATCAAGTTCAAGGTCACAGTGACCCAATTATGGTACGCGACACTTCGTCATCCCAAGATGCATCCACAAACCAAATTTGAGATTCCTCCCTCTAATAATATAAGAGATATGTTCCGGACACAATTATTCTAAAAACTAGGTCAGAGGTCAAGGTCACAGTGACCCGAAAATGGTATGCGACACTCCTCCATCCCAAGATGCATCCACACACCAAATGTGGAATTCCTACCTCTAATAATATAAGAGATATGCACCGGACACGAGCGGGACGGACGGACGGACAGTGCGATTACCATATGCCTCCCAAAGTTCCTTTGGGGGCATAAAAAAGATTAGATCTTTTATATTGATACAAAAAGATAGCTAGACAAAAGAGTAGTCCCAGGGGAAAAAATTTCCACTCCGCTTGTAATTACCAGTGAAATCTAGAAAGGACGAGTAGTTCTCCCGAGTGCATTGTAGGGAAGATTTACTCCAGGAAGTCATTTTGTATATTACTCCCTTATGCTCTTTATTGCATACACTTTTAAAGAACAAGTGCTTGTGTTTGCAGGATGAGTGAAAATTGTAAGTCACTTGTCCTGCAGGACAAGTGCAATATTGAATTATTTTTGTCTCCCAAGTCACCCCAAACACACAAAAAAGATAAAATGTCCTGAATTTTTGATGAAAGCTTTTACAAGATGATGAAGTGTGTAATAGGTAAAATTAGAAAGACAAACATTTTTGCTAATTTCACAAAAGATTAAGATAATCATTTATGAGCAGCACTGCCTAGGTCCACACTTTGACATAGGCCAATATGTATCAACCCTTAATGCGCCAATCACAACAAAAGTCGTCTGCTTTTCTCATCTGCTGAAATGTTTAAGAAGCCTCTATGGCAAACAGTGTGGACCCAGATCAGACTGCAGCTCTGGGTCCACGCTGTTTGCTTCTATACTTAATTCGTCGGTAATGTTAGGCAATTATTTGCAGCAGACGACTTCAGCAGATGACATTTTCAGATGCATTTTTTTCTTGGCGCTTTAAGGGTTAATACTTCAGGTAATACATATTATAATATTAACTTGATCTGGTGTAGTGTATTATGTATGTTGAGTGGATGAGTTCATACCATCAGATCACCATAGACTTGAAGCGTTGAGAGTGATCCCATGGTATGGCCTCACATTATTCTGATTTTATAAATTGTTTTGGTCTTAAATTTAGAAAAAATTGCAGGATTGTTTGCCTTTATGTTTCGTTTCTTTATGTAACGTCATCATGTTTTTGTCTCTGGTTCCATGCTTGAAGTTTACTTTATGTAACATCACTGCAAAAACAGGTAACTGACATACGATAGTGATATGGAATCAGAAAACCTCAGTTCATTGATTCGGCTTTGTGTATCAGATGGCCAGAAAACAGACAGTTAAAAAGTTGAAAAATTTATAGGTTTATAATAATATACCATATATATTATTTTTCAGGAGATGTCTGTTATGAAGCAAGTAGTTCTAAACTTATCAACACGTCAACATGGTGACAAGAAAACCTACACAAGAGATCTGGCCAAGCCTAAAAGTGCTTCCATCCATCTTCCTGCTAGAAGTTTTGAGCCTCACGATGAGCTGAATGTCTCCAAGCCAGGATCTATAGCAATGGTATGTTTACATAGTGCCCTAGCTTAGGATTTGAAACCATGATTAAATGGTCGCAAGAGAAAACCTGTCATTGTGGTTTCCGACAAGGTGAGATGCAAACCAGCCAACTCAGCTACAGCGACTAACTAGAAAGTCGAAATTTCGCTCGTAGCAAGTCTGGATATAATACTTTCCAATATGCAAAATAACAAATGTGATGATCGAGCAGGCTGGTCCGTGCCTTTGTTGTTCCCAACCCCCCCCCCCCCCCCCCTCGTCAAGAGGAAACCTGACTGTTGCATGCTAACAACAAAGGTGTAGACCAGCCTGCACATCTGTCAAGTCTGATCAGCGCCTTTGTTATTCACTCTCTGGAGATTATGATAGTTCAAGTTACTATATGCTATATTTCAATATTCTAACTTGTCTCTAGGGAGCGCAGTGGCTCAGTGGTAGAGTGCTTGACTCCAGACAGAGGGGTAGCGGGTTCGAGCCTCACCGGCGTCACTGCATTGTTTGTCTTTCAGTAAGACACATTTATCCTAGCTTAGTACTGGTTCAACCCAGGAATACCCGTCCCTGTTTAACTGAAAGATTGTTGATGGGACATAAAGAATCAAACCAAACTAACAAACAAACTTACTAGTCTCTGTAGCTGGGCAGACCTGATTGAGCCTTACCTGGTCGGAATCCCTGAAGACATTTTCTGGCATCGCCAACCATATTTTTCCCCATTTTGAATTTCAATATTATTTTACTCCCTGACTTATAGTTGATGCTTATTCCTTTTCTTGCCAATTTATTATGTCATGAAAATGCAGTCTTCTTATTATATATGACATATTTTTCCTCTGGGCATCTGTCTGTCCATCACAAAATCAATCATATCCACTCTCTTAACTTGCAACAGTTTAAGATATCTTGACAAAACTTCATATAAATATCAGTCAAGGTCAGAGTGCAAAAACCATAACTTTTTGCCTTTATATAGAGGATCTTACATGAGTGCTCTTGTTTTATTGAATTTATTAAACAAGTTGGAGAAAAAAGATAAAACGCGAGGCTTGCCGAGCATTTTATCTCTTTTTCGCAACAAGTTTAATAAATTCAATAATACAAGAGCATGACTGTTAGTGTTAGATTCTATTTATCATATGACAGTAAGATTACTTTTGAAATCATATTACTGGCATAAAAACGATATAATTTTGTCATTATGTACGCAATGTTGTTATGGAAGTCATAACGTTTCCTGAAAATCTGTAAACCACTAGTGGTTTATCGATTTTATTGCATGGTGTTATTTCACTCCCAGACGCGACGTCATATGATAAACTGTTTTAGTTATTTCGCTTTAAACATATTCATGTCCACTCTATAAAACAGCGAAAAGGTGGGAGGCATCTGTCTTTGTAGAAAAAACAAACTCAAGTAAGATTATTAATGCTACCAAGAAAAATTAAATAATTATTTGTTAAATAATTATTTGATAACTTTAATTTCTGTCATTCTTAACTTCTAAATAACCAAACAAGCTGAAGCTTATTTGTGCTGTATGACTTCACACACAGCCTCAAATGACTGCCTCCATGGCTTTTATTTCTCTTCAATACAAACCTCTCAGTCTATAGGAGGGCAGTAGCTCAGTTGGTAGAGCATTAGATTAGGGATCTCAGGCCCCGAGGTTATAAAACTTTTTTCATGCTCAACTCAGCTGAACACAAAATTTATTCTGCTCATAAATGTGATGCAAATGTTGAAATGCCAACAATTGTAGGCGTTTTTACATTTATTAATATGATAAATACGTCAGAGAGACTAAAAGCAAGAAAAAAATTTATTTGTCGGTATTTTAGTTCTATGATCGGTTGAAATTTCGTGCTAAGTTGAGTTGAGCATGAAAAAAGTTTTATAGCCTCGGAGCCAGGGCTGCTAGTTCCAGCCTCACAGCCGGCGAAGTCACTGTGTTGTGTCCTTGAGCAAGACACTATCTGCTGTTTAGTACTGGTTCAACTCGGGAAGACTAGTCTCAACATGACTTTAAAATTGTTTACTGGGACCTAAAGAATCAAACCAAACAAACAAAACCTCTGTAACTTTTTTATTTTTAATTCGATTTTGATTGCCTGGTGTAATAAGGGCTTGCATAACAGATTCACTTTGGTTTCAATGTTGGTGTCCCCTTTAGGATATGATGGCTTATTTTAATACTTGACCATTTAAGACTATTGACTCAAAGCTTTAAGACTGTCTATGGTCAGACCTTTAGTTGGGAGTGCATAACAGAAAAATAATTTCTTAACCAAAACATATGTTGTGGGTATTCAAAAGAACCGTCTCAATGAGCACCCAAAACATATGCTTAAATTTGTGGGTAAGAAAATAATAATTTTACGCTGACATTTTTGCTTATCTAAACCTGTGATGTTTTTGTATGTTTACAGACAAGAAGTTCTCCACCAAAATGGGCCAAGAAATTAAAGCAGAAAAATATGTCACAGTCAACAAATTATTCTAAAGTTTATGCTACAGATAAATCCTAGTATAGTGTCATATTTATAGGAAGATTGATCTAACATAACTTCAGATCTGGCCGTGTATTTCTGATAAAATGTCTTTGGACTATAACTCTTTTCCTGCTAGTGGCGACTTAGTTGAGTTGTCTGTTGATAACCTTGTTAAACAGTTTGAACACAGACCAAACTGTTTGACCTCCTGCTAGCTTTCCTGAAAGAATTTTCCAAAAAAGTTAATTTTGAAAAACATCAGCAGACGACAAAAAACATGCAAAATTATCCAGAATGCAAAGAGTTAAAGGCATTATGCTCATCCCAAATTACCATATTTATGCCAAACATCAAATAAACATTTTGAGCCACTTTTTGAGATTTTGGTACAAATAAATATGGTCATATTTTAACTTTTCCCATGCTGGGTAATTTTTCATGATTTTTTTTGTCTTCTGCTGATATTTTTTTTCCAAAATCAACTTTTTCGAAAAATTCTTTCAAAATACCATCAGGGTGTGAAACAGTTTGGATCCAGATCAGGCCAGACGTTTTATCGGGTCTGATCTGGGTCCAAACAGTTTGCAAAAAGTTATCAGCAGACGACAAATTGCAACTAGCAGGCAAAATGTTAGACATGCATGTGCAGCTATCTAGTGGGCTAGAGGACTAAATCTTGGCCTGAGCCTTAATCTATGTTCCTACTTTGTGTGTGCAAGCAGCTAAAGCTCTAAGGAGACTGTGTTTGTACAATGTTTATCTGAGCTTTCCCTGCCTGCGTATGGGATAAGTACCAAAATCTCTTTATCTGGCCCTTTTGATATTGTAAATAAAACCCTTCCTTAGTATAACCCTTAACCTGTCAATATTTTTTGTCCTGAAAATGTTGTCTGCATATTATGTCTGCTGTATGTATTCAAATGTACTTCAGACTATATCTTATCATGGAAGCAAACAATATGAGCCTAGATCAGACTGCTCGTAAGGAGCAGTCTGATCCAGGTTCATATTGTTTGTAATATAGGCTACCAAACTAGGTAAGCAGACAACAAAAGTGGGAGCGCAGTGGCTCAAAGGTAGAGTGCTCGACTCGAGACAGAGGGGCCGCGGGTTCGAGCCTCACCGGCGTCACTAGGTTGTGTCCTTGGGCAAGAACATTAATCCTAGCTTAGTACTGGTTCAACCCAGGAAGACCCGTCCCTTTATAACTGAAAGATTGTTGATGAGATGTATAAAATCAAATCAAACAGGCAACAAAAGTCGTGATTGGCAGTGCTAAGAATGGATGGATATCAGTTTCATTATCACATAGGAAGGTTCATTTATTGAAAACAAAATTTTCAACAACAAAGGTCCAGAAGCAAAATTTTTGATTAAATTTGTGAGTATGTTCTTATCCATCAATTTTAACATTAGTTTTGGGTGTTTAAAGAGCCGTCTCATTGAGACAGTTCTTTTGAGTACCCACAACATATGTTCTGGATTAGAAATGATTTCCCGGATTTAGGGCTCCTTGGCTCAAAATTGAAATTGGTAGGAAAATATATGGTAATCCTTTATATAAGGATTCTTCCTTCTCATTTGATACAAGTAAGTTTGGAATGGGCCATTGCATATATCAAGGGGTCACAGGTTGTAATTTTTACAAAACTTGATATTTTACTTCTTTCTCTGGGGAATGTTTTTGTTTTAGCTAACAGTGTCAACCCCCATGGAATGTCGCGTTTGTGAGAATGCATTCTTTCAACTGTGTCTTCACTGTGTGCCAAAGTACACATTTACGGTTGTCCAGATACAAAGTCTTTCTATGAAGTTATGTACATATAGCTTAGCTGTGATAATATTTGTTTTTAATTCTATTATTGTATAATATAGGGATCACACGTTTTTTCATGCATTAACATTTGCCGGCTCCCGAGGAAGCTGTTTGAACACAAGCCTGCTAGGCCGAGTTTTCTAACGTCCCTGAGGGATCCGGCAAGTGCTAATGCAATTAAACAAACATGTGTGATGGTTATTCTTGCATATTTTACCTGATACCAACCAAAATCACACTGAAAATGTCAGTAAAACATTGAAATATCCCTTTACCTACACTGGATTTCTCCAAACAAAATGGCATCAGCGTCAAATTTTCAAATACCATAAGGTCCCCACAACCTCATAGATGCACGCGCAAAGTTTTTGCAAACAAAACATCTGATTCAGCAAAATGGTCAGTTAAGTCTGCAACACTTAATCGTGTAAAGCCGTGCAAATAATTCAGGGCTCATTTTAGGTATTGTTAAGTTAAAAATCATGTTCAAACAGCATGTGAACCTTATAAATTGAACATGGTCTGGTTGGTTGGTTTAATTCTTTACGTCTCAGTCAACAACTATGTTCATGTAGAGACAGTTCACCTAACCACACTTTTTCCTGGGCAAGCTTGACTAAGTGGTTAACCAGTACTTCATGCACATACTTTCACTTGTAACTGAAAACATTCCTTCTTGAATCAGCCGGAGGAGGAGAATGACTGTAGAAAAAAATATTTCATGATCAATCTCCTCGAAAGTGGATCTAACTCGCGACCCCTGGATCTGCAGTCGGACTCGTTACCAACTGCGCTACCTGGCCCGGTAAAATTTAACTTGGATTATCGTCTATTTTACAATGGCTTCATACAGCTATGCACCTAGGTATTTATGCAGGATTACTTTACTCACTTTATACTGTGCACGTCATGACGTGAAATAAAGGTAGATTATACCCCTTAGAGGGCCTGTCCCAAAAAACATATGAAAATGTCTACTGCATATATTTACTAATAAGAGAAGAAACACCTCTTTTAATGAGATAATTCACTTTTCCTTGCATATTTCAGCTGTACTGGCCATATTTATTGTAAAAATATAACTTAATTCTATTTTTACAAATTATTTAAAAAGAAAATATTTTTTTCGAAAAAATATTCATTGTTACAGACCTAGTCTCTTTAAGGACTGAAATTCATATTTTAAGCTTGCACTGGATGATGAAAAACATTAGCTACTTTTAACATCTTTGAAGCCCAAATCGAAAATATTAAAATAGCTTATGATTTTCATCATCCAGTGCAAGCTTAAAATATGAATTCAATCCATTATATTTACATTCTATATTATCAATCAAATTTACTTAAGTATCTTCCACCCAACCCCGTCAGTTATCCTTATAAAATAAAATATTTCATTTGTAACTAAGGTGTTGGAATAGCCAGGGATCAAAATTCGTGAACATAACATTGTGGTGATATGTGAATGACGTCACGCAAATGTCGATAAACAAAATACGTTAATTGGCCGACTGACGTTACTCCACGGTCTAAATCACATGACATTTCAGTGTTTTGCATCGAGAAATGCAAGCAGCCAGAAAAGTTGGTTTTATCTAAGGCAACTACACTTTGAATGTATATATTAACTACTGTAAGTAAAGAGGCAAACAATTTGGACCCAGCTCAGACTGCTTCTATATATAGGATTTTCTAAAACATTTCAGCAGATAACTTTTGTTGAGATTGGTGCTTGAAGGGTGATTGCCTGAATATCTGTTGGCCCTCTGCTTTACGTTTAGCAAGCAAAATATGAACCAACGTGGGAACGTCGACAAGACCATATATGCAAGTATAACTCTGTATGGTCACATTTGATAAGCAAGCCTTGAAACAATGACTATATTTTTGTATCATATAAATATTTGAGTCCTCTCATGAGCTATTGATACTCATTGCAGAGGTTTTGATTCTTTACAACATTTTTTCAGTCATGTCAGGACGGGTCTTCTTGGGTTTTACCAGTACTAAGCAGTTGATAATGTGTCTTGCTCAAGGACACAGCTCGGTGCCTATGGTGAGACCCGAACCCACAACCCCTTGATCTCGAGTCAAGCACTCTACCACTGAGCAGGTAACCAGGGAATGCTCTGACGAGCCTGCACGGTTTGGCAGTTTCATCAAAGCCTTGGCTAATGTAATAAATCGGACATCTGTCTCTAATGGAAAGTTGGGCATATATGTTTAAAGTTGGTATGTCTTCATCTACATCCATACTTTGTGTATGCTAGCAGGGAAGCTTTCCACAATGTGATGAAGTACCAAAATCTCATGTGCTGGCTCATATATGTTAAAATCAGTCATCATGGTATATTGATGATGTTTTGTGTTAGATGTACAACAAACACTGCCTGTTACTAAGATATCAATAAATACCAAACATTTTATGTTTTTGCTTTATTTTTGCAAAAAAAGTCTGTATTTTAAAAAATATTTAGTTGTCTTTTCACATCACAAAACTTACATTGGCAAGAGTATGATATTTTTATTCCCTGACCAACAAGATCAGGGGATTTTAATAATCAGCATGGTGTCATTTGGTAAGTTCCGATGTAGATGAAAGCTTGTTGGTTCCATGACTTTCATACCTTTTGAGATATTTGAGCCGTGACATGTGATTTCGAACAATGTGGCATTTCGACAAGTGTAGACTCAGAACAGCCTGTGCAGCCTCCTTTTTACTTGAGAAACTCCAAATGATGTTCAGTCAGTAGCTTAACACTTATAGAATATGCAAGCGACTTGCAAAGGATCTGATCAGACTGCATGTATGCGCAGGCTGATCTGAGGCTTTGCTGTTCGCACATATCACATTGTTGGAAATCTCATGTCATGGCTCATTTTAATAATACAAAAGCATGGTCTACGCAAAGCATATTTACAAATTTTATTCTGAACAAGTCGTGTTTTAAGCAAAGGGCAATGTAGGTTTGTGACAGACAGGCAGGAAGGCAGATAGATTTTGCTGCTAGAGCTTACAGCCCTCGAAACACTGGTCAGGCGCTCTAACCACCTGAGCCACCGATAACATGATGGTCCAAAACACCACCACCTACTTTCTTTGTATTGACCACAATACAGACCACAGCATGGTGTCCAACAACGGCAGATTTTTACTATACAAGTCACTGAGATCTCTAAAATAAAATGTACAATTTTGCTAAATAGTAATACTTGAAGTATATGTAATATCATTTTTGCGGAACTGAGCGTTTCAATTGATTATTCTGGAAAAGAACCAAACATTAGATAGTCTGCGGGCTGATTGGTTGTTTCATTTTACAGTAATTGACAATCAGGTAGCTGCAAAACTCCTTGCAGTAATGTTTAAATATGTATGCCATATAACTCTACCAATACACACCGGAAATACAAAAGCCAGATGACCAAACTTTGCTGCTTTCACACCTGCTGGGCAAGAAACTATACGGATTGTGAAGCCACTGAAGTCCACTAAATATACACTTTTAGCATATTGAGGTAAATACTGTACCTCTAGATTCTGTTATAGGAGAACATGGACATCACTTTTATAGGCACACAAGGCGACGTCGGGATTGAAATGCCAAGTAGTTGCCCGAAATCGTCCTCTAGCTAGCAAGGACCCTGGTTCTTTGAGGTCTGCTTTTGACAGCTTATTTAACCTTTTGGCCAGGATTTGCCATCTCCTCTGACAGTTATTTTTTAAACGGAAAGATCTGGGACACTATGGAGCTTTATGGAAGTGGAGGACAAGGATTAAAATGACAAGTCCTCTGAAAATCTTCGGTACTGAGCAAAATAGGATATCCTTGGTTTAAAGTATCAAGGGTTCAATGTTTTATGTTTGAATGATTGTTGGCCATTCTCTCCCTACTGCTACATCAATAAAGGCATTTGTTAGTCACTGACAAAAGCATGTAGACATAGGTGAAGTTAATCAACCATGAGGACCTAAACCCTTCAAAAGAACAATGTGGTAGACAGGCTTGCACATACAGACCTGGCCTCGAGGTTATAAAACTTTTTTCGTGCTCAACTGAGCATGAAATTTCAATGCCTTATAAAAACGAAAATGCTGAAAAAAATATTTTTTTCTTTATTCAGAACTCTCAGATGTTGTATTTATCATGCTAATAAATGTTAAAATGCCAACAATTGTTGGCATTTTAATATTTATGAGCATGATAAATTTCATGCTCAATTGAGTTGTTTGTATTTTTTTATAACTGCGGGGCCTGGATCATATACTTGATACATCATCTTGTAGTGGGCACTTGTGTGTTAAGTGATGTGATAATTGGTCAATGATATGCTAGTTTTGCTTTGGAAACAGATTTTGATAGTGGTCTTTTCAAGTTGACCCTCACATTGTCACTTGTCATGTGATAGGAAAATCAAGAGGATTTGTCCTCCTCTACCATAAAGCTCCACATTGTCCCAGACCTTTCTGTTTAAAAAATTAACCCCCAGGGGAGATTGCATCTTAATTATTTGAAATCTGTAAAATTTGGTGACGATGATAGTATTGTCATGTTAGACCCTTGATTGTAATAGTATCATGATAGCTTTGCTTGTTTGGTTCGAAACACTCAGTTCACTTAACAACACTTTTATTTTCCTGGGCAAACTAGACTAAGTGGTCAACCAGTACTTTGTGCATATACTTTCACTTGTAACTGACAACCCTTCTTGAATCAGCAGAAGGAAGGAGAATGGCCGTAGAAATTATTTCATGATCAATCTCCACGAAAGTATAGGACCTGACAGGGAATACCAAGATAGGGGTTTGTCTGATATAAATAGTATGGAAGTCAAAATTTGTCATGATAGTCAGCCCAAGCCATCATCCTTGCCTTCAACAACAATTGAGCCGTGACATGAGATTTCCAACAATGTGGTATGTGCGACCAGCAAAGCCTCAGATCAGCCTGCGCATACACATTCTAATCAGAGCCTTTGCTAGTCGCTTGAATATTCTATGAATGTTACGCTACTGACTGAACATCATTTGGAGTTTCTAAGCTTAAAAGGAGGCTGCACAGACTCGACGGAGTCTAGTTGTGTCAAAATGCCACATTGTTGGAAATCACGTCACAGCTCAAATGTTTAGAAACAATAATTTTTCTTGTGCTGCTATACAATTAGGTGAAAAAACCTGTGATGAATGTAGTTATTTAACATTTCATTTAATTACATGCATTCATACACATATAACAATGCATCAAATATCAAGTGCATATTAACTCAATTATCCCAAAAATGGGACACATTAGCAAACAGTGAAGACCTAGATGAGATGCAGTAGAATGGGGTCGGGGCATGTACAGTTTGCTATTGTACAACATTTAGCATCCACTGAATCAGATGTGGATGATGCCCCTGCACGATAGTTAAAAAAATGCCAATGGTGATGAGCCAAAATAATTTGGAAACTACAACATTTAATCCTTCAGGCCTCCAGATAAGAGTGAGTAATTAACAATTAATTTTGTTATCTCTCAACCAAAGCATATGGTGTGGATACTCAAAAGAACCACATTTCAGAAAATTACAGGAAGGTTGCCAGCTGATCCTTTCCATGACCCAAAACATAAGTTTTAACCTATCAATAAGAAAACACTTTCAATTTTATGCATCAAAAATTCCCTTATATGGACCTATGATCTTTATAGAAAATATTAGACAATTCTAATGCACTGAAAACTATACTCAAGGAATAACGAAACGCAACAGATGGAAACATAATTTTTGCGTGTTTAAATTATGGTTTGGTCAAATCTCCTTTAAAAATGTCTAATTGAGTATTTATAACATGTGATGAAATACCAAAACGTCATTTTAACACTAGATTTTACGCTCCAAGATGAAAAATTTGAAAACGTAAAATGTGACGTAAACGTCAGATTGAAGATCAAGAAACCTCGTCTTTTGCCTGCTTGGTTACATGGTGTCGACTTGACAATGTGCAAATCAAGCAACCGTCCTATCATTTGCAATACAGTCAAGTATTGCGTTAAAACCGACTACTTGAATGGCAAGATACCCAATGGCAGTTAATAAACGTCACTACGAGTCGTCGGGTTTGGGTGGTTGGTGCACATACGAGGTAAAATAAACCTAGAGACACCAGAATATGATTTCTTGGGAAAAACTGATGTTTCAGATACCATAGAAATACGCTAGTAGGGTGTTTATCTTGATGTTAGCCAAACAAAGCATGACATAATGCAAATGAAAACACCTGATTATATGCTGAAAGAGAACACTAAACTTGCTAATTGTAACGTAAACTTTGTCTCTGGACCATTTTCTCATTTGAAAATGCGTAAACATTATGGAAATCATTAAAATGTAGAATATCGAATTTTGACATTAGAAGTGACGTTTTTTGACATCATAAGATCTCAAGTCATAATTCTTGAAGAAAACGCCCTTTTATTTAATAAAGCTCAATCAGAAAAGGAATTTTACGCGTTTTACGCAATTTTCAGAGTTGACGTTAAGCCGTTTCAGAAAATTACAGGAAGGTTGCCAGCTGATCATTTCCATGATCCGCAATCTTTGCCAAGAATTTTCAAAACCAAAGAAACTGTTGTCGATTCAAAGTTTGCTTTTTTGACCATATTTCACAGTTTACTATGGCGGTTAGGCTGCGGTGCATACCAGCATGATTACGTAATGGGTAATTACATTGAACTTGTTGTAATTTGACACATACATACTGCTTCCATGAATTAATATCATTTGCACTAAAACTTGCATCATATTCTTTGCGTACAATGAATCGAAGTGACTGTTGCGTTTCTTTATTCCTTAAGTATATAATAACAACATTATAACTTTAAGCTTTTTAAAAAGCTTGTGATCTTTAAGCATTTTTTTCTGTGTGTGACACAACAAACAAATAAAAACATGACAGTCTTTTAAAATATGAAAGTTGGACATAAGGGGCAAAGACTAACTTAGTGGTGAAGCAGTCAACAGACAACAGCAAAAGCATGAACAAAAATTATTCAGCATGCAAATAGTTAAAGCAGGGCCATGGCATAGTTGACCGCAGTTAAATGTCTGTTGATAGTCTGGTATGAAGCTACCATTTAGACACTCATTGTGCAAATTTAAAAATTGCATTCTGGATCTAAGATGTCAAGTTATTCACAAATTATCCAGCATGCAGAGTTAATGCAGGGTCATTAACTAGCAGACCGCTGTAGTTAAATGCCTGTTGGTAGTCTTGTAGGTCACTGAAGATAATGACAGGAGCAAGTTAACTCTGCATGTTGAGTAATTTTTATGCCCCCAAAGGAACTTTGGGAGGCATATAGTAATCGCACTGTCCGTCCGTGTGTCCGTCCGTCCCGCTTCGTGTCTGGTGCATATCTCCTATATTCTTTGAGGTAAGAATTTCAAATTTGGTGTGTGGATGCATCTTGGGATGACGGAGTGTCGCGTACCATTTTCGGGTCACTGTGACCTTGACCTCTGACCTTGTTTTTAAAATAATTGTGTCCGGAGCATATCTCTTATATTATTTGAGGTAGGAATCTCAAATTTGGTGTGTGGATGCGTCTTGGGATGACAAAGTGTCGCGTACCATAATTGGGTCACTGTGACCTTGAACTTGACCTCTGACTTAGTTTCTAGAAACTGCATCGAGTCTGGTGCATATCTCCTATATTCTATGAGATAGGAATTCCAAATTTGGTGTGTAAATGCATCTTGGGATTGCAGAGTTTCAAATGCCATTTTCGGGTCACTGTGACCTTGACCTCTGACCTAGTTATTAGAATAATCGTGTCCGGAGCATACCTCTAATAATATTTGAGCTAGGAATCTCAAATTTGGTGTGATGATGCATCTTGAGATGACGAAGTGTCGCATACCATAATGTGGTCACTGTGACCTTGAACTTGACCTAGTTTTAAGAATAATAGTGTCAGGAGCATGTATCTTATATTATTTGAGGTAGGAATCTCAAATTTGGTGTGTGAATGCATCTTGGGATGGGGAAGTGTCGCGTACCGTAATTGGGTCACTGTGACCTTGAACTTGACCTCTGACCTAGTTTCTAGAAACTGTATTGAGTCTAGTGCATATCTCCTATATTTTTTTAGATTGGAATTCCAAATTTGGTGTCTAAATGCATCTTGAGATGGCGGAGTGTCATACATACCATTTCGGGTCAGTGTGACCTTGACCTCTGACCTAGTTGTAAGAATTTTTGTGTTCCGAGCATATCTCTTATATTCTTAGAGGTAGGAATTCCAAATTTGGTGTGTAAATGCATCTTGGCATGGTGGAGTCTCACATATTATTTTGAGCCACTGTGACCTTGACCTCTGACCTAGTTTTAATAATAATTGTGTCAGGAGCATATCTCTTTTATTATTTGAGATAGGAATCCCAAATTTGGTGTGTGAATGCATCTTGGGATGGTGGAGTGTCTTGTACCATTTACAGGTCACTGTGACCTTGACCTTTGGCCTAGTTTTTTTGAAAAATCATGTCCAGAGCATATCTCTTATATTATTAAAGGTAGGAATCCCAAATTTGATGGGTGGATGCAACTTTGGATGGCGGAGTGTCACATACAATTTTTGGGTCACATTTACCTTGACCTCTGACCTAGTTTGTAGAATAATCGTGTCTAAAACATATCTCTTATATTATTTGAGATGGGAATCCCAAATTTGCTGTATGGATACATCTTTAGATGCTGATGTGTAGCATATCATTTTTAGGTCACTGTGATCTTGACCTATGACCTAGTTTCTAGAATAATCGTGTCTGGAGCATATCTCCTATATTATTTGATGTAGGAATCCCAAATTTGGTGTGTTGATTCCTCTTGGGATGGCGGAGTGGTGCATACCACTTTGGGTCATTTTGCCCTTGACATTGACTTCTGACCTCATTTCTAGGTTTTTTGTGTCTGAAGCATATCTCCTATATTACAGCTAACTTTCCTCAAATGTGTCTTATGCTTGACCAATTCCTTTGGGGGCATTCGTCACGTGACTTTGACATTTCTTGTTTACTCTTTTTTTGTCATTTGTTGACTGTTTTAAAATAAACTTTTTAAAAAAAACTTTCAGGAACACTACCAGTGTCAAACATTTTGGATCCAGATCAGGTCTGATGTATGTCCGGCCTGTTCTGTGTCCAAACTGTTTGAAAAGATCCACAGCAGACGACTAAATTTGCCGCTGGCAGGCAGTTCCTAAACATGCAAATACTTTTGTCCTGAAAAAGATGTCTGCTTATTACATCTGTTGCGCATATTCAAGCGCACTTCGGTCTAGATCTTATGGAAGCAAATGATTTGAGCCCTAACCAGACTGCTCCCATGGAGCGTTCATAGAATACCTATAAAGGCTACCCAAGAACATAAGCAGATGAGAGCACAGATGACAAAAGTCTTAACGAGCAGGATTGAGTTTTTAAAGATTTTTACATATATAATATCAATGGAACATGTAGAACCTGGTGAGATAGCTCAAGCTGACAGCTCAAGATGATGAGCCATTTCATACCTGGGGTCATAACCCAGGCTAATTTGGACGCATTTGAGCGTTTGACCCAATTACCTAATCAAGTACAGCTACTAGATGCGATCTTTACTTGAAAGATCGCAATATATGCCTCATGGGCAATCAAATCCCAGGTGGGGTCTAAGTCTAACTTCTCTTGATCAATGGATGGTTGCATTGGTGGTATGACCAGCATATGGTATTGTGTACCTATAAAAGCTGAGTTGACTTGTGGTACAAGTGTACCATATACCACGAATTATCATTACCATTCCCTGAAGATGGTCCTTTTGAGAATACATGTCCAGCAAATGAGATACACTCAAAGGCCTCAGATAAGAAGAGTGTGTTATAGACCATTATTTTCCTTATTTCTCAACAAAAACATATGTTGTGGGTACTCAAACAACCTGTCTCTGTTCTTTTGAGTACCCAAAACACATGTTTTAACAGATAGATACCAAAATAATCACAATTTTACACTCAAAAATTTTGTCTTATCTGAACACGCCTACCAAACCCTCTGATGCTCAACCAGTGTTTGGTAGGCATGCTGAACCTATGCACTCAGAAGTAGGCTGTTTCATTTGCAGCACTTTTGTGGCATGAGTCTGTACACTAATCCTGAGTAGACTGTATTCTACTGTTTGTGTTGGCTCTTAGCACATGTAACTGATCCAGCGCCTTTGTCAGAAATGGTCGAACTGTGTTCAGTTCCATCAGGGTAAGGTGATTTAACTGAAAAAAAGAGAAAAATAGTGAAATATTTTTGTGATATGTCCGCAGGACTTTTGATTGGCCATGACGGGAGAAAACCTGTCTTCTGGGTTTGACAACAACAAAGGCACAGACAATCTGATCAGCATCTTTGTTATTTGCTTATTGGAAAGTTGAACCATACCTAAACTTGCTCCAAGAGAAATTATTTTCTAGCTTGTCTGTGTAGCTGACTATGCTGGTTTGTGCATGACCAGGTCAGAAACCCCAAAGACAAGTTTTCTCTGGCTGTGGTCCAGATAAGATTACGCTTTAAAACAATGGCTGAGGATAAATTTTATACAAAATTCTGAAAAACTCAACAGTCATTACTTGTCAACATACTTATGGTCTATTCCTAATGTTCAAACTAATCTTGAAAAAATTGAAGGTTTACTAAATTTAATCAAAATAAAGGTTTTTCTTTTAAAGGTTGTTCAGTCAAATAAAGGTTTTAAAGTTTCAACCAAATTAAAGGTTACTTGGGGCCTGAGAGTAATTTATGATGCTACAGTGTAGATACGACCAAAAAATAATTCAGCACCTCAATAAGTTAATGGGTAGGGTAAACCAGTAACGAATCATGGAAATAGGACACTGCAGTGTATCAGTCTGATGAATGGGTTGCTGAGCAGGGATCCAAACTACTGCATCATATCCAAGATCCTGTGTATTGTACATGTTCTGGCCACTCATTAGAATTGTCTCCAAGAGACATTTTCTACGGACAGAACAAGTTTTTTATGGAGGAATGTGAAAATGTGACACTTTTCCATGAAAATATTTTCTTTATGAAAACTGACAACATATGTCCCCAATATGCCCACCCAAAGCCTCCAGATTCATACGTACCTATTTGAAAATTATTCTCCTTGTTTCTCAGCCAAATCTTATGTTCTGGGTACACAAAAGAACTATCTCAATGAGTTCTTTGAGCACCCAAAACACATTATAAGAAAATAATCACAACTCTACTCTCAAATTTTTGCTTTTAACACTATACCTATGCCACCCTTCGACCCAACCCTGTGGATTCTAGCCATGTGTCTGGCAGTTCAGGAGATACATTGTACAGTACCACAGGTTTAGATAAACAAATTTGTTGAGCGTAAAATTGTGAATATTTTCTTACACGTCAGTTTTAACATATGTTTTGGGTGCTCACAAGAACCATCTCATTGAGATGATTCTTTTGAGTACCCACAACATATGGTCGGTCGGGAGACAATCCTCGTTACTCTGATTTCACTAAAACGACTTATTGTCAATGCGGGAATACCAAACGCATGGCGCACATTCTTTCAAATTCTCGTAGCTCTAGACCAATTAGAGCCCCTTTAAAAAAGCATCAATCATGCTTCAAAATATCGTATCTATGAAAAAATCCATTATTTGGGTGCTCATTTTACCAAGATCTGAGGTTTTGCCATAAAAAAAGATGTTCAAAATGTCGTAACTGGATGGTTTTTCACAAAAAAAATGGTCAAAATGACTTAACTCAAGTAAAACTCTTCATAATGACCATGAAATCTTTATTACCAATAACAGTAAATTTGGATGTTACTAAATATAATCCTTGCTGACTTTCAGCAATATAGGACACTCCTAGCAAAAGTTATTCAGTTTTTGTCTCTCCTGAAAAATGTAAAATCAAAGATACGAGTTTTATGACTCCCGACTGACGATATGTTTGGTTGAGAAATAAGAAAATTACTTTTCAGTTACACACTCTTAACTAAAGGCTTGCAGTACATATAAGCAAGTTTTGGCTAAACCCATTTATGCGGAATGGAATTTCCCCCTCATCGATTGGACCAGTCCACTTCCATTTTAAGACTTGCTGGGTAGTACAATTTAATTTCATTCATATTTTAAAAGTACTTTCTGTAAGCAAACAGTGCAGATCCTGATCTTAGAATGCAGCTTCTAATTTGGGTCTGCACTTTTTGCCGATGTCCCATTAAAAGGACGCTAGGCTTAAGTTGGTTAATGTTGGTAGTTTGTGCAACCATGGCAAGTCACCTTGAAAATATGGCCAAAACCGAATTACCGCACCATCATGCCTTAATGGGTAATTTTGGTTAAAATAAGCCTAATGGTTATGGAGATAACAGGTACAGTCACACAGACGCTAAAGCAGAAAGTCTGAAACCAATGGGATTCACGCCAAAAATAATATCTTCCTCTCCCTTTTGGTGTTAGAAAATAAATAGAGGATCTTGAGTGCTCATGTTTTATTGAATTAATTGAACGAGTTGGGGAAAAGAGATAAAATGCAAGCTTGCCGAGCATTTTATCACTTTTTCGCAACTCGTTTAATTAATCCAACAATACAAGAGCATTCAGAATTATAGATTCTATGTATCATATGACATAAACAGTGATAAAGATTACTTTGAATTATCTTTTCATGCGTAAAAAATGTGATTATTTTGTCATTATGTAAGCAACATTGAACATTATGCCAATATGGACGTCATAATGTTTCCTGAAAATCTGTAAACCACCAGTGGTTTATCCATTTTTTTGCATGACGTTATTTAATTCACAGACGCAACGTCATATGATAATAGCACAATATATACTGGGTGTTTCTAAGTCCTATAGGAACCTCACCTTAGCATGTGTAGCTTCGCTCTTAACAAATGTGTCAATACTGCTCCTAAGTTTAGAGATTCTTATATCCCAGATGTCTTTGATTAGTGTCCTTGTTTGATCTGCATGAGGTATATCATCCATGGCACTGAAAAATAAGAAATCCAAGAAATGGAATAGACTCTGCACAACTATTTAGCCACAATTTGTTGTCTGCTGATAACATTTGCAAACAGTTTGGACCCAGATTAGGACTGACAAGATATGGGTTCTGATCTGGATTTAACACTCTAATAGTATTCCTGAAAGAATTTTTTTGAAAAAGTTAATATGTCAAGGTCACTAGAATTTAACCAACTCCTCTCAGTTCAAGAGATATGGTACAGACAAGATTTTTGATCATATATCAAGATATTCAATGTGTTAAATGGTGCTACCTTGAAAATAAGGTCAAGGTTAGCAAGTTAAAGAGACTTCTAACGTCATTTTTAGTGAATTGGCAAGATAATTAACACCTTAAAACAAGTTAAGAAATAAAGTGAAGGGTTAAAAACTTAAAAAACAGGATTTACATGCCGCACGTCTGGTTCCCTGTAGACTGACAATTTACCTATACATGTAAGGGTGTGAAAATTTATTCAGCCAATCAGGGGACAGGGAAATCTATCTTCCAATACGTCTTAGCCCCTGAGGGGGACGTCAGACGGGTATTCCAGAATACCAAGTGCTGAGGGGGTTAGTTGAAACAAAGTGGTGAGATGAGTTTGTACAGTGCAAGAAGGAGTGTTAGTATAGGTAAAAGATAAAACAGAAGCTGGTATTGGGGGGGGGGGGGGGGGGGGGGGGGGGGGGGGCACTTCAAGGCATCTCTTATATTTTCATACATACATAGGCTTGGGCTATTTTTAAATTTCGATATTTTTTGGGATTTTCAGAAAAATGAATATTCTTTTGGGTATGAAGATTTTGTGGATAATTTTTTGTGGTCACCACAAAATTGGGCTATACTTAGGGGTCATTTCTTTGCATTTTAGGGTCTTTTCTTAAGGTCTAGGTTAGTGTTGTATCGATGATTGATTATAATCGATGATCAATCGAAAATTTCTTTCGAAACTTTGTTACAAGAAAATGCAAGGTTTATAGAATATAAATAAATATATAAACTGTAATTACAGCAAGTGCACACCTTAACCCTTTGTACATTGTACATTGTACAATGTCCCCTAAATGTGTGCTGTGGCACTGTCACAAACAGTGAAGACCCAGATGAAAGGCCTTAGAATGCAACATTTCTTCAGGGTCCACAATGTTTGCTAAGACAATCACAATCTTCAGAGAAAGAAATGCAATTTTATTTTGAAATAATAACCTGTGACCGATTGATGTATACAATGGAGCTTCCCAAGTTTAATGTTAAAATCCAGAAGGAAGAATCCATTAGTGCATAAAGGGTAAATATGTCAATGTCAATGTCTGTTGAATTTAGTTTGCTGTCAGGACCTGTTGTGGTAAGGTACTGTTCATAAGACGCTTAAGATTTTTATAAAGTTTAAGATTTTCGATAAAGTAGTACAAGGATAGACATTCTTTGGGATGGAACTTGTGTTTTCCTTTCATTTGATAAATTTCGATTATAATCGATCATCAATCGAAACCTCCTGATTGTTTTCGATGATCCATTATGAAAAATCCAAAAATGGAACAACACTAGATAAGGTACCGAATGGGGATATGTTTTGGGTTACTAGAATTTCGAATAATTTTTTGGGGTGCTTGAAATTCCTGATATTTATTTTGGGGCGAACGGTAGATGCTGGGCCTGAGCCTACCTATGAAGAAAAAATGAGAGTACCCCCCCCCCCCCCCAGGGACTCAAATACCTTGTTCCTAGTCGTGCCCCCCAGGCTCCCCCTTGGGTCCGGCACTGGTATGAGATTTAGAGACAGAATGAATGAGAGTGACTGACTGACTTTCATATTTGCTACGGACATGCAGGAGTTTTCATAAATTACTTAAGAATTAACCACTCGCTGCAGTCCAATTTTTGTACCTTTCCTACATGTTGTAAAGTTGCGTCCTGCACTGTGCGCACGCCTTTTCCATTTTTGCAGTCTATTTTGGCCTAAAATTTAGAAAACGTTTTGAAAAATGTATACCCCAGTCCTGTTTTTAAATCTGAGCACTGTATATGTGTCTCCTAGGGAGAAATACCTGTTTTGGGATTTCCGACCATGTAAAACTCAGAGCCGTCTGCTCAGCTACAGACTAGCTGGAATCTTGAAATTTTGCATGTGGCAACTTAAGCTACAGTACACCAAACGAGGATTTACCATATTTCACGTTGGTTTCGGTGTCGCCACCCTGTGTCTCGCCCAGTCACGGTGGTTTCATGGTGACGGCCACCGTGAATTCCAGGTAAATCAACGAGACAGTCAGCCTGACGAAGAACATGGCGTAATTATTGATTTTCGGGAGATGGGATGTTTTATTGCGACACCGTGTCTGTTCGTGTCAGGGCGAGAAATACCATGTCTGTACGTGTCAGAGCGAGAAATTTATGACTTATTGTTTACCTTTGCCATTTCTGCCCATGGTAGCAAGGTACAGCTTACCGCGTATGCTCAAAAGCCTTCATAGGCTAGCGATCGCCATTATAATGGATTCGACTAATGAAGAATGGATGATGAAGAAATTGATGTTGAATTAATAAAATTCATTAAGAAGTGTCAAATAAAAAAAAGCGGAGGCTAGCGATCGCCATAATAATGGATTCGGCTAAACAAAGAAATTGATGTTCAATCAATTAAACTTCATCAAGTATATCGAATTTAATACAAAAGCGGACGCCATTTCTGCGCATGGTAGCAAGGTACTAAATGAAGAATGGATTACAAAGAAATTGGTGTTGAATTGAGTAAACTTCACAAGAAATATCAAATTTAAAAAAGAGGTTATGATAAAACCAGCCTGCTGAGTTACTTATGCTCGCCCATAGCAAGTCTAGATATGATCATTTCCTTTAAATTGAAAACAAAGGCGCTCAGACTGCGTGGATGTGGACTATGTGCAAAAAATATTTATCTTACTTTCAAACGATTTACTAATAGTCCATTTATAAAAGCCTTATCTTCTAACGCACCATTTGTATTTTTTCATACCATCTGATAGCCCCCCATCCCCCAGTCAGAAGGTGACAATGAACCCCTCCCTTGTAGACACGAGCTAACAAATTGTCTGCTGCGCGAGCGTGAATAAAATATGATTGTCTACGTGACGAAGCGCACATATATGCGCACTGGTCATTCGCGGATCCAGAAAGAACGTTTTTTAGTTGATGACATACCATCATTGGCGAAGCACCCATTAATTTACACAACGCACGTGCGTAATAAAAATAGTAACACTCAAGGGAGTTCACCCAATGTGGTAAAAGTGATTTTCCATACGCCAAGGAACTGCTCTTTAATTGTAGAAAATCATTGCTTGATACAATAGTCTCCATTTGACGTGCGTAACTTTTTCAACGTTCTTGCGTTCTGGCTAGGCCATTGACCATTGAAGCGGACCATCATCGAATGCTGACTTGGTAGATTTGTGATGTTTCAGGGGATCCAGTATTGCTGATAGACTGAACCCTATATTTTGCGATTTTTCAAGGGGTCCAGATATCCCCTCATGCTGGTGATTACATAATACGGTATACGTCTAAAACAGGTACGTCAATAAAAAAAAAAATAAGGCGAACTGATCGAGTGCATATGCCTCGCCTAGCCTGTGCTACTCCGCATGAAACATAACAGTTTAGTAGACGTAGACATGCAATCGTTGGTGAGTTTATTGCATGTGCATTGTGCGAGCAACAAAAGCTCAGGCGAGTCTGCGCAAATGCGCAGTCTCGTAAGAGCAATAGTTTCTCACATTCAAAACATAACTATGCACGGCGTTTGCAACGAATGCTCAGTCGCTATAAGTACATTTAGTAGACGTTGGTGTTTTTAATGATTAAAATAGGCCGACCTGAAAAAAATGTTGGTTTGCCGTGCTCCTATCTACCCACCCAAAACAGGCCCTACCCAAAAAAATCATTGCCTTTCTGAGAATCTTTATTTTCTTTTTTCTTTTTCTCGAATTCTGTTAACAAACTCTTCTTTAAAATCAGTAAAAGCTGTTTTTTTTAATTGAAGAAAGGTTACTTAGATTGTTATTATACAAGTGCGGATCCAGAGGGGGGGACAGGGGGTCCGGACCTGTCCCACCCTGACGAAAATTCCTGGATCCGCGCATGTTATATTCATTCTTACATTATACAGCATCCATTAACTCATGTGTTTTGGGCGCTCAAAAGAACCCGCTCATCGAGACGGTTCTTTTGAGTACCCAAAATACATGCTTTGGCCCAGAAACGAAAAAACGCGAGATAATTTATCTTCGAAGTTTCCAAGACGAGTCTGTTCAGCTACAGTGACAAGCGAGAATCTTAACATTTTCAAAACATCCCCCTTTTTGGAGCTGTGTGCCAAAATTTTATATCCGTACAATTGTGCGAGTGCGCAGGCTCATCTGAGCCTTATCTGTTGCAACTGTGTTAGATTATGCGTTGTCCGATGTGGGGAGAGGGTAAGAGGGTTGGGGAAAGGCGGGGTAGTCGAGTAGAAGTTTATAAGTGGTTTTAATTGGTGAGATGCGCGTATTCAGTTTTTTTATCTTCTGTTCAAGTGGTGGGTTTGTTTATAAGATTATAATGTCAGGTCTGCGAAGGCTCACGAGTTGCTTATAAATGCATGACCCCACCCCCTGTAAAAGTGGAAAAATAGTTCTCTTGAAGTACACCGTAAACTAAGTTAGACTAAAATACATATAAAAATGTCAGAACTTTTTTGTCAGTTGGGCCTTGACCCCCCCCCCCCTCCCTCCGCCGATAATTCCAGGATCATCGGCTGTACGTCATTCGTTGATGTTAGTGAACAAAGTTATCTTCTTACCTGAAAATGATTTACTAATTAAATCCGTAGTTTCGATTCACCGACGTTTTAAATTTTCCACCAATATCCAACGACCAAATTGTTTGTACCCTCCAACACCGGATAGGCGGCAATCGAAAACGTTCTTAACAATTGACGAACGCCATCGGAGACAGGGGATCTGGAACACCCCCCCCCCCCTGTTGAAAAAATTCAGAAATATAGGGTTTCCAAAAAAAAATCACAAAGCTACAAATGTACAAGTCCTGCATTCAATGTTGGGCCGCCAGCGAAACGCCATGTGGCGTTTCGCTGGCAGGTCGTTGGTGGCCCACTTATTGCGGTATTTGGATCCTCTCTTCTCCCCTCATTAACTTAAAAAAAAAGTTGTCAAAGTTGGACCCCCCCCCTGGATCCGCGCATGAACGCCGATAAAAAATCGCTAGAAACAGTGTTTTCGACTGCCATAGTCTGGCGACAAATTGCAACCTAAAACTCTGCCACTAACGATTTTTTTATCTACGTTCGTCGATAGTATTAGCATTTTAGATTGCCGCATATCCGATGTGCCTCCGAGTTACTTGACGAGTCTGCTCGGAAGAATCGCCTTGGAGAGGCATGAGTGCTCACAACATGTAGAAATAAGTTTGGCATGACCTTTGATGTCAAAAGTTGAAACACTCTTTGTCGACTTCAAAGCCGAAATCGCCCTTGTGTATGTGACAAAATGCAGTAATTGAATGACCGGCAATGTCTTCTGCTGATTTCAGGAATTCCATAAAAGTGTCAAACAGTTTGGATCCAGATCAGGTACGACTTTTCATCGGACCTGATCTGGGTCCAACTTGTTTGCAAAGGCTATCAGCAGACGACACTTGTAATGCCTATTGGGTCCACACTGTTTGCCTCCATTAGTCAATATATGCAGCAGACGACTGGAGCAGATTACATTTTCAGAAGCATTTTTTTCGCTGGCGCTTTAAGGGACAGCGAAACCTGAACAAAGTTAAAATGATTTGACATCTTTACACGACTTTTAAAAATAAGTATTCGACAGAGGGGGGTTCACGTCACACAGCGCAGATGCACAACCTGAAATAAACTTCTGCTCTATTCTTGACCTTGAAGCAGGGCGTCTAAAATCTTCGATGCACGTCGTCTCATAGAGGTCGACGTGTGTGAAGGGAAGGAAGTGACAAAATATCTCTAGTCCCACTAGATAGCTGTGCATATACGTCGGAAGAATTAATAATCCCATCTGCGAAATATACAGTCAAACCTCGATTATTCGAAGTGCAAGGGACTGCAGGAATCCTTTCGAATAATCGGTAGTTCGAATGATGGAAAACGGGAGTTTTCGGATATTTTCGGAAAAGCTCGGATTATCTCATAGAACGTCATTATTTTGCCAGAGTTTGCAACTTCAACTGGTGTTTTCCGTGAAGTAATCCGAGCATCTGTCAAAGCATTAAAGAAAATGAGTTCCTTGGGGTTGTGACCTCATCGTCTCTTATGTTTTGCAGGTCTTAGAACGCAGAAAAGAAAATCATATCTTTATTGACATCCACTATATACATGTAACAACATTGATAACAACAATGAAAATAAAGGTTAAATGTAAATTGACGAACCATATTTACTGACGAAATAGTGTCTCCTTTTAATCGCCCTAATATCATAAGGTCTCCATCCCAGCTAGCACACAACGTCGGGCCATCAACGGCCCACTAGCGATAGGCCATTGAGATGGCATATCGCTGGCAGGCCGTTGGTGGCCCGACGTTGTGTGCTTTTTGGGCTGGTAAGTTTTATTATTTATGCAGCAAAAACATACGATTTGAGTGTTTAAAAGAACCGTCTTGATGAGAGGGTCCTTTTAAGCATCCAAACCTAGGTTTTGGTAGTTTTTCCTCAATCGTAAAATTGTGTTTAGGCATTCAAAGGAGTTTTTCGATGAGACAGTTCTTTTGAGCACCCAACACACATGTCCGTGAAATTCGTCTATAATAGAAATTGTTATTTTTGCTGTAACCGTTGGTTGTACTTGGTGTGTTCGCTTAATGTAACCAGTGGTCAAGAATAAATCAAAGGATTAGAGACGATCGTTAGCTAATTTATGCCCCTAATTAGACATTTAAAAAACATCAAACAAAACCCTCAATGCAGACGACCTCAATAAAAGACACCATTTACTAACTTAACGGTTCATCGCGTAATAGTGTGAACGTTAATCCGGTGTCAATTACATGTACCTGTTGCAACTTTGTTTGCTAAATTACTCAGGTGTGTAAATCAAACTCGACCAAACAAAGAAATCATGATCACCATGCGTGACATTTGGACTTCGAATCTTGAAGGGTAATTTTATAGCAATTTCTTTAATCGGGACCGACGAATCACTTCGAAAAATTGAATATTTCGGATAATCAAAATTGGAATAATAGGTAGTTTATTTGCAATAGATAATAGAGAAAAAGTCGGGACTGTCCGTAGTCTTCGAATAACCCAGTAGTTTCGGATAATCGACGTTCGGATAACCGAGATTTGACTGTACATAAATCTTCCGAGCAAGTCTTCGGCCAGTACAGCAAACGACAACACAGTATGCTTATGCAGATGCGTCTACGCATCGGAATTGGCTTACAAAAAAGATTTCAGAATTTTAAACAATAGGCTTCGACGGTCCGCTGTCTTCATTGCAATATTTTCTTGGAGAAAGTACACGAAAAAAGTAACCAGACCTCCAGATAAGAATGCGTAAATGACATATAACTTGGTTTCTTAACAACAAACACTTGTCTTGGGTACTCAAAAGAACCGTCTCACCGTTCCGATGAGACGGTTCTTTTGAACACCCAAAACACATGTTTGAACTGGAATCACACTCAAAACAACCGCTAATATTATCTGCGGCGTGCAAAAAGCTCGAAACTTGGCAGCTTCTCGTTTCACGTGCAGATGTCAACATATACATTATGTACATGAGAGGTACATCACATGTCAGTGGATCTCCAGTGTTGTTGTTTTTCTGTTGGTGGTATTCGTTACTAGAATCGCATTGGATATGCGGTTCTAACGAGTTCTCAAACTATGGTTATGTTAGTGTAGATATACGTAAGAAAAGGAAAGTATGGTTTAAATATCGTGACATATACTGCTCATGCATGGATCCAGAACGTTTTGTCCGAGGGGGTCCAACTTTGACAAAGGTTTTTTATTGATGAGAGGATCAAAATACCACTATCAGCGGGCCATCATCGGCTCGCCAGCGAAACGCCGTTTCACTGGCGGGCTGATGAGTGCACAAAATTATATGCTGGCTTGATAGATTTGTGATTTTTCAGAGAATCCGGACCAGCATTGCTAAGAAACCCTATATTTTTGTGATTTTTCAGAGGGGGTCCGGACCCCCTGCCCCCCCCCCCCCCCCCTCTGGATCCGCCCATGCTGCTTCATGTAATTTGTGGTAGCTACAGGATAATTTTGCACGTTTTTTTGTGGCCTGTCGAATCTGTAAATTAACTCAAGGAACACTATCAGAGTAACAAATTATAATCAGGACCATTACTGAGTAGCTAAGGCTCCGCCAAGCGTGCGCAAATGCGCACAAGTCTGAGCTTTTGCAGAAGCAACAACAACAACGTCGATTTCGTGTCTGCGTGCGCAAATGCGCACACGTCTGAGCTTTTGCAGAAGCAACAACAACAACGTCGATTTCGTGTCTGCGTCTTCTAAACGTTTTGAATGCGTTTTGCTCTATACAGCGAGACTGAGCAGACTCGTTTGGGCTTTGTTAAATGCACTTATGTTTTGAATGGGAATAGCAAAAGCACTGGCGAGACTGCTCAAATGGACAGACTCGCTTCGAACATGCAATGAAAACCAACATCGATTGTTCACGGTAGGGAGATTTTTTAATTAATTGTCTCTTGACGTTTATCAAATGAGACTATTAAAATGAGTTTGTCCGTTGGTGAAATGAGGGGTACTGTAACTTAATGAGCGCAACCCACCTCCCACCCCCCTTACAGGTTTAGTACGATCTTTTTGAAACTTCACAGATGTTTTGTCCATGGACTGAGAATGTGCATTTGGTTTTGTTCATTATCGTCAAATTATTTTTTCACTTTTTTCAACTTGTGAACTTTTAACTTCTGCCAATCTCGGATACAATGTGTAGTTATTTGTGAGCGTAACTCCTCTTCAATTTTATTCCGGTCTTTAGGAAACTTCGCAGATGTTTAGTATATGGTCTTAAACGTGCATCGTGCATGTGGTTTAGGCATGATCCTAAAGTTATTTTCCACACTAGACCTTTCACTTCTCGCACAAGCGAAGTACATAGGGAAAAGAAATATTAAAAAAGATATTAGGTATCTAGTCTAATTTGATAGTCCGGCATGACAGAAATGCTTTAAATCTTAACTTAATTTCAAAGCCGAGGAGTCTTGCATCAAATAGCGTTTCAACTGGGTCAACATTGTTTGCTAAACAGAGGGGTTAGAATTGCCTCTGCAATGCGTCGCTAACGAGTTTCCTCAAAATATGGTTGTGTTATGTTGAGAAGAAAAAGACAACATAACTTCGAAATAAAAGTAAAGTTTATTGTAGAACCTCAATTCATAATCAGTGCTCAAAATGATCGCATGTCAAAGGTAACAAGCTGGCGAAATGCGATGTGAATTTTGTCACGTACGCTTCTGTTTCACATGCAGGTGTCGGCATACTTGATGGGGAGAAAATCTAGACAAATAGCGCTGATTTTCAACGCTTTTCTAGTATAACTAGCACATTATCGTGAAAAGCCTGCGCTATGCTACTGATCGTTTTTGACAGTTTAAACGTGTCCTCACCTGTTAAGCGCGAGTGTAATGTTTATATAACAGTGCAATAAAATACACGCTGCGACACCGTGGCTATTATCGGATCCACCGTGAATCGGTCACCAGTCTCGTTCTGTCGGTGGATGTCAACGTGTCGTCACCGTGGCGACACCGTGCGTCACTCTAGGTCACCTCCACCGTGACTAGTGGCGAATGGTAATTACTCGTTTGGTGTACGGTATTCTTCTTTCCATACAGTGAACATTAATTTGCAATCTGATCAGTGCCTTTGATGATGGCGTGCATCAAAGTCAGTTTTCTCTGGAGGATGCCCATATAATATACTGCTCAACAAAAGTTTAGCATGGATACATAAAGATTAATTTTATGTGTTAGCAAATTATTTAAAGTTATAAAATTTCTGCTGAAATGATGGTTTGATATGTGTTTAAGTTAATGAAAGCAATTGGAGTAATTTAATTTGATTTCTACTGCGTTGTTCGTTGCGTTAAACAAGGAAGGGCTCAAAAACGCATTTCACCTGCATTACTCGCAATACAAAATTGATACAGCATCGGTTTATAAAGTCTCTTGTTTTTCAATTAGGCTGAAACAGCCTTTCTGACTAAAAATTAAGGTCTTCTCAATTGAGCCTTTGAAGCAAACGTTGAGTCTCAGAAACTAATAACGTCGTTTTATAATGGCGTTTGCAAGTAAAAAACAGTACTTTTTTCGTTGCGTAGACATGATTAATTGAAAAGTTTTCGTGTTTAAGAGGATGCCATAAGAAAGACAATTAAGGGTTAGGTAAGTTTATAAAAATTTGTCTCTGCGTATCTGATTCATGCAACGGACGTTAATCTAAATTCTAGGCTTAATGTAGGTGGTAACGTTATCCATAGAAGACGTTTTCAAATGAATGACTAAGAGAACTGTTCAGGGTGCTTGTGCCACACTAGCATCAAAAGGATTGCATTAACGCTTCATTCAGTTCGCTGAAAAGTCAAAAAATGGAAACAGGGCATTTTAACGCCATTATGGTACGCAGAAACATGGCATAAACGGGTACCATTCTCTGACGTTTTCAACGTTTTTCACCATTAAGGACCTTTTGCTTTACGTTAGAATTGAAAGTTTTAATTTTGGATGTGGGCTTGTATTCTTTACATGCGCATGATATAAAAGGTAACGTCAATCCACTGACGCCTAACCAGATTACGTTTCGTCTGACGGTTATGAAAAAACATTATTAATTTTAAGATTCCCGTACTTGTTAATTGACACCAAATAAAATATTTCATATTCATTCAAACCTGGATATGATATTAGAATCCGTGCTAAACTTTTGTTGAGCAGTATATATACCTACTATATACCTACTATTTTAGCAATAACTGGGTCACTTCCATGTAATGTTTACATGGCATCTCTGTGAAAAATTTGGCATCTATCTCTTCTTGTTTCTTGTCTTGAAGTTTCTCTGAAAGAAAAACAAACATCAAAGGTTCATTGAAGGGACTTTTTGAGTGTAAAAATTTGATCATTTTCTTAGCAATGAGTTTAAACATGTGTTTTGGGTGCTCAAAAGAACCGTCTCTTTGAGTACCCACAACAT
The DNA here is from genome assembly GCA_964019695.1 of Loripinus fragilis. NCBI lineage: Eukaryota > Metazoa > Mollusca > Bivalvia > Lucinida > Lucinidae > Loripinus > Loripinus fragilis. The sequence continues at coordinate 46,073,459 of OZ026523.1, read as the reverse complement.
AAATTTTGGTTGAAAAATCAGAAAATTAATTTTCAATTATGCACTCTTATCTGGAGGCCTGAACATGTATTTTCACAGTTAGGGTACTGCTTTAGCATGTGGTTAGAATCTTGATGAGTCTATTTACTAGGCACCGTAACTTAACTGGGACAATGGTAGTAATTTAACTAAGATTGTGTTAAACTATCATCATGGGTTAATCTTCTTTTTTTGTTTGTTTGATTGGATTCTTTACGTCCCAGTCAACAATTTTTCTTTCTGGGTTGAACCAGTACCAAGTAGCGGATAAGGTATCTTGTTGAAAGACAATGCAGTGATTCGGGCTGTGGGGAGTCTCTATTAGCAACCCTTCAATCCCCAGTCTAACGCTCTACCAACTATATAATCCGGAAAAACAGATCCTTCAGAAATAGAGAGAACCTACAATATTAGAAAACAGCAGACTCAGTTTTATTGGGTCTGTTCATGAGAAGTAAGCCCTGCAGAAATCTCATACCATTTATAAAAACAAGCAGTGTATGCAATCTCTATTCATGTATTTAGTGTGAGATTTAGATAATGTTGTCTAATATGGAGCCAAAAACTACTGACAGATGCCTAACCAGCTTTACAAGTCTTACATTCCATGATTTAACCATGTAGGTTTAGATTAACAAAATTTTTGGGCGTAAAATTGTAAATATTTTCTTACCCATCAGTTTAAACACATGCGGGTGCTCAAAAGGAACCGTTTCTTTTTAGTACCCACATCATATTTTTTGGATGAGAAATGAGAAAATTAATTTTTGGTACCCACTCTTTTAAAACTTAAGGCCTGTTTAACTCTGCATGTTGGGCAATTTTTCATGATTTTTTGTCGTCTGTTGATTTTTTCTAAAAAAAAACCTTTTCAAAAATTCTTTCGAGTGTCAAAGTTGGTTTACACTGTAGTTCTGTCGGTCCTGATCTGGGTCCAAAATGTTTTCAAAAGTTATCAGCAGACAACATAAGTTGCCCATAACAAGGAAAAAGATACAGTAAAACCTGTGTAAAACGGCCACTCTCAAACAGACCACAAATTGGTTTTGAAGACCAATTATCGCTTAATGCAGGTCAAAAGTATTGCAGAATGCTATGCTCCAAGGGGAGCATTCTGCAATACTTTCGACCTTCATTAAGCTACCATTTGTCATAAAGATCTTTGTTTTGTCTATTTTTGAGTGGCCTTTTTACACAGGTTTTATTGTAATAGTAAAAAGATCTTGTGTTAGCCTAGTAAATAAAATCCTACCAACTTCCATCCAGTCAGGTGGCCTTATTCTGGCTTTCTGTCACTGTTTAAGATTAATAGCCATCCAAAGTGGAATATCTATTGGTAAGCTTGGACTAAAAGCTTAATACACAGGTTTTATTGTAATAGCAAAAAGATCTTGTGTTAGCCTAGTAAATAAAATCCTACCAACTTCCATCCAGTCAGGTGGCCTTATTCTGGCTTTCTGTCGCTGTTTAAGATTAATAGCCATCCAAAGTGGAATATCTATTGGTAAGCTTGGACTAAAAGGGCCAATGTCTCCCTGAAACAGAGAAAAGAAATGGCTCAAATTATGCTTAACCCTTTGCACTCTCAGGGCTTTTTCCAGCAATTTTGGGAAAAGGCCCCTGGCCAAGATCGACTTAACATCAAAATTGGGAGAACATAACAAAGGTAGAAAAATATATCCTCAAAATCAAGTTATTTTAGATTGTATTATTCCAAGCATACCACTTAAGCACAAATGTTGTAGTATCATTCTGATATGGGTCATTGGTTCTCACCGATAGTAGTGGTCTCTAAGAAAAAAAAAAAAAATCTTTTTTTTTTTTTACTTTTCTTTATTTGGGAAAAATGGACATGGTATTGGGAAAAAGGTGGTTATTTTCGATTGGGAATGGGGCCGAAATTCCACCCCTAGAGATGGGCAGAAAATCCCCTGACTCTGATTTTCCCATACAGATCAATGGCGTAGCCAGAATGCTGAAAAAGTTACGCACATCAAAGGGAGACTACTAGATCAAGCAGTGATGCTTTCCAATTGTGTCCCTTCTCAAAATGGGAGCTTCTCTTAAAGGAAAGAATTTGCTCCCAGAGCAGGGCTTCAGATAAGAGGGGGTAAAGGGTATTTCAGCATTAATTTTTTGGAAATCAGCATTGAAAATTAAATTGAAGGGTAAAAGTACCCTTTACAGTTTGAGGTTTCAGCACTGATATTTAATTTATGTTGTGAAATATTTTATCCTTAGTATTAAAGAAAAACACCTAGTAATATACACCAATTGTATAAATCTTGGAAGTTTTCCTAAAAATGTAACGTGTATTTAATAAATTAATTCAATCAACTTTTAAGCAAATAAAATGGGTCTTTTCACAAGGCTTTGCAACAGAACTGATGCTTCCAAGACTAAGTTTCCTCAATTTGATATTTTAAGTAGGGAGTAAAATACTCATTAAATTAAAAAGTAGGGGGTGAAATACTCATTGGTCCAAATCCTTATCTAGACCACTGCCAGAGGGAGCAAATTCTTTCCTTTAAGAGCAGTTAGTGTAGGGGCCAAATCTCAAATTTTGAGTTCTGTTGCACCCCCCAGGAAGAAAAACTTGGTCACTAATTTCAGTCAGGGACATGTCTTGGGGCCTTGGAAACCCATGTTTTACTAAGTTTTCTGTGGTCAGCTTTCTGTAAATGGCCTGTAATCAACGTTACCCTACTAACATAGAAAATGGTAGTATACAAAATACAAGACTAATAAAATATTTTACAAAAGTATCAATGAAATGATTTGAACTTTAAATGTTTGATCTGGTCATAAACATCAATCGCAGACATCTGTGAGATATATTTTCGCTCAACAGCGTGACGTATGTTACATTTTATACTAAATTGCAGATAATGACTTTATAGATTGCATATGATAATGAACCATGTTCCCAAACCACAGGAAGAAAACCTTGGTTACTATTTTCAGTCAGGAACATGTCTTGTTGCCTTAGAAACCCATGATTTTCTAAGATTTCTTCGGTCAATTGTCTGTAATGGCCTGTAATCAATATTACCCTACTGACTTTAAAAATGGCAACACAAAATACAAGACTAATGGGATATTTCCCAATAGTATTAACGAAATTATTTGAGCTTTACATGTTTAAGTTAGACTTAAACACCAATATGAGACTTTGTGGAGTGTATTTCTGCTGGTCAGAGTTACTTATGTTACATTTTTTATGAAATTGCATATTATGACTTTAGATTACATATTAGAATAAACCATGTTCCCCAACCTTACATATGTGATAAAGATCTCTATTCAAATGATGAATGTCCATTCTTACATATGAAAGCTACTTATAACTTGTAACTGGCGATAGAGGAAGCAAAATAAACTTTTAAATATGCTTATTAGCACGTTACTTCAACTGGCGTACATATTTTCTATCTGACCTGATTTACATTGCATTGGGATGTACAATGTCTTCTTTCATCTCTGTCGCAGTGAAATAAAATAATAATTTAAAACACAGAGTCAACGACGATGGAAAGTTTGCTGCTGTTAATATATAAAAGGTAACGTAGGTAACAGCATTGTCCTTTGCATAAATAGATCAAAACACTAAAGTGTGGAACGTAGACTCAAATGCTTCCTTAGCCTGACGACATAGCATGTCGACAAGGTTATATTTGAGTCTACTCTTTATCTTTTTTTTAAATAACTTCAATTATAGTCAAATTATTCTAAATAAACAATAGAATAAGAGAGTGTTGCAATTTTGATTGATTTTGTTCCTTTGATATGGCAGTTTGCAGAGTTTTTACCAATGGTTCATAACAATAAACATAATATCTACTTCATGATTCAAATATTGGACTGAATGTTTTATTACGTTTCCTGTTGTCAAACTCATAATAGGCCTGTAAATTACGTTACCCTATAAAATCAGGATAGAAAATGTGTAAGCCAGTACAAGTTACATGCTAATAAGCGTATCAAAATATTTATTTCACTACAGTTACAAGTTATAAACAACTGCAAATATGTTAAAATGGTACTTACCATTATAATAGAGACCAACATTATAAAATTAAGGTTGGGGAACATGTTTTATTCTAATATGCAATTAAAAAGTCATTAACTGCAATTTTGTATAAAACGTAACAAACGTACAGCTGAGGAGCAGAAACCTATCTCACAGGTGTCTGCAATTAGTGTTTATGTCTCGGTCAAACATTTAAAGCTCAAAAAAGTTTATTGATACTATTGGAAAATATCTTATTAGGGTAAGTGTGTCTTGGTTGGTCTTTCGGTGACAACGTTCTTAATAAGGTTATTCAACGATGTAAACATGCTTCGCATGCCAGTGATTTTATCCGCCAAATTGGGAAAGTACCTGTACCTTTGAAATTGGGAAAATTGCTCATGCCCAAGGAATGAGCCCGAGCGTCGAAGACGCGAGGGGGGAGAGTACAAGAGGGGGGTGAGTCTCCCTCTTGTTGGGGGTATGGGGGCCTCCCCCAGAAAATTTTCAAAATTTAGAATGCAGGAGAGTGCTTCTGAGACCATTTTTCAATGAAAAAAACTGTGACAATTTTGCTGTGAAATGATCATTTTGAGGTGATTTCTACTCATTTTTCTTTTACGAAAAACCTTTGTGGGTTCATGTGATCAACCTTATGTTGAGCTCCGACTCAACATGAGAAAAATCCTGGCATCAATAGTTTGGACATAATCGCAGTCAGAGTCCTCATCATCTGTGTGGCCTTCTCCACTTGCTCTGTTGTTGTTGTTGGTGGTGGTGGTGAAACAATTGGGGTCAATGGGGTACCTACGTTGCTGGCCGATTCAACATGAACTGGTACAATTTGATTGCTAATTGAAGGGCACAAAAATCCTGTTATCTTTTTATTGCTCTTTGCGTCAGATTTAAGTATTCTTCTAGTGATATATTAACTGGTATCCGATGACATTTTGTCACCGAAAATAATGACTAAGCCAACCCATCCAAACGAATTTGGACAGCCCCTCCCAGTTTTGCAAAAAAAATGACTTAAGTTAATACACTGAAAAAAAAAATTGGGCAGGGGTTCCCCTATACATGATGATTTTTTGTTTGCCCCCAGCCCTTTTCCCAAGCCAACATAAAGTGGGGCTAAGACAGAAAAACTGAAGAAGTGGGTGGGGTACTTCGAACTACTGAAACCTACACCAAAGTACCAGCTTCTTCAGGTCTAATAGACAAGAAAGATAAGATAGCCAAAGTAAAATCTTACCTCTTTAATTTTCCATCTCAATTGAGTCCCATTTTTATACACAGGTGTACCAAATTATTAAAGCTAGCTAATTTTTTTCAGCTTTTTGGCATTTATCTTTTCATGAATCTGGAGGACAAGTGATAAATGCTGCACTTTCAAGGCAAATTATCTGTCAAAACAAAGAGGCTAACCAATGCTGATATGCCGATCGTTAGACGACACAACACCCCTGGGGCCCAGATAATGCACTGCAGGATCTAATACTACACGACCAATAAGCCAATAGTCGGTAAAAAAATCAAAACATCCGGTTTTCACCACGGCAAAAATCGTACTTTTTATCTGAAAATTATTGCATAATTTCGAAACTTTTAGGATTGGTAAAGCGCCAATTCGGCCGCAGCAGACATCTAACTTGCTCTAGCTGCCTGTAAATGTACCAATGGCGCAATGACGCGGTCTAGATTGAAAAATGCAAACACGAAAAAAAATATTTTTTTTTAACTATTGGGAAAATACTGACGAAAATTGGGAAAATACAGCCCGTTTTTGGATTGGGAATGACGCCGATATTCGGCGTCAAAAACGGCCAAATAAAATCACTGCATGCAGCTGTCATTCACCACATTGAATCAGCTAACAGATTCAGTGTATACCCAGTCTTTCATCAGTTAATTAGAGGTCATGTCTCATGTTTTGAGAATTTACATCACGAAATATTTACCTAATACAAATTTACTAAATAACATAATTAATTGTTTTAATATTTCTGATTTGCATGATGTAGAAAACAATCCCTTAGTTGGGGTGCTCGCCATCCTAAAATATAATGAATCTGTTTTATAACCATATCAGTTTGCGGAAACAGTGAGTAGTTGCATACAAGGTTTGTCCTTATATAACAGTATCATATTACATGTATTAGCCAGTGCAATATACGAGATTAGCTAGCACTTGTAACTGACAACATACAGTACTAAATATTTGTAATCTTAATATGGCACTACACTTAAAATTAAATGGAAATGATTTCCTTTCACTGTAGACAAGACAGCCCTCAAACATTCCCTCAGAACTACATGTTATAACGCGTAATTTACATGTTTTTACATGTAATAATATTTACGTGGAGTATTCGGACTGAAGTTTACAGGTTCTTACGTGTAGAAAAAATTTAAACAAAAAGGAGAGAAGACTTCAACATTTAAAAATTTACATGTAATAACGCGTCTTTACATGTAAGCTCTAAAGTAACATGATTTTTACACGTAAATAAATGTCTGCTATTACAAATTCTTGAACTGACATGTTGGGTTTTACGCGTAAATTTTTATTCTACATGTAGAGTTTTTACATGTAAAGTTAAAATTATACATGTGGAATTTTACGTGTAAATATTAAAGCTTAACCCACAGAATTTTACGCGTAAAATAAGAATGTAGCATTTTACACGTAAAATTAAAATTCTACACATAGAATAGAAAATGCTCAAAGCACAGATTTTACATGTAAAATCAAAATTTTACATGTAGAGTACACATACAATTTCAATTTTACGCGTAAATATGTTTTTAGAATATTATACATATAATGCAGGGATATTGTTGGCCCATAAATGGCAAAAATGATAAAGCTAGGCCCTATAAATGGGCTGATAATCCATTTCCCATTAAAATTTTAACAGGCCCTTTATAAAACTGGATGAACAATCCTTTACAGGTATATGCACCTTAGAGCAAAACTATGGATATATTTGAATAGCTTATATATGGGGCCAAAAATAGAAGTTCATCTTGGCTAAACATTTACTTTTTTTTCACAAAATGGTTTGAGCTGGTCCATCCCAACATTATCCCTGCAATGTATAATATTATTTTTGCTACACTTCTTTCTCTGAAGATTGTTTCTGTTTTAGCAAATAGTATAGATAAGACCCTGATGAAAAACTGCATAATGCAGCATTTCATCTGGGTCTTCACTGTAAAGCCAAAGTACACATTTAGGAGCAATTAGCATTCAAAGGGTTACTAAATTAATACTGTTGCAAAATGAGGCTGTATTTAAAGACTTAACATGGTTAAACATTAATCATAATTTATTAAATAGCTACATTTAATAGTGCTAGGTTCTGATAAACAAAAAGTTGGAGTGTAATATTTGAAAATATTTTCTTTGCCATCAATTTTAACATTTGTTTTGGGTGCTGAAAAGAACGGTCGATTGAAACGATTCTTTTGCATACCCACACCATATGTTTTGGTTGAAAATAAAACAAGTAATTTTTCATTACATGCTTGATTTAGAGGCCTACTAAGTCTACTAAAAATTTGTCTTTGTCCCATTAAAACACAAAAAAAGATGTCATTGCTCTTCTCTATGCAATTACACAGCACTTTCTGGGTTTCCTTTGAAGACATCCATGGGTGAAAGTTTTCAAGATTATTCCTGAATTCAGAATTTTGAGGCTGACTTTATCTTGAAAGTCAGCCTAAAATGCAGAATTCAACAGATTGTAATAGTTTCCTTACTTAGATTTCAAATTTTCTGTATTTGAATTTTAAAAAAAATGTTGATAGTTTGTACAGGGTTTGTACAGAAATGGGAAAACAGAATTCCAGGACTATTCCAGGGCTTTTTTTCCTTTTTCAAGGACTCAATTTCTTCCCAATTTTGTATTAAACAACGCAAAAATGCACTTTTCAGCCGAAAACATCGAAGTGAAAAGGCTTGTTTTCTTTGATCAATCCTGATTCCGGTGATAAAAAACGGGACTATCGCACAAATTGAATAGAATAGGAGTCACACCTTGCTCTTGGACGTGTATCTAGTGGTTTTCACTCAGTTTTGGACGATTTTCAGAAAGTTTTTTTTGCGCATCCCATAAATCCGAAAGGACTCGTATTTTATATTTTTCAAGGACTAATTCATATTTTCAAGATTTTACAAAATTCAAGGACAATTCCAGGACAAAAGGCACTTTTTTTAAAATTCCAGGAATTTTCCAGGACCAAGGTCAAATTCAAGAACTTTTCCAGGTCTGTGCGAACTCTGTTTGTACATTTTGAGGTGGAGTTTCAAAAATTTAGGATTTTGGAAATTTTAAACTTTCACCCATGTGTAGAAAGCACAATGATGTACAGCAGCCTGTAAGTGTCAGAGTCTTCTATAATCTATCATTATGCAAATTGTAAGGTGCATTCAAATCAGCTTCATTAGGTAGATCTATAGAAACACAAATATTCAAACTTGTGAAGTTTCTTAACACTGTCTAACTCTTGTTAGGTCTTTTCTTGTACCTGGATGTAGTGCACAGTTCATGAGATGGTGTCTAACAGCAGAGTTTATGGTCTTGTAGCAGAGTGTAAGATGTTCCATTTAGCCAAAAAGCGCTGCATCTTTGTACAAACCAGCATTAGGATTTAGCAGATAGCTAAGGAATGGTACCTTTCCCGGACTGATAGGTTATAACATGTGAATAGATCTTTGGAAGCACCAACAAATAAATGTAGATGTAGTATACTCTTCTATATAATAGGATCTGTGAACATGGTTTAAAGCTGAAAAATAAAAAACAAGCCTTTACTAACTTTACTACATAGGCCTGGCTAGCCAAAGGCTAGTTTAAAAAGAATGAATAGGCAGTATCCAGACAGCAAACAATGGCTCTGATAAAATTATGTGGATGCATAATCTGATCTGAGACAATGTTGTTCTCATGACATTAAATCTCTTTTCACATTGTACTGAGCCATTTTTCAGTAAAACAGAAATTAACTCATGACAAAATAAATCTTCCATACAAAAAATTTGAAAACATTGCTTTTACGACTTGACTGCAAATACCTGCTGAAGGGTCACATGAAATGTTGTCCAGTACATCATGTAACCTATGCACCTGCAAAGTTTGAAGTTGCTAGGTCCAAGTGTTTTGCATTGACAAGAAAATACATTATTTAACTTTTGACCTTGAGGCCAAGGTCACACAAATTGTTGCCCAGGCAACCGTCAAATACATCTTTCCTATTTGCACCTGTAAAGTTGAAGCTGCTACATGTACGTCCAACAGTTTAGGAGCAGATACAAAACTTTACCAGAAATGAAACAGACGACGGATGGACTTTGGTTTCTATGGAGTTCAAAATTAGAGAAAAAAGCAGGCATAAAAATCTAAAACTATCAATATATCCAGATTCTTTGGTAAACAGTGAAGACCATGATGAAATGCAACTACAATGATTTGATTTGTTTGACTTGATTCTTTATGTCCCACTCAACAATTTTTCCTGGGTTGAACAAGTACTAAGCAAGTATTATTGTGTCTTGCTAAAGGATACAACACAGTGCCGCCGGCGAAGCCGAACCTGCAATCCCTCAGTCTCAAGTCAAGCACTCTACCACTGCACTCCCCCGCAACTACAATTAACATTTCATCAGGGTCTGCACTGTTTTGCAAAGACAAAACCAAATCTTCACGGCAGAAATACACCATATTCGTAATTTTGAAAAATCTACCTGTGACCCCTTCAAATACAAAATGGGCAATTCTATATTCTATAAAGTGCATGATTGGAAAATCAATCAGAATGAAAAGGGTTGAGCATCTTCTGGCGAACCTAAAGCTCTTAAACTGATGTGTGTCTTACACCGAGTTCTAAGAAAGACTTCCCTGCGGATTTGGCTCAAAAGACCGTTGTGCATTTAATAGGTGTGTGATGGACGCAGGCAAATAGTGTAAAACAATATGACGATTATTTTGTACTCACATTGTTAAGTTTAGTTTACACAAACAAGGACATTTCACTTCTAGTATCACTTCACCTGACGACTTCATTGGCATTTGTGCTTGTTTCGGAAATTGTTTAAGGCTGGGAAGGATGGTGTCACTGTCAGTCTAGCAATATCCATTTTCATGCCCTGAAAAAAATATTTCATGTGTGTCTAAAGACCTTGTCTATCAACCCTAAAAGCGCCAGCAAAAAACTGCATCAAAAACCCAAAGTGTCATCTGCTTAAGTTGTCTGCTGTACATCATTGACAATCATAATTTAAATTTAATGAGCCATGACATGAGATTTCCAACAATGTGGCATTTTGACAAGTGCAGACTCAGATGAGCGTGTGCAGCCTCCTTTTAAGCCTATAGAAATTCCAAATGATGTTCGGTCAGTAGCTTAACAGTCATGGAATATTTAATTGACTAGCAAAGGCTCTTGATCAGACTGCACATATGTGCAGGCTGGTCTCATGTTGCGGCTTATTTAGGTAACCTAATGAGGTCAACAGTATGGACCCAGCTCAAATTGTTCCTACAGGAGAAGTCAGATTTGGGTCTACACTAGTGCTGGGTATCGATCATTTTTTCGTAACAATATGAATATCTATACAAAATGATTGATATTCATTATCATTTAATATTTTCTCACTGAAAAGAGAAGGACCCAACAATATGAATAACTAATAAACCAGCTTTCAGCTTTTGAACCCCATAACAACCTGTTTCCTATTAAAGCATTTTAGTTTACCAATGTACCTGGCCAATATTTTAAACTTCAGTAAAAAAGACTTGTATTTTCGTCATGATCGTTCTCCTATAAATACTGTCTACGCCCATTGGCGTATGTTTTCAAATAACTGCTTTTTAAATGCGGAAAATAGCAAAAACATGATTTATGTTTAATAATGTTTTAATGAACTGACTGTGTCTACAGAATGAGAAGTGACCTAAACATTATGCATGAGCAGGCTCAACAAAACAATTACAACCCAGATGTGATTTTTATTTCACAGCGTAAGTCACAGATATGCAAAACGTCATGTTGGCAATACTTCAATCAGTTTACACAGCTATTTCTCGTGTACATGTCATGTGTCATTATTCTGAAGGAAAAATGCAAGCACATTTTAAATTTAGAAAGAAAAAGGGATTATATTTAGATCAACATCGTTTGTTTTTCATGTTTCGATTGAGATACACCAAAATACTGTAGCGTACTAGGGCTGCTTATCAGTCAAATCTTTCGATACGATATTTGTATTGATACAAAATTATTAATATTCGCTATATCATACGATAGGTTTTCCCTAGGTCTGCGTATCAGTCAAATCTTTCGATATGATATTTGTATCAATACAAAATTATCCATATTCGACATATCATATTTTCTTTCTTTTCTTTCTCTATATACCGCCAGACCCTCTTTCGTGTATTATCGGCAGGTGTACTTTGTACACTCCGGGTGCAGGATGAAAGCCTACAAGTAACCATATCGAAATTACCGTAAGGTTCTTAAACCTGCACAAGGGGTGACTCTCCCTGCACAGGGGACATCCAGTTAATGTCCCGATCCGAAGGACGATGCACTTATCAAGTGTCATCCCTGCAAATGACACTAGGGAAAGCGTGTTTGGACACCGAAATTTTCCTCGTGGCGAGCTGGGATCGAACCTGGGACCTCTAGCACCAGAGGCAAGTGCCTTACCACTGAGCTACCACGCTTTCTCCAGATACGTTTTCTCCAGACTCTTTCTAGCGAAATATCCTCACTCAATATTAAAAACATTTTATTAAATTGATTAATTAAGTGATCACATTTACTTCACAATGCTGTTTTTTATACTTGTTCTTGCCTTTATAAAGCTTAACTTTTATTTTGAAACTCAAACAGATACTTCCATATGCCTTTGCTCCTGCAGAATGTTTTTCATAGCCCAACTTGTTATTGAAATTACAGATAGGTAATCTTTCAATCTGCCAAAATTAAATGCCTTACAAAAATATTTAGGTTGCTGCTTTCTTGTAGTAAGACCTTGCTTTTATTTAATAAAAATATCATGCTTATTATTTTTAAAACTCAGACTCCTAAAATACAACTAATTATTTTCTCCGTATGCAAGCCTAGTGGGTGGGGAACCTGTCGAGATTTCCTCAATTCCAGAACAAAAACATCACAATTAATGGAGAAAAGTAAAGTTAAGTTTAAAAACATTGTTCTCTCGTTTTACAAACTTAATTAAACACATAATGGAATAGATTGTGGAAGGAAATAACAATTTTGGGCTGTAGGAAACAGTGCAGCAAACTTTCTTGAAATAACGATCGATATTTTTGTTTGATACACAAACGTTCGATAGTGTACATAAAAGTAAATAAAGGAAAATACTTACACAATATGTTCATCAATGGACAGCTATGCTAACGAGGCTTCGCAAGTGCAGAATGATCGTTGCAACTTATTTCCTGACGCACATGTTTTGAGAAAATTTCGAAAATTGAAACAAAAGCTGAAGCGACCTCACTTCCGCCAAGGGACGCAATTTCAACAAGTATTTCTTTTTGAAAAAAAATGGCACTGGTAAAACACGCATTGTTTACTTTTGGAACATTGAGACGATACTATATAAAAGTTATGTATCATACAAAGGGATGATTTGTGCGCATCTTGACTCTATTCCTTACTTTCAAATTTAGACTGGCCCCAGCCCTAGAACATTGATACATAAATTCTTCCGAAAATGTACCTCCTGGCTAATGCTTGCTTTTCAAGATTTTTTTTTATGACCATGAAAGTTCAGACATAAGCTGGAGCAGTTGATCTAATTTCAGTTAAGTGATCTTTACCGATTTTTAAGGTCACCAGGGTCATTATCAAGGTCATACAACCATAAAAAAAAAACTTGGATTTTATATCCTCAACCAATGGCCATACTTGGCATATTTTGACCAAGCTGACACAGATACATCATTGTGATGGCTTTAAGGAAATGATAAGATCTTGGTGACCTTGACCTAATGCTGAATGATACCAGGGTCATATAAAGCTCTTTGAAAAAATATTGTCTGCACTCTCAGAACTGAAGCAATGACCAGATTTTGACCGAACTGCCACGGATACATCAATCGATGGGAGGACTTTAAAAAACTATTAGCTTTTGGTGACCATGCATGACTCAATTTTCAAGGTTAACATGGTCATTTATGTCTATGAAAAAGCCTTGGCTGCATCTTTTCTTCTATACTCATGGCCAGGTTTTGACCAACGTGACACAGATACACCATTGGGAGAATGATAAAAATGATCAGAAACTGGTGACCTTGATCTAGTTTTCAAGGTCACTAGGGTCATATATCTATGAAAACATTGCCTGTGCTCTATCTTCTGAAGCAATGGCCAGATTTTGACCAAACTGGCACAGAAACATCATTGGAACGACTTTTAGAAATGATTAGATTTTGGTGACTTTGACCTAATTTTCATGGTCACCATGGTCAAATATGACTAGGAAAAAGCCTTGTCTGCACTCTTTCTTCTAAATTAAAGGCCAGGTTTTTACCAAACTGGCACAGATACACCACTGGGAGGATCTTAAGAATTAATTAGAAATTGGCGACCTTTATCTAATTTTCAAGGTCACCAGGGTCATATAACTATGAAAACGTCTTGTCTGCATTGTACCTTCTGAACCATTGGCCAGAATTTTGACTAAACTCGCACAGACACATCATTGAGAGGACATGATTAAATTTTTGTGACCTTTACTTAATTTTCAAGGTCACTAGTGTCATATAACTCTGTGAGAAAGCCGTGTCTGCACTATATCTTTTGAACTAATGGCTACAATGTATATATAAACCCCATAAATAATTTATAAACAATGAAAAATGACCATTTTCATTAGTTTAGTTTTTGAATGAGCGATCCAATGTGATTTCATGGCATTTTAATGGCTTAAAATCAGAAACAATGGCCTTATGAAATGTCTACCTATGCTAGTTTGATGGCCTCAAATTATATATAATGGTAAATGTATATAGAATGGAATTTACATTTTTATGGCCATGAATTTTCAGGATCATGTTTCCATTGGCCATTATTTTCCTGTTTAGACTTGGATATGGATTTACATAGAAATATTTTAATAATGGGCATTAAACAAGAGGTTATGGACCCATTGAATATCAGATGCCATCACATTCATGGTCAGCCATTACTTTCAACTACTTTTAATGGTATTTTCATGGTAGATTATTTAAATATATTGAACATTAATTAAATTTTAAATCTAAAACAAATAACCTCATGAATAGTACAAACAATAAAAATGGTCATCCTCGTAGGTTTAGACTGTTTAATTGAGCAATTAAATGTAAATCATGGTATTTTGATGGCTTAATAGCATTTGCAATGGTGTTCGTAAAAAAAATCAACAATATATTATGACAGTCTAATTTGTATTAGGCAGTTTGGTGAGTTGGGGAAAATCTAAGTTCTCATATTTTCAAATATAAAACTAAGTATGAACTTTTACACATTTTTACAGATAAAAACTTTCTAAGTCTTGAGGTATTCTTTTTTTGGCTAAGTCCAACTTTTTACATATTTTGCCATATAAAAGTTTCCTAAGTCTCACTTTTACATGTAATAACATGTAATAACATGTAAAAACCTGTTGAGTTTTACATGTCTTTACATGTAATTCTCATTTTACGTGTAACTTCATGTTACTTACATGTCAAATCAGTAACATTACATGTAATTACACGTAATAACATGTAAAATGAGATGTAATTACATGTAAACTGATTTTTACATGTAATTCTGAGAGAAGGGTGATGTAAGTATTAACAAATGGGTAAAAGAATTAGTCAGTTTATGACTAAAATGCTGTCTACAAGCTGTTATCCGCAGTAGTATTTACATTTTCAGATGGCTCTGCATACAATAAGCTTAATTCAGTAATCTTTGAAACCAACAAACTGACCATAAGTCTCATACTTTTCATTTCATAGATCATGTGCAAACATGTATAATTGTTACAAATAACTTCGACAGTGCAAAAAACAACAACACAAAACTACATTATTAACAATGTAAGAAAGCCAATAGCTGCGTGTAAGTTGTGACACCTTTTTTTAAACTGACAACCATTTGACAACTTATCTGTGAGCTTCAGAGATTCAAGCCATGTTGCTTAATTTTGTTGTGACATGTTTATGATTCAAGTTGTAACTTCTGAAAATGGACTTTCAAAAAGATTCAATAACTGACAAAAGATCTGCAATTAATGTTACCATGAAATATCTTTATAGCTTTGTAATTAGTGTTACCACATACTATGTTTTTCAGTCTTATGACTATGGCTTTACCATAACTTTTCTTAATTAACAAACAAAATAATTTGTTTCAAAATTGCTGTATAATATAATAAAATAATAAGCATTTAGATTACATGTATAGCACAATGCAGTCAAAGTAAGTAATGGTGCAAAGATCAGGAATCGATACAATCAAGTACCACACCTGACCCAGGATACCAATGGGAAAGTGACAAACTCACAGAAGACACCACAAACGAGAGCCAAGAGGTCAGCCCTTTCCCAGCAGGTGACCACAAAGCACAAACAGACGCGCACAAAACATAGCAAACACAAGACAGAACAAAAACATAAAAGATCCACAAAAGAAGTACCGCCTTGGAACGGTCAGTAAAATATTTTACTGGAGGGCTTAAACCGGTTTAACGGCGCCAACCTCACCCTTAATTCAGATGTGGATCAAGACACATAGATATTTGGTTTGCATGAAAGCCCCTAACTTATCAATGCATCATCTCCTAAAACATATAAATCAAGATATAACAAGGAGATAAAGCAAGGATAAGGACTCAACAGTAAATTAAACTGAATACCGGAGCAAAAGAAATCCAACAGGTAAACCCCGGTGGGCCCGACAAACAGCCAAAGCATCAGGCCCCTACCATCTCATCAATAGATAAGTCTTTAAGTCGGAACCATCATAGAGTCTGAAGTCCGACCCACCGGCGTGCAATTAAAGAGGAAAGCAAAGTTGCCAACAGTGATTGGGTTGACTACCAAGCATGCAGTCTGTTGCAATACATTAATGTTATAGCCA
Source organism: Loripinus fragilis (assembly GCA_964019695.1). Taxonomy (NCBI): domain Eukaryota; kingdom Metazoa; phylum Mollusca; class Bivalvia; order Lucinida; family Lucinidae; genus Loripinus; species Loripinus fragilis. The sequence continues at coordinate 46,057,288 of OZ026523.1, read as the reverse complement.
ATCTTTTTATAATGGGAAATTATTTTAATGAACTGCGCTGAAAAATTATTAGAGCCAACAATCTTCTTCAACTTATACACCAAGTCACCATAGAAATCAGGTTCCGAAAGTCCTTGGCGCAAGAGAGATTTAAGTCCAACTTGGAATTTAGAAATCAAATCATAGTATCGTCTATAAAATTTTGAAAATGTTTTGCAAAGTTTATGATACCGATAGCCTTGTTTAAGAAGTTTCTGAGTTAACAATTTATTGCGAGTGTTGAAGTCAGCAACAAGACCTAAAATAATCTGTGTCTCTTCTTCACAGTACCGTTGCGTAGTCTGCAGTCTGCGGTTGTGACATTTCCTGGTCATCCTCAATTTTTAGCTAACATAGTTTTTTTCAAGCCTGATAAAATACTTCTTATGGCAAAAAGAGCCAAAACTTGCAGGAAAAATATATTTAAGCTAAAATAATGACAGTGTGCTGTTACATATGTTATAGACTTACATTATATATACATTTAGTGTAAAGGGTATATAACTTGTAAAACAGCTAATCATTAAATCTGACCAATCATTCGCTCTTGTTAAAGGAAGGCTAAACCAGAACTTTATTAGTTTTAAAGTTTGTCTTTCTCTGTTTAAAATCAACAGAAAGCCCCTGCTCTAGAAGACACCCAGCACTATCAGCTCTGCCCTGCCACCAGGTGCAGGAAATATTGCTTTGATATTTTTACTTTAAATTTTTAATTGATATACGGTATCTTCAGTCCAATATTTGTCTCATGAAGTAAATATATATTGCCATGAACCATTGACAAATAAATGCAAATAGCCATATCAAAGTAACAGATCCAAACATACAAAACTCCTATATATAAGTGTTTATTTAGAATAATTTGTCTGTAATTGAAGTTATTAAAAACATGTTGAGAGCAGACTTTTTTTACCTTGCGTGTAGTCGGCAAAGGCAAAAAATTTGATTCTATTGAGCATTCTACACAAATTCTATTATCTTTATCCATTCATGCAAAACATCATTTTGTTACCTACGTTACCTTATTTATATATTGACAGAAATTAAATATCCATGGTAGTTAAACCTGTTTGTTTAGTCGCCATTTAATTCCATTGTGAAAGAGATGAAAGAAGACAGTGCCAATCCCAATGCAATGTAAATGGACGAAAATAAAATATGTACGCCAGTAGAAGTGAGACTTTTATAAGCATCTTGAAATATTCATTTTACTACACTTTATTGCCAGTTGCAATTTATAAATTGCTTCAAATATATGAAAATGAAAATTCATCATAAGAATCGAAATCTTTATTACATATTTATGGTTGTGGAACATGGCTTATTCTGATAAACAATCTTTTAAGTTAGTAAATGCAATTTCATAAAAAAATGTAACATAAGTAACTCTCGAGAGCAGAAGTATATATCTCAGATGTTTGCAATTGATATTTATGTCTAGCTGAGATGTGTAAAGCTTAAATAATTTCATTAATAATATTGTAAAATATCCTATTGGTCCTGTCTTTTTTGTTGGTATTTTAATGTTATTAGGGTAACAATGATTACAGGCCTTTTACATATGACTGACCGAAGAAAACTTAGATAAACATGGGTTTCTAAGGCCCCAGGACATGTCTCTAACTGAAAATAGTAACCAAGGTTTTCTTCCTGGGGTTGGGGAATATCATTCATTCTTATATGCAATCTCCAAAGTCATTATCTGTAATTTTGTATAAAATGTAACGTACGTAACACTGATGAGCAGACATACATCTCACAGATGTCTGCGATTGATGTTTATGACACGATCAACCATTTAAAGTTCAAATAATGTCATTGATTCTTTTGTAAAATATTTTATTAGTCTTGTATTTTATATACTACCATTTTCTATGTTAGTAGGGTAACGTTGATTACAGGCCATTTACAGAAAGCTGACCACAGAAAACTTAGTAAAACATGGGTTTACAAGGCCCCAAGACATGTCCCTGACTGAAAATAGTGACCAAGTTTTTCTTCCTGGGGGGTGCAACAAACTCGCAAAATAGCCCATATATATCAGTTTGGCCCCTAGACCAAGTTCCTTATCACATGGTATGGAAAATCACATTTTACCACATTAGGTTTTTGTTTGTTTATTTGATTTTTTACGTCCCATCAACAATCTTTCAGTTAAACAGGGACGGGTCTTCCTGGGTTGAACTAGTACTCAGCTAGGATAAATGTGTCTTGCTCAAGGACCACAACGCAGTGACGCTGGTGAGGCTCGAAACCACATTAGGTGACCTCCCTTGAATGTTGCTATTTTTATTACGCAGTACGCACGTGTGTAAAATGCATATGAGAGCTACACCAATGCAGATAAATAAAATAATGGTGAGATTGTCAATTACATGTATGTATGTATTTTAAGGGGTCACAGGTGGAAATTTCCAAACAATCATGTACGTAAGTCCCTGAAGATTGTATTTATCTTAGCATGCTTAGCAAACAGTACAGGCCCGGATGAAATGTCACATCTTGTCGATACATATTGCGATACATCTGGTATCTATATTTCTGTCTATTACTGGCCCTTGTTCAGTATTATAATATAATTCAAGGGTCAGGAAATTGGCAACCATTACACAGTCATATTTTCAGCTACTTCTTGTGTCCCACTGCTGCTTTTCAAGAAGAAATGATCGAATTTTGTTTTTACCTTTTAGATATTTCACTCCAATAATTTGTGATGGCTATCCGCCATCTTTTTTGAAACAAAAAGTAGCTGTTGCCTTTGGTCTAATTTGCAACACAAATAGAAAAAGTATTACCATTGAAGCGTTGGTATTTTGAATTAAATGCGGAAATAACTTGAAGGGGGGATAGAAAATGTGTAAAATATTCATAAACAATATGTTATGGCTCTTGGGAAGATGGAGTGCCACTTACCATTTTCGGGTCACTATGACCTTGACCTATTTTTTTAGAAAAAATCATGTTCAGAGCATATTTCTTATATTATTTGAGGTAGGAATCCCAAATTTGGTGTATGGATGCATCTCAGGATGACGGAGTGTCACATACCATCCTTGGGTCACTGTGACCATGACCTCTGACCTTGTTTCTAGAATCCACATTGAGTCAGATGCATATCTCCTATATTATTTTAGGTAGGAATCCCAAATTTGGTGTGTGGATGCATCTTAGGAAGACAGTGTTTTGTGTACCATTTACTGGTCACTGTGACTTTGACCTCTGACCTATTTTTATAAGAACCGTGGCCGTCGCATATCTCTTATATAATTTGAGGTAGGAATGCCAAATTTGGTGTGTGGATGCATCTTGGGATGACGGAGTGTGGCATACCATCCTTGGGTCACTGTGACCTTGACCTCAGACCTAGTTTCAAGAATCAGCAGCAAGTCTGGTGCATACATTGAATATTCTTTGAGGTAGGAATTTCAAATTTGGTATGTGGATGCATCAAGGTATGGCAGTGTAGTGTACCATTTTTGGGTCACAGTGACCTTGACCTCTGACCTTGTTTATAGAATAATTTAGTTGGGAGCATATCTCTTATATAATTTGAGGTAGGAATCCCAAATTTGATGTGTGGATGCATCTTGAGATGACGGAGTGTTGCATACCATCCTTGAGTCAATTTGACCTTGCCCTCTGACCTAGTTTTTTAGAATCGGTACCAAGTCTGGTGCATATCTCCTATATTATTTGAGGTAGGAATCCCGAATTTGTTGCATACATGCATCTTTGGACGGTGACATGTCATGTACCACTGACCCACCACTTTTCTGTCACTGTGACCTTGATTTCTAGAATAATTGTGTCTGGAGCATATCTCCTATATTATTTGAGGTAGGAATCCCAAATTTGGTGTGTGGATTTATCTTGGAATGTGGGAGTGGTGCATACCATTTTTGGGTCACTTTTACCTTGACATTGACTTCTGACGTCATATTTTAGGTTTTTTGTGTCTGGAGCAGATCTCCCATATTAATGTGACAGTGACATTTCTTGTTTTTACTGCTTCGGGTTTTGAAAACGAGCCCAATTTCGGGCAATTTCAAAGCCAATAATGAATATTTTCTTTCTAATTTTAGATGGAAACCGGCTTGAAGACACATAGGGAAGGCTAGTTTTATTGCTTCTTTGCAGTTATCATTGTACCACGGATTACTTTTAGTTGGATTTGTCAAAGTCTGACGTCACAGAAAATACCCAGCAAAGGTATTTGTGTGCGTGTCCGTTTTGCACTGGAGAACAATTATTATAGTCCGTACAGAAATTCAGTGAACATCGTTTTTCTTTTTTAAAATGTCTTTAATGATAAAATTTTGTTCTAAAATTTTGAACATACATATAATAAAACACCGCCTAATATACACTTGCATATTTGAAGATTTATGATAGGAAAATAAGTCTGGAATCTCTTGTGGAATAAAATAACTTAGTCGTTTTCAATTTAGAAAATTCCTTATTTTCCCTCAGTGTATTTCATATGGGTAGCACGTGGTTTATACAGTTCAATGATTACCACGTTTACTGTCGTATATCTCAGGTTGTATGCTAAAAAACGGTCACCAGCAGGATAACTCTTGGTATGTCTACATATACACTGCAAATGCTTTGAAGAGACTGCGCAAATTACAATTCTGAGTTATCATATTTCACGATAATCAAATTTCGCATCTTATTTTCTAAGCGTTCATGGTAAAATGACACATATAGCAATTGGACCGCGACTGAGAAAACCTGTTTTCGGTGATTTGTAACAATCAAGGTGCAGATCAGCCTGTGCATCCGCGCAGTCTCATCAGCAGCTTTGTTGTCGTCTTAGAGAAGAATCATATATATCTAAAATCAATTTTCTAGCTAGCTGTTTAGCCGAAGAGACTGGTTTGAGACTCGCTTTGTCGGACTCCCAGAAGACAGGTTTTCTCGCGTCGTGGCCTGTGTTGCTTGCTCGATAGCTCTAGGACAAATACTTTAAGTGCAACAGATAATAATATTATATAAATATAATGAGGATGCTGTTCATCAGATGTATAAACGGGAGTCACATTGTTTGATGGCACTCTACATCATCTAATACATAAGTCAGCTGTAACTATGGCCCACAGAGCCGGGGAACGGCGGGGACTTTGCTTTTCTGGCTACAGGTCCCTGGTATGACCCTGTACTAACAGCGCATTTGCCTGGCTAGGGCGCAGCTACAAATGACTGGTGCGCATAATTTCTTTCGTCTTTATGCACTAGTCATTTGTGACCACGCCCAAGCCCTGAGGAATGTCGAGGACTTTGACTTTGTGTCTGAAGTTCCCCATAGTAACCACCACACTGTGGGGACAGCTAGCTGGCAAAGCCATGACAGTTCATCCCCACAGTCTGCTATTATACTGCACTGCCATGTTTGTCTATGTCTATCAAACCACAACATTTCCTCCACATTGTGGGGACAATGAAAAAGTAAATACACAGCACATTTACCAGGCTATGGATATCCCCGTCCTGCTCAGGGGCTGGGGTGAAGCAGTGGTTACAAATGACTGGCGCATTTTATATAGCCCATGCGCGGATCCAGAAAGTGTCGCCAGAGGGGGTCCAACTTGGCAACGGGTTTTTTTTTGATGGGAGGATCCAAATACCACTATATCAGCGGGCCATCATCGGCCCACCAGTGAAACACCATTTAAATGGCGATTCGCTAGCGTGCCGATGATGACTCGACATTGAATGCTTGCTTGGTAGCTTTGACCCATATTGCTAAAAAAAACTATATTTCTTGTGATTTTCAGGGGGAGGGGGGTCCGGACCCCCTGTCCCCCCTCTGGATCTGCCCATGTTTATCCATCGATGCACTTAGCGTGAACATTAGTTCTCAGCCACCTCAAACACAAAATATGACCAGGGATGAAGCGAGTACTAAGAAAAAGTACTCAAGTAAGTACTGAGTACTGACTGTTTTGAAAGTACTCGAGTAAGTACTGAGTACACATTTTGTAAATGTACTCAAGTAAGTACTGAGTACTTTAGAAAAGTACTCATGAGTACATCTGAGTACTATGAGTACTATAAAGTATTCAATGAAACTTTAAGACGAAAGCCAAATTAAATAACTAAGCAGGCTGCAGATATTTATAATATTTATAATATTTACAAGCAAATATGTCATGCGTGGATCCAGGAATTTTCGTCAGGGGGGGTCCAGGTCAGTCTGACAAAAAAGCTATGACAACGTTTTTTTTGTTGTTTTTTTAGTCCTCAGCTTATTTTACAGAAGTCAAATGGTCAATTTCAAAGAAATCTATGATTTTTCAAGGTTCCAGAGGGGGTCCAACTTTTTCGAGGAAGGGGTCCAATAGCTTATTCCCTATAGAAACCCATATAACTTGTGATTTTCCAGGGTGGGTCCGGACCCCCTGTCCCCCCCTCTGGATCCGCACTTGTACGTAGTAGTGACATCTAAGATTCAATAGATAAAACCTGATATAAGTTATTAAGCATTTAAGCCCTAAATAAAACAATAGCTGATTCTGCAAACTCTGCAGACCCGAGCCGCCTCATCTGAATCTACAGTGCTTTTCTTCTAGATTTTGATTTTGACCCTTTATGTGATGAGCTTGAGAACTGTTCTGTTCTGTTTTAAGGATTATATTATTCTTGATATTTTTATTCATAAATATTTGGACACCAAAAATTATTGATATAATTGTCTGAAAAAGTGATCAGCATGTTTCACCAATGCATACATGTACATGTCAGAATGCAGATCAAATGTCAAACAGTTTAGACCATTATTAGACTGCAGCTCCTGATCTGGGTGTGCACTGTTTGCTCAGGTATATATCTGTCCCAATATTTGAGGTAAACACACTGTCTTATTTTGCAGCAAGTGTGACAAATACAACAATATACTAATTAAAGTACATTGTATTAATCCAAAATAGTGTTGCTCCTGGCCAATTATATGCATCATTGGCATTTCATCAAGTCCATTGCTGAGAAAGAAGTAAATGTGGCCACACTTACCTAAAAAGCTTGATAGGTAAAACACACTCTTTCTAAATATAGGGATATGGCTAAAAAAATAAACAAGCCACTTTTATGAAAAACGGACGAGGCAGGCACTGGCAGGTTTTTTATTTACCGGTATATTTTTTATTTTTCATAACACATATGATGCCACTTTTTTCAAGTCTGAAAAAAGACAGATGAAAGGCATTTCAAACAGATGAGGGAGGGCCTGGGAAACAATTAACTTTTTTTCCTATCTGATTAAATTTAAAAAAAAGTACTCAGTGGTACTCGTAATGTACTCATGAGTACAGTATTTTCGTAACAGTACTTAAGTAAGTACGAGTACATGTACTCATGAATTTCACTAAGTACAGAGTACAGCTAAGTACTGAAAAAAAAGTACTCGAGTAAGTACGAGTACAAGTATGAGTACTCCATCCCTGAATATGACATCCGCTGATATATTTGTTCAACCTATTTCCAAGCACATTCCCACCCCATCACTAGTTTCTCTTTCCGATCTCAGCATTATTTTTATTGGATGAGTCTTTTCACTTGAATCACACCTAACGGGTGAGCCCTGTGATTATTTTCTCGTTTTGGCATGCATATTTTGCATTGTCTGGTGTCAACAAATCAGTATTTGGAATAAACAGATAGAAAGTTCAATTTATTTAATAAAACAAGTTGGAAAATTATTTAAAATCTGATGAACAGAGAAGGAGCAGGGAACACAGAAAATCAAGATTTTAAATTGAGGAACAGGGGAACACAGAAATCCATGACTTCATAGGAACAAGCGGACGGGTGCCCACTGGGAAGGCCTCAATATTTTGTTGTATGCCAAAATTCTTTGAGCTCAAACTTTGGCCATAATTTGCATTTGGTGGAATTATTTTGATATGATAAGTAACCTTTCTCCTAACTTGTTACTTCGTCTTATAAAACCGTCTAATTATTCATCGATAGTAAACTAAGGCAGTGGTCCGTACAAAGGTGCATTTAGGGTAAATTAAAAAATGCAGATGCTCAAATGAGGACAAATTCCATCATATCACAGCCCATTTGACAATACATTGTGTAACGAAAAAAATATCACCAATTAGGCGGTGTATAGATATATTAAATTCTGATGGTCATTGTGCGATCAGTCCGCACATAACGAAATAAACGCAAAAAAGCGTTGTTCACTGAATTCCTGTACGCACATTAGAAGTTTTATCATCGATGGAAACTTGACAAGTCTTCAAATCTCGGATAATAAAGGCTAGAATTCAATTCTCAAGTGTTGCTGCTTTTTCTTTGCATCACACACAGACCTAGCACAGACCAAGTGCATCGGCAGTAAATTTATGTGACAAAAACGCACTCTCTTGGAAACACTGCATTTCTCCCCAAAATATATTAAGCAGACACTGATGTCGGGAGTTTGATGCAATACAGGCGTTGCGATTGGAACGTTATTGAAAAAAAAAAAGCTATAATTAGCCACGGAAAATATGTGATGCGTTTTGAAAGTACAGCTTCACTGGTGAAGAAACTTACATGGTTAGGCCTAACCATCATAATAGATGTTAAACATTTTTCATTACTTCCATGTAATCTATGTTCAAGCACATTTCCCCAACGAACCAAACAAATTATGGCGGACAGATTCTATAGTTATATGGCGGGACATCCTAATTTCGAGGCAATCCGAATTTCGGTGTAATTTTTCCATCTCACTTTTTCTCATTCTGTATGGGACATTTAGTGTTTTATTCAAGGCAGTTAATAGCCACTTGATTTGATGTGAAAACTAAATGGTGAATGTTTGTTTCTTAGACATAGAATAATTTCTGTTAGATCATGGCTTTTCTAAAACAAAATGGCGGCCTAACAAAAGTGAAAGTAGGGCCCAAACAACAAAGCCTTACTAAGCACATTTAACTGAATGTAGATTAAATCTATTTTATTTTATCTGTCAGTTAGGAATACCCAGCACTACTAATATTTGAAATTCCAGACAAATAACACTACCAGACCTTTTTTTTATTGAATTTTGTTTACTTTTACACCGAATTTAGGATGGAGTTTTCACATGGTTAAAAATCGTACCATGGCTATGTTTAAACTTTCTGTTTGGTTACACCTTGGTTCATTTTCATGGTCACTGGACATTTCGGCCCATAACAATTTCGGCCCATAACCAAATCGGCCTATACAATTTCGGCCCACAGGTATAATAATGTATAATTGGTATGTTTATCTATAATTGGTATAATTGGACCGAAATTGCAATGGGCCAAAATTGCAATGGGCCAAAATTGACATGGGCCGATTTTGCTATGGGCCGAAATGACCCAGAACCATTTTCATTATTGACATTGGCAGGGTTGGCACGATATTACCTGCCCGGGTAAACCCACCCCATAAAACCCGGGTTTACCCGGGTTGGGCAATAAGGTCATATTACCCACTTTGGGCAATATGCGGGTTTTATGAATTTTTGGTCTTATAAATTCTCGGTTTTCAGTCTTATGATAGTTATAAAAGTGTAGAAATGAATCTATATAGCATAATTTTAATCAATTTAAATGGTAATAGTGAGATAATCATAAAAATATGAGTATCAACATTGACATTTAAAAATATATTACATGTATTCACAAGATACAGACAAGTCAGTTTTCAACTGTATCTGATTATTATTATCTTTTCTATTATCATGATTATGCTAGTCTTCAAATGTCATCTTTCCTCTGAAAAAATATCCTGGGCTGCAATGATATAAGCAAATCCACTCTGGGTCTTATTGCTTGATCATATTGGCAGTAAATGAAAATTTTAAAACTAACTTTGATTGGTGATGAGCTGTTTTATGCTTAAGCCTGAATAAACTTTATGTATCATGTATGTATACATGTACTTCTATTCCGGACCAGAGTGTGAATAAGTTCCCATTTCCAAACAAGACTGCATTAAAATATATTCACACTTTTGTTACTAGGACCAGCATGACTGCATTTGGCCATAATTTCAATAGCCAAGGATAATTGCTCAATTACTGCCCCAAAGGTGTGAATCACAGTCAAAACAATACTACTGTTGCTTTTCTAACTTTGGGATATCCCCACAGTTTTTTAATCATCCTAAATTTTTACCACAAAGTAATACCATCAAAAGATGCAGCTTTAATCCTGATCAGCCTGTTTCTCTTTAGACCAGTACTGTTTTCATAGAAAAACTGTAAGGTAGCAGCTAGTTGCGGGAGTTATGATTGAATATTTTAATGATAAACTTTCAGATTTATAAAACCCACATAAAACCCATAAAACCCCAAAAACCCGCCCTCATAAAACCCATAAAACCCGCCGGGTTGGGCTTTATGATAAAACCCGGGTTTTATGCCAACCCTGGACATTGGCAGTACAGATGTTGATTAGGGCTGGCTAATCGAAGCCAAAATGCTAATCGATAATCGGTCCTTGCATTTCGATATATAACCGATAAGTAATCGCTCAAACTTGACAGAGGGTCTCGGAACGTTTTGACAACTCTTGCATGGTCAATGACATTGATTTCCCCATCATTTCGCAAAACAACACTAAATAGCACGTGCTATATTTTCAAAAGATAATAGGTTTTAAATAAAAAGTGGCACCTTTGCTCAAAACAAGTCGTCATCCACTCTGTTGAAGAAAATTGACTTGCTAATTGGCAAAGTCGGTAATTGAACTCGCAGTCGGCCATTGTTGTTGTTAATTTCATGTTGCGTGACGTCATACAAAAAGAAGTCAAGTATGCATGACACAAACACCTTTGTGTAAAATAAGACCCGCTGTAAACGTCGGTAAAATTGAAAGCTTCTAAACTCGAATTTAACCACGGAGAAAAACAACTTTCATGCTAGATTATTCATCTGATGAATTTTCGTGATTTTGTACTACTTTATTTAAAACAGAGGAGCGTAGGTATAACTTTTTCTAACAATCAGTTGTTGAGTTAGCCTGCAGAGTACAACGTTTTACTACTTCGTTACAGCATTTTATACGCATCTACTGTTTACAACAATGCACTTCAGGGCACTTCCGGTTTAAACAGAAAATAAAAGGAGACAATTACGCTTGGATTTTAATTGAATAAATAGACAGAACATCCATTACAAGTAATCGAGTTTTGAATTTTCATATCGATAATCGTTTTTCTTCTGTATATCGACCGATTAACCGATATTTCGATTAATCGTGCCAGCCCTAATGTTGATGCTCATGAAACAGTATAGATTTTAATTTTGAACAACTAAAAGGGGTTGTATCTAAATGCTAAACATTAACTCCCCCGAAATCATACCTGGAATCCCAAACCATCTTGGTATGCCTGATTCTCATAAGTTCGTACATTACCATTGGATTCGTGTATATATAAATCACGCTAGCGCGAAAATAGTGCGTGTCGGATTTCGGTACAGTTTGTTTCAAATGCAAAAGGAAAATCATCTGCATCAACAATGAGGAAAAACTGGTATAAAATTGATTAAATCTTGCTGAATATTACGTAAACTTGTTAAGCACATGGTATTTAACATTACAAATCTTCCTGTGAAATTTGAAACAGCATGCACAAAAAATCCATTTCAACACTAAACCAGATAGATAAGTGCATTAACTTTTTGCTGCGGTATAGAAAAAAGTATTCCCTCCCTAGAGCCTCTATTTAGCATCGACCAATCAAAATGCATGAACATTGAGAAGCTTCTAGATGACTCGGAGCAGGCATGGTGACTCATTTTATATCACAGATCAAGTCTCTCCTTCATCAATTACAATCTACAGCTTTCGAGGTTTCAATACACTGGACGCCGGAACATGCTACTATTGCTGGAAACTAGATAGCCGACAGGCTAGCAAAAGATGCTGCACATCAAGCCTCAGAGATGCCTGTCGATACCTCTATCGTCACCATTCAAGACATCAAGAACTCAGCGAAGAAGTCAATTGTATCTAAATGGCAGCAGCGCTGGGACATTTCTGAGTCTGGCAGATTTCTCCACTCCTTCAAACCATTGGTTGATAGCAAACCGTACTTAGATTTGCCTTCTAAGGATTTCTTTCCTACCATTCTTCAACTACGTACCGGATGCTGCAGTCTAAACGAATACAGATATAAATTAAATCAGTGTGAAAGTTCTGAATGTGCTTGTGGTGATATAGAGACTGTACAGCACTTTATTCTTGAATGTCCTCTGTATGAAGATAACCGTCAGAAACTTCAGAAGAACCTTTTCCTGCAACTCGGCATTCCTTATCTGGATATGGATCTGCTCCTTGGCTATAGTGAAAATGAAAATCTTTCTGGTTGGAGAGAGTCTGTTATATGTAAACTGGGACAATACATTGCCAATACTGGTCGTCTTGTCAGCAGAGTTGCTGATGGGAAAGCACCAAAATAATCTGTTGACCGGTATCGAACACTAAATCTCTTAAATTACATTTGTGGAAATTTTACCTTTGAGACACTTAATATACATGTGAGAGAATCTACACTCGAGAAGATTGTGCCACAAGGCCTAATACGGAATACATTTTAAGGTAAATTGTTTACACTGTTGAACGAGTTGGAAAACTTTTGAGTTTGTTAGTTGATATTTCACATGCTAGTAGTTTGTTTGCAAAAATATTCCTTGCTGATACTATACCCTAAATGCGCATGCGCTACACTCGAAATTTAACATGCACGAATCGGCGAGTAAACAGCATATATGACCAACATGTGGGACGTAAAGTCTGTCAGGCCGAAACGAATCAGAGCCGAACGGGTCCGTGGAAACACCCCAAACCACATCCAAACCACACCAAACCACTTTCTTAACACCCAGTATTTGTTTTTGTGATAGTATGAAGACTTGAAGAATGAATTTAAAAGCATTTTATTACGTTGACCTGCCATGTTAGCCCCAAACCACCACCAAACCACATCCAAACCACCTCATAACCATCCCAAACGTCAGACGTCAAAATTAAGTCGCCGCTACGAGGGTTAGTCAAAAATAACTGAGCCCTACCTCATAACATTTGAACCTAGTAAAATGGACATATAATTAGATTATATTTCATTGTAGTTATATGTCATCTATTTAATCACCTAATTTATTTATGTTGGTAGGCTTTGTGTAACGGTTGCTAGGCAACAGAATATGACCTGTCAAAGGGGTGCGTTCACGCTTTGATATATCTTATTCTAAGCGTTGCTATGGAAACAGTAATGTTTAAGCAATGCTTTATTCACTGTCGTCTGATATCTTTAACATGTACCTATTCAGTGTCACAGAACAGAAACCAACTGACCCCAAATAATAGATGCTGTGGTAGTTTGATTTCAAAATTTATCAAATTTTTACATGCCTGACGTCCTATAATTTACCCCACCCACATTCATATTTACACAATTTAAACAGGAAACATAAAATATTAGCCTAATAATGTTTTAACAGTACTGCATACACAAACCAACTCTCTAACATATTAAGTTCCTTGATTTAAATGCACAATTTTGTTTCCATGGCAACACAATTCTCGTGTATTTGAAAATTTGCGGAATTTTGGCGTTTTTTGTTGCTAGGCAACGCATACAATCAATGTTCAGCTAAACACTAACGAACTTAGATAAATGAAAAGACAATATGATATATGTTATTTCAATAAATGTAAAATATGTCTTTCACAAAAACTATCAAGCATGCAAGCTTTTTAGAGACATACTGTTTATTCCTGGTGGCTGAGATCGTGAACGCATCGCTGTGACTGACGATCTTCTGTTGCCTAGCAACCATAATAGAAGGTTCACTAGAATAATTTTTCAGGGTCAAAACAACAATGACATATGATACTTATAGAAAATAATCACATTTGTTGTCTACAATACCAAACAAAAATGTTATGAGGTAGGGCTCAGTTATTTTTGACTAACCCTCGTAAATAGGTTAAATATGTAAGTACCTGTGTACTTTCCTACCAGGAGCGAAATCATAGGGAGAACCTACCAAAACTAAAAACAGCCTAAACATATGACATATTAAAAACTGCCAACACGCATGCGCTATTTGAATACCGCTGGAAATGCTGAGATCTTATGCATTTCAGACTTTTTACGCACGAAAAAAGTGACCCCTTAGGAATAGACCACGTTTGGTGCTGGCTGGAAACCATGGATGAGATTAAAAGAAAATAGAAAATAAAAAAACCCAATATGGTCGATCATGTTCGACACTCTTCTTCCTGAAAAATCTATTCTTCCAGCTCATCCATGGGCTAACATGGCAGGTCGACGTAATAAAAACGCTTTAACATTTGTTCTGAAGTTATTGATTATATCACAGATGCAAATTCTGGATGTTAAGAACATGGTTTGGGTGGTTTAGATGTGGTTTGGGGCTAACATGGCAGGTCAATGTAATAAACATGCTTTCAAATTTCTTCTTCATTTATTGATACTATCACAAAAACATATTCTGGGCGTTAAGAAAGTGGTTTGGGATGGTTTAGAGGTGGTTTGGTGGTGATTTGGGGCTAACATGGCAGGTCAACGTAATAAAATGCTTTTAAATTTCTTCTTCAATTATTGATACTATCACAAAAACATATTCTGGGTGTTAAGAAAGTGGTTTGGGATGGCTTAGATGTGGTTTGGGGTGTTTTTGGGTGGTTTGGGGTGTTTCCACGGACCCGAGCCGAACTGGATTTTACTCGCTTGGCCGAAACCATTTCATATGGTCACTGGACATTTCGGCCCATAACAATTTCGGCCCTTGTCAATTTCGGCCCATAACCAAATCGGCATATACAATTTCGGCCCACATATATACTTAAACGCAAAAGTTTCGCAACCGTTTAATATCTGTATTTTCTTCAGTATGGTCCATGTTAGAATATTAATATAATCATATTGTATGCTCCTGCACGATGCGGAGTGATTTACCATAAATCGGTTTTGATCATACTCTTCACTCTGGCGTTAAACTGACGTCAGTGTTTTTCAACAATTTACGTCTAGCATAAAGATTGTTATCTCGATTTGAAAACAAACGGTGCTATGTGATAGCCAGATGTCGTATCTGACGGAAAACATTTTAAGGTTTAACAATTAACGTTTATCAACGCTCAAAGTCGCTGTGTTTCTTTGTTAACGTCAACCAATTTATCAAAATTGTTCATGTTATTCCGTTACGTCGCGCGATACTTCTGTCTTCTATGCAATGTGTTGAAGGTGTTCACTTGCGACATTAAAAACTCGATTATTGATATTCAGTTGTGCTTAAACGGCCAATTACGTCAAATATTGAAGGCTTTACGTTGACGTAATGAACGTTACCAAATGCAAAAAATAACCTGCTTGGATTTGTCTGCCCTTCTGATTTTGAAAACAGATAACGGTTAAACACCTTTTCCGAATAAAATGTAAGGTGATGTAACACTGTAACTCGATAAAAAGTAAGGTAATGTAACTCTGTGACTTTTCAAATTTGGGTTGCCTTACATTTCTTGTCGAAGATCGGCAATAGTAAGTCTCACTGGTCTGATTTTCATGTTGTTTGGACGGCAAATCATTGGACTTGTTAATCATAATATCATGGAGTAAAATTTTTGGCTCAAAAAGAAGGAAATAGCATTTTAGTAAGAGTTGCGAAACTTTTGCGTTTAAGTATATAATAATTTATAATTGGTATGTTTGTCTATAATTGGTATAATTAGATCGGCTTACCTGTAATTATCCACACAAACATAAAAATTAATAAGACTGGTTCATTTTAATTGATTAGGAGTTTGTATGTAAGATAAGAGTGCGGAACATAGGACAACAGACAGCCAAGACTCAGACGAGCCTGCTCATTTGCGCACTCTAGCCTAGTGTTTCCCCTAGCCAGTTTTAGCATGGCGCCGCGCCATGCCCTTTTTCTCTAGCGCCATGCCCTTTTTCCCAGCGCCATGCCCCTTTTCTAAAAAAACATAAAATGCCCTACATTTTGGTAAAAAAATCATGAAAATCTGACAAAAACTAAGGAAGTTACAGTTTTTTTCAGTTTGAAGCCTGAACTAGCAAGGAAGACACCTGCTGTTACAATAGTTTACTTAGTGTTAATCCTTTTACAATGGTGATTAATTACCTGAGGCAATTTTGACACATCACTTTGATGACAATACCCCAATTAGCAAGTATTTAAAATGAAGTGTGAATCTGAACCAGGAACAAGTAAGATTGTCAAAACAAGTACTGGAAAGAAAGGCAGTCTTGTTAAAAACTTAGGAAGTGATCTTGGCAATTGAAAAAAAACATGATTCCCATATAAATAATGTGATTCTGATAAATTTTAATAATTAAAAAATAATAATAATATATTGAGTGTGTGCTCAAATAGGAGTCCTAAAACTGGTTTGAAAATTCTAAATAATAATTAAATAAATAGTATATTTTGCATTTAAAAAGGAAAGATAACAGCTGCATTATGCTAAGGGACATAAATTTATATATATGACAATATCAAATTATATTAAGAACTTGGACTGAAAAGTGCCCTCTTAGCCTGTCGCCGCGCGTTCCAAAAGTGCCCTTTTAGCCCGTTTTCGCGCGCTTAAAGTGCCCTTTTCCTGGAAACTTTACCATGCCCTTTTTGGGGGCTGGGGGAAACACTATAGCCAGAGTGTTTCCTGCTCACATATGAAACGCAAGCGATTCTTTCTTAATCTAATTATTCAGTTGAACTCACAAAACAAGTTGTATTTGCTAATAGAAAATATATTGTGTGATTTATGATTAGATCTATTTCTTCTAATAAGAAAGATGCCAGTCTAAGCGTTTTCTAGTCTTCACTAGTTTGTAAAGTCAATCTTTTTTTCAGCTTTTTTTCTTAATATAACTATATTTATCAATTTTAAATATTTTCAATAATATATAATCTCTTTAGCAGAAATCCAGGTTGACAAAATTTATGGGCCGAAATTGCTATAGGCCGAAATTGACATGGGCCGAAATTGACATGGGCCGATTTTGTTATGGGCCCGAAATGACCCGGAACCTTTCATATTTGTATGAACATACCTCAATCAAATAAATTTTGTCTTGAGCAAAATTCGGAACAACAGTGACTGTTTCCTTCTCCGCAAGAAACTCAACTTCTGCAGGGTCCATAATTTCGCGAATGTCATCAAAATTCGCGCGACGATTTGTTGTTGGTTTAAAACCCATCAGATGGGCACCGGCTTCTCCGGAAGGGTAAATCAAATTACCGAAAGGAAGTGTCTCGTTCGATAGGTGACAGGCATATCACACCGTTGAGCATTGTTGATAAATATGACCTATACATACTTGTTTACCTAATTCGTCACGAAGTCATGTGATTCAATCTTGTTATCAATGATGATCTCAATAGGATACCTCTTAAATCAGTAATCAGTAAAATTTAGGCCAAAAAATCAGTAATCAGTAATCGGTAAAATCTTGAAAGAAAATACATCATATATCGGCTTCGAGGAAAAATTTAGGCCCCAAAATCGGTAATCTGGATCTGGATAATTACGTCGCAGAGCCTTTCAGCATATACGCGATGGGAGTCACCCTAATTACCGTCAAGAACCGACAAGAGCCGACAAGAACCGACAAGAGGCATTTTATATATTAATTCACTAATTTGCAGTTTGAAAAATTGTTTTATAAGTTCTAAGATATCCAATATTTGCCAAAAATAGAACTTTGAAGCAGATATATACCAAATAACGGACCTACTCAACAGTGACAGCTAATATGATTAACTACCGTCAAGAAAAAAATTAGAGCAGTCGTACACCGACAAGAAGCTTTTGACTCTCTATATTGGAAGTATAAATGGTGGAAATTTTCTATATCTTATTATTTTGTATCCTAGAATTGCAAAAATAGCGTTATTCAGATTTTTTCAGCCAAATCAGCTGCGCCAGCTTTATTACCGCACTATACCGACAAGAAGTGTTTCAAACATCAAGATCAATCCAGAACTGAAAAGAAGCCTATATAGGTGTATTAAAGGAATAGTTCAAAGTTTTAAGTAATACTTTTACCTGTTAAAAGGTATTATGTAATGGTTAAACTAGAAATTGATTCAGGTCTATGCAGTTTTTAGATATAACACTCGAGGAAAGCGTGGTAGCTCAGTGGTTAGGCACTTGCCTCTGGTGCTAGAGGTCCCAGGTTCGATTCCCGCTCGCGGCGAGAAAAATTTCGGTGTCCGAACACCCTTTCTCTAGTGTCATTTGCAGGGATGACGCTAGATAAGTGCATCGTCCTTCGGATCGGGACGTTAACTGGATGTCCCCTGTGCAGGGAAAGTCACCCCCTGTACAGGTTAAAGAACCCTACGGTAATTTAGATATGGTTACTTGTAGGCTTTCATCCTGCAACCCGGAGTGTACAAAGTACACCTGCCGATAATACTCGAAAGAGGGTCTGGCAGTATATAGAGAAAGAAAGAAAGAGTCCCTGTGACAGCCAACGTATACCGCTAAGACAACCTGACAAAACTTCTTGTCGGTAAGTAGGGCAATTTGGAGTGTCGTAAATTCATTGTTTTGGGGGCTGCAAAAGCAATCATGTAGCTTTTTTGGATATATAAGGCATAAATATGGTCTAATAAGTAGTAATTTAATCAAATAATGCATAAAAATGCCTCTTGTCGGCTCTTGACTGTTCTTGTCGGCTCTTGTCGGTAAATAGGGTGACCGTTTAAAACAATTCAGATTCGCACTGCAGTCTTAAAACACCTGCCGTTATTGGTTACTCGTCTGTCAATGATATTATGGGTGTCAAAGTCTTTAAATTGCCTAGATTTAATTTGGCGTTTACCACGTTCTGGTGTCAAATAGTCATGGGATAGTGCCGGCACCAGCCCCTCGTCTTCGTCTTCCAGTTTAAGGTCAGGAGTCTTACTAGACTGTAAATGTTGACCTAACTGAGGGATGAAACAGTCATCATGTTTCCAGGTTAAAAACAGTAAAAGCATAAAGCTTCTTTGATTTTAAAACTATGTACAGGGCTGTGGCTGATTACAGTGTCCTGGAGGGTGTTGCTCTATGGTTGGCTCATTATCGCGGACAGGAAGCATGCCAGCACATACTCACCTGTCGCCTTTCGCTCGGTGCACACTGGAATTGAGCCGCCATTTTTATTAAAAATATATTATGCGATCACTGCTTGCATGACTCAGGGCGTTACATCCAGAAAATATCGACTAAAAGAGAAATGATAAACTGTCAAAAATTTAACTTTTTGCTAATTTTAACAATAAATTCTGTCACTATCGGAGTGCGAGAATTGAACGGGACTAGCCAAATATCGCTAGTTACCCATGATGCAAAGGGCGAAATGCGAGAGATCTAGATGAGGTATCGTCAGGTCTCGCGAAAATGTGGTTGGCTAGAGCAGTCTTGAACCCTTCTAGACTTGTGGCATCGGTGACGAAGACTGGTAGTTGATTCCACCAGCGTATTGTTCGTGGATAAAAGGAGTTATTGAAGGCTGTAGATGTTGCTGCCGATTGCTGTAATCTGGACCTACCCCTAGTTCTTGAATCTCCAGGTTTCAGGGTAGGTTCGGGGTCTATATCGAGGAGGCTGTTCTTTAGTTTGTACAGAAGTGTCAGTCTTCTCTTTTCTCCTGTAAAGACTGCCATCCGAGGTCCTGGATCATCTTGGTCACACAGCCAGGGGTTCTATCCCAATAGTTGTTGCAGACATATCTGGCTCCCCTTCGTTGGACTTGATCTAGGCTGTTTATGTCTCTTGACAGATATGGGACGCAAGCTGCAGCTGCATAGTTGAGGACAGGTAGGACTAGGGCATTGTATGTCCTTTCTCTTACTTTGTCGGTGCAGTGGGACATGTTTCGCCTTAGAAATCCCAGTGTCCTAGATGCTTTGGCAGCTGTATTGTCCACATGTGGTGTCCATGAGAGATCTTCACTCAGTGTTACTCCAAGGTACTTTGCACCATTCACAGATTCAAGTGTGTGTCCATGTAACTTGTAAGTTGGGTGCCTGCGAAATCCTTTGTTTGTACACATATGGATAACTTGGCATTTTCAGGGTGAAAGTGCATCTGCCATGTTCTTTCCCACTCCTGTAAAGCATCTAGGTCTTTTTGAAGCTCTGTGGAATCTGCCTCTGAGTCGATCTCTCTGTACAAAAGTCCATCATCTGCAAATAGCCCAGTGTTTTCTGTTGTGACCTCAGGCATATCGTTGATGAATGCGAGGAAAAGGAGTGGTCCGAGGACGGTACCCTGTGGAACTCCTGAAAGAACATCTGCTTGTGATGACTGGACTCCGTCTAGCAGGACCTGTTGTTGTCTATAGGTCAGGAAAGCCTTGATCCAGTCCCTCGACCACCTTGAAGAAGATTACCAAACGGTTAGATTTCCTTCTGTCTTGGAGTGGTGTAGTCTCCTGAAATGAATCTGGCAGCCTGGCTTTGGACTTTTTCTAATTTGTCAATATCTTCTTGAGATAGGGGTCCCAAATCATTGAACTGTATTCGAGTGATGATCTTACAAGTGAGATGTAGGCTGCCATCCTGCAGTTTAGAGGGTAGTGTTTAAGGTTTCTTTTGAGGCATCCAAGGGTAGAGTTAGCTTTCTTAGTAATTTTGCAGATATGTGAGCTCCACTTCAAGTCGTCAGATATGGTTAAACCTAGGTAGGGATTTTCTGGTACTTGTTGTAAAATGTGGCCATCCAGCTGGTAGGAATGCGTGGATTTGGAGTTAATGCTCATGATGTAGCGTTTCTTGGCATTGAAACGCATTCCCCATGTCTTTGCCATAGCATTTCTTGGCATAATCAGTAAATTTTAGCCAAAAAATCAGTAATCAGTAAAATTTAGGCCCTAAAAGCATTAATTAGCAAAAATTGGGCCCAAATCAGTATTTTTTCTTTTGGGTGAAACTATTCATTTTCTTACCACTTAATTCATTTCTCACTATGTTCAGACTGTTCCAATGAGTATTTTATGCATACAGTTTGGGTTCAGATTGCCTTGCATTTCGTAAGCCAAATTCGCAAACCGTTAGAACGCATCATTCAAAGAATAAGGTGTTTCTACAAAAATACTCATATCTCAGCAGCAACTTGTCACAGAATACTAAACTTGGTATCAAATTTATCCAAAGATATAGCACTTTAACTTGCCGGTCAGATAGGCAAACTATCTAATTTGAATATTCATGAATTTCAATGAAAAGGAATAAAAAATGCGGAAAATTCAAGGAGGTATACTTACAAAATTACTCCTATCTCTGTTGATAATTGCCCGAAAGTAGAAAACTTGATATCAATGTTATGCTACAACATAGTACTTTTACCTTATGGGCAGATATGAAAACGTATTCATGAATTTTAATGAAAACATTAGAAACTAATGAACAAATTGCAGAAAAGTCAAGTGGTATACTTGCAAAATTACTCATATCCTACTTGATAGTTGCCCTAGAGTACCAAGCTTGATATCACAGTAATGCTCAGACATAGTACTCTTACGTTATAGTTAGTTACCAAGAAATATAATTTGAATATTCATGAATTTTAATGAAAACATTAGAAATAATTGAAAAATCGCAGAAAATAGAAGGGGATATACTTACTAAATTCTCATATCTCACTTATTAATTACCCAAGAGTACTAAACTGGGTATCAAAGTAATGCCAAGACATAGTACTTTTATCTTGTGGGCAGATATGAAAAGAATCTACTTTGTTTAGTCATGAATTTTAATAAAAAACATTAAAAATGAATGAAAAATTGTGGAAAAATCAAAGGGCTGTACTTACAAAATTACTCATTTCTTTGCTGCTTATTGTCCTAGAGCAGCACACTTGGCGTACAAATCTCTGAATTATCTGACTAAGCAGGAGTATACACCCGTGAATATTCATCCACTGCTTAGAATCCCCTTAATTTAAGTGAGCGAAATAACCAGAGTTCTGGTTAAATTGACGTTAATGACAGGAACAGGAACCTACCTGTTCCATCGGACAATATCGGCCTTCAACCAGAACGAGATTAATGCCACTTGTCTAATGTGCAGAGCTGAGAGCGGGGATCTACCACACTTCATTTTCCACTATGAAACTCTGAATTCTATCAGAGCCCCAATTCTGATTGATATCGGGGCAGAATACAGACTTTTAACTGGTACATTACATAGACTAGAGGTTATAGATCATATTAGTCTGTACAAATATACTACGAATGGAACAAGATCATATTTACAAGCTTGAGTTTTAGTGTAAAAGACTTGTTCACTCATTGGATGTAGCCTATCTTCAGGCTCTCTATTTAATCTGAAAGTTCTATAACTACTACGGAGATACATTTATAAAAGTTTATTACTTCCCCAATACCAGAAATACAGTGCCTGAATAATTACGTTTTGGAAGCAACCTGTTTTCAGGCAGCCTATAATTATCTGTGACTATTATCTGACCTCTCTAGCAGATGGCCACTAACAGTTATAATGCGTACTCTCTCCGAGTGTTTTTGTTTTACAACCGGCTCTGCTGATTCTTACTTTATTGCAGAAACTGGAACTAATGTTGTGGTCAGACTTTATTGTTGGCAGTTACCTCTTTGCATGTTGTCTGCTGACTTTTATTTCAAAATTTACCTTTTCAAAAAAAAATCTTTCAGAAACACTATCAAAATGTTAAGTGGTTTAGATCCAGATCAGGACCGATGTTTGTTGGTTCTGATCTGGATCTAAACTGTTTGCAAAGTTTATCAATAGACAACAAAGTAGCCACTAGCGAGGATATCTTGATTTAATGTGCAACTTCTATTTTCCATTCAGTTTTGTTGTGTGATTTCAATTAAAATAGTGAATTCTGAGACTACATGGAAAACTGTGTAGTTTCTGATCAAATGACTGTCAGAAGCCAGTTTATCTGGATCTACAATATGAAGATTTTTTCTGACTTATCAATGTTTCAGACTGGAGCCAGTCTAGAGCATTTGTAACATAAATGCCATTAAATATCAGTTCAAGAAACGTTCAGAATATCAAAAAGCCACTGATACCTAGACTGTATACTAGCTACTAGTCTGATAAATAATAGTCATATTTTCAGAAGTTAGAAACGGATTGGCCCTTCTAAATAGCAAGTCTAAGTTTTACACACCTTGGCTAAGATTTATTAGGACTAGTAATCTACCGTGAGAGGATTGTGACCTTTATGTATTAGCCTTAAATGGCCCAGTCATCTTTTCATAACAGCAACCAGCAACAATAAGTTTATCTAACGCTATTGCCAGATTAAAAACCAGCCTTTGTTTTAATAGCTCCTTGCATGCTGGGTAATCTTTGAAAATTTTTGATGTCTTCAGATTCTTATTAACATTACCATTTTTACAAGTATTCTTTCAAGAAAGGCATCAGAGCATCAAAAAGCTTGGCTCAAGCTCAATCCCAATAAGATGTCGGGCCTGATCCTGGTCCAAACTGTTTACAAAGGTTATCCAACAAAATTCTCATGCAGCAGGCAAAGAGTTAAAGAGTTACTTAGTTACTTTGCAGACTGAAATTTTAAAGTAAGCTATAAAGCAATAATGAACAGACTTGGACAAGTCTGCAACACACCAACATGTTCAAGCAGGTGTTAATTGCCTGAGGCTAATTTGCCTTCATGAGGTGGTTCTAATGAATACCTTAAATCCTTGTGTTGGGCAAAATATGAAACAAGTATCAAACAAAGACTGTGCTTACATATTAGAACATGCTCTATGAGGTGGTTCTAAATAAGAAGTATAAATATTTCATGTCTTGGACAGAAATAAGAAGCAAATATGAAAATAAATTTGGGTACTCATTTGACCTGTCAGTATGCATTCGTTAATTTTATGGGTATATCCGCAACCCATGGTTCTTGCAACGATATGATGCAATTTATAATCAAGCAAATTTGGTATACTCATTAGAACTACCTGTGTGAGGTGGTTATAATGAGTACCCTCAATCAAAGTTGTGGGCAGAAATTAATATGAATACAGATTGAACAAGTATCAAACATTACTGTTCATTATATAGAATTGCCTCAGTGAAGTGGTTCAAATGAGTACCCACAATTTGAGAAATATCACAAACTGGGAACATTTAGATTCTGTACTCTTCATTGCAAAAATGAGGTTTTATAAATAAAATCGAACTTTCCATATTTATAAATATAATGTAACCTTTAAATATGAGAATTTCAAACTTATAAACAAAATGGCCATTAATTTGTTATCACTAATTAATCTGCATCCAGCAGCTTGTATTTACCAAAGTTGATGGGGTCAGATACCCAGCTTAAACTAGAAGGGAAACACGTTGGTCTTAGACTGGCGTTAAAATTGAGACAGAAGAGAAGACTATCCATATGGTGCAATACATCTTTGATTTTATAGATTTTACCCCATTTAATTCCGCGTTTAGGTAGACCCAATTTAATCGGGTATTTCCGTTTGAGATGTAATTTATCTCCCAAGGTTACAATGGCGGCTTTGCTGATCCGGGCCTGTAACTTTGGGCAAAACCTCACGAAAACTAAGGTATTCTTGGATAAAAGGACATAAAGAAAACGCTTACGAGATGTTCACGACATAAACATCGATGAAAAGTCCAATTGACAACAGTTAAATGTTCATGAAATCATGAGGGGGAAAATCTGTTGTTTTTTTTATTGAATTTTTAGTACAGTCGAGTCCGGTAACATTGCGCGTCCGGTAACATTGCGCACAACGCACGTGAATGAAACATCAAACGCGGTACGTGACTTCCGACGGTATTTTCGCCATATTTCAGAGGAAGAAAACGCAGACTAATTCAAAAGAGACATACAGAAGGTTTCTATCTCTCAGGTAAAGAAATTCAAGCAGCTAAAAAGGTCCGAAAATGTTTTCAATCGGTCAGAAATAATTTGACAGCTGCAACATGTGAGTTTGTTTACAAACAAAAC
Organism: Loripinus fragilis; assembly: GCA_964019695.1. Taxonomy (NCBI): domain Eukaryota; kingdom Metazoa; phylum Mollusca; class Bivalvia; order Lucinida; family Lucinidae; genus Loripinus; species Loripinus fragilis. Next base: position 46,032,284 of record OZ026523.1, on the reverse strand, counting down.
AAATCTGGGTCAACTCAGTCACGTCAACACAACAAAGGCTAACTCTTCAAATTCACTTACTTTTGTAAAGGAACTTGATTTATCCATTATTTCCTTCGTTATTATGCAGAAATCCAAGGCTGTGTGTCGTTATTTTGTGCAAATATTCCATTTTTATCGAAGCCGAATTTTACGTGCACAACAGACGCTTGGCGCACTGGGAAACACCAAGGTCGGCTATATGTGACGTCAGAATTTGGCGGGAAAATGTGTGACACCAGAATTTACCTACGGTGGCCAGTACATGTCATAATTCGAACTATCAGCTTTATACTCTAAAGTGATTTTTTTTATTTTCTATTAGCAAAATACCACATAATTAAGCAAATTACACTGGTCTATATGTAATTAACTGAGGGCATGTGGGTGGTTGTTGAAAGGACTGTTAAATTGATTATATGTGCCATGAATCTAAGGCCAAGTCCCTTTTTATATTTTCAGATTGCTAAGACAGGGGAGTCATGCCTATTAAGCGGGACTATCAACCTTACAGCCCCTCTGCAGTCACCAGGGCCCTCCAAGCAACAACAGATGGAAACTCAATCAGGGGTGCCTCAAGAATGTATGGTGTACCAGAGTCCACATTGCGGTTTAGATTAGCAAGTACAAAGGGAGCGGCTAATCCTGGTCATCCAGCCTACTTCAGTGAAAGTGAAGAAAGACAGTTGGCTGATCATTGTATACAAATGGCAAGCTTAGGTTATGGCTATACACGGTGGCAGGTCATAGAAATTGCGGAGAACATGGCCACCTTGACAGGGAGATCAGTGAGCCCTACGAAACACTGGTTTTATGGATTCATGAAACGGTTTGCAGACTTAAAAATGATAAACCCTAAGAAAAGAGAAAAGTGTCGGGCGGATAGTGTATCGGTAGAAGTTGTTTCTTCATACTATGAAAATCTTGAGGAAGTGTTGAACTCTGCTGGATTGCTAAATAATCCCACAGGCATCTGGAATGTTGATGAAACTGGACTTACCCTCGACCACACTCCACCCAAGGTATTGGGGAAAGCAAGACAGGATCCAGTTTGTATAACTGCTAGCAAATCAGCGACTACAACAGTAATAGCAGCAGGCAATGCCATTGGTGAAATACTACCGCCATACATAGTATACAAGGGCAAGCGATTGACAGAAGAGCTAACAAGTGGTGGTATCAAAGGGACAAAGTACAACACATCAGAAACAGGCTGGTCCAATTCCATAACATTCATGGATTGGTTTTCCAATCATTTTTTACAGCACGTCCCAACAAGACCCTGCATTCTGTTGTATGATGGACATGCTACTCATGTGACAGCTGACATAATAAAAAAAGCTAGGGAAAGCAATGTCTACCTGTTCGTGCTTCCGGCCCATACAAGCCATTTACTACAGCCCCTTGATGTTTCAGCATTTGGTCCCTTTAAAAAGGCCTTCTCATCTGAATGTCATAAGTTTGTCCATGAAAACCCAAACCGCGTCATCACCAGAAACTGCTTACCTATGTTAATTGCATCAGCATACAGAAGTAGTATGACAGTAAATAACATAATGGCAGCCTTTAGAAAAACGGAAATTTTCCCATTTAACCCAGATGTTGTGTTGTCACAGCTTAACATATGCCCCACTGTCTCTTCTACTGCAAAACCATCAAACAGGAAAGAAAGGAAAGATACTAGAGTAGTGAGGGTACTGTTATCAGAGAAGGTTCAAAAAATTGAAAATGCAAATGCAGAAAAAAAGGTCATAGTTAGAAAAAGTGTTATTCCTCGCGAAGGTGCCGCTATAACTGAGGATCAATTCTTTGAGGAGGCAATGAAGCGAAATAATAAGCCTCCAACTAAGTCATCAGAAAGCATAACAGTCCAGAAAAAACTAGGTGATAAGGAAAATGAATTAAAACCAGGAAAATCAGGGAAGGGTCATTTAACAAACTCGCACCGTGGGAAAGGGCCAGCCAAAAGTAAAAAGAGGAAAATAGAAATGAGTGAAGATTTTAATGATGATGATGATAACACTGATGAATTGTTTGTGGTAGATAATGTGCCATGCTGTATCTGTGGGGAGCGATATGCACCAACTGCCCCTAAAGGCGATTTGGTAATATTTGACTGGGGTCAATGCGATGTCTGTTCAGGCTGGGTGCATTTGAAATACTGCTCAAAGGTCCGATCTCTAGCCCCATCTGATCCTTTCCTTTGTAGTAAATGTCAGTAGAAACGGTACAATAAATTTTCAGAATATTAACTTTCAATCTATTGAAATTAGGCATATAAACTTGTGGAAAAGCAAAATTTAATTCATTGTCATAATGTGATTCTCTTAACCAAAAATTACTAAGTGATGACATTTTTGTGCCACCATACTCATTTCTTTTTCTGTGTTGACGGTCACATGACTGGCATATGTGTTGACCCAAAATAGAATTTTTATGAATAAATCACATGTTGACATAAAATGTAAACTTTATTTTAGATGTGCGCAATGTTAGGCGACAAATTTTCACAAGTTTTGTCAGGGGGGTGTTGATGATTTAACACAGATTTTACGAAAACCGATTGGAATTGCTGAATTTTGATATTATGGATTTTGCAGAAGGGGGTCACGGAAACTAATCACGGTAAGTGTTGTTTTTCTGTTTTTTACTTCACAACCGGCGCGGCTACAATCATCTTAGGTGCGCAATGTTACCGGACTGCACCGTACTCGAATGCAACTAGTGTTCGGGCAGGTACTGGTACTGGTACTGGTTCTAGTAGAATAGGATGAGTTCCGTAACTCGTCTTCTACATCTCTTCTTTTCGTATTTTATAGTAAATATTCCGACTTCCGGGTTTAAAATGTCAATATATGTATATGATCTGACAGTCGTTTATCAGTAAGTAAAGTTCATTATAGTTTGTTAGTAGATTTCATGAGTGATGTATTTATTGAATCCCATAAATCTGTCATATTTGGTTTTAAAACACAAGACTGTTTTAGAATTCACTATATCATCAGGTAAACTGTTCCATTTATTGATTGTTCTAACACAAAAAGAGTTCATCCTAAATGTTTTCAGGGCTCTAGGCTTTTTCAGATTTTTTGAATTACCACATGTTTGGGTGTCTGAGAACTCGAATAGTCCGTTCATGGAAATATCATCTATATTTTGCACAATTTTGAAGACTTGTATCATATCCATGCGATTTCTTCTATACATCAAAGTTGATAGAGATAACTGTTTTAATCGTTCTTCGTAACAAAGATTTGATAACTGAGGTAGTATCTTAGTAACCCTTCTCTGTACATTTTCAATGGCTCTAATATCCTTTTTTAATGTTGGAAACCAAATGAGATTACCATAGTCCAATATTGGCCGAATCAGAGTTTTGTAGAGAACTAGTAAAGTTTCTTCATCCAAGTAGGAGAATGCGCGCTTAATTAGACCAACAAGTCTGTTTGCTCGGGCAGGGAGCAAAACTATTCACCGACACGGTTTTTGAAGACAGTTCACCAATAGATTTGAAGTCAGTTCACCGACACTTTTGAAGACAGTTAATCGACACTTTTTTGTCCCGTTATTGACATATGGCGCGAAAATATAATTGATTATAGGAGGTTTTAGGAATTCCCAAAGTGACGTCATTTTCGCGCATGTGCATATCCGTGGCCGTCAACGGTTCGTCCAGCTCTATGGAATCTGTGTTAAATGTGGGTTTATATTTTGAGAAAATGGGCTTTTATAGCCAATGTCATATCAAAACTTGTTTGTATTCTTTGATATACATTCAAAATACATCTTACCGATAAATAATGGTTCCGAATAACAAACGTTTATCCATTTAAAAGGCAAAATATGAGGCTGTGGGAAGTCCAGAAGTGTCGAGCAGAACGCTGATATTTTCTTCCAATATAACCCATAAAAACTTTAAACATGTAAAATTTTGGTTTGTTTATGCACTTTTATGATGAACAGAGTGAATCCACCTGCTTGTTTGCCAGTTCTCTCTCTCTCTCTCTCTCTCTCTCTCTCTCTCTCTCTTACACATCCGTGATATCATCTCAAAACCAGTGATTATTGACAGTCCAAAAGTAGCTTAATTAGGCTAATTTAAAACAGTTAACTTACGATTAATTTGTCCCAAAGAAATAACTAAAATTCCAAGTTAAATATTTGATTTTCACAGTTGACACCGTTCTAACAGATCCGTTTTATCACCCTCTGTTGAATAATTGAACGACACGCCCCGCGGACTGGCGGAATGTTTTCACAAGTGATTGTCATTGGTGTAATAAAAGAGGCGGTCATAAAAGATCTTTAAAGGATGCCGACATGCTGGACCCAAAATTACTGGGTCCGAGATTATAACTCATTTTAACAAGTCTGACATAATGCAACGACACTGAATTCGTTCTCTATTAGTTACATTCTAATTCGTGGTCGTGTTTTTGTATAAACACTAGCTAATGTATATTGTCTGTCTGTCTGTCAGACGGGCCAGTTTCATTTTAATTCATTGCCTGTTTTTTTTTTTGAAAAGCACTAGCTAATATATAAGTCTGTCTGTCTGTCTGTCAGGACATGTGTATTTATGTTTCTATCCGTCTGTCTGTCTGAACATGCACACGGAAAGGAACATACATGTGCATGTTCAGACAGACAGACAGATACATGTGCATGTTTTGTCGTATAACTGTCCACTTCTTCTTCTGAATATCCATCTTCATCTTACTTATGCTCCCGCGAATCTGCGCAGGCTCACCTAAGGCAATGCAACAAGTTGACATTGTGCAGTCTCGAATGAGTCTTCGCTGTTCGAGAGGAAAATGTAATTATGTTTTAGCGCCATCGTGTGCGCATTCACTACTCGAGAAGAAAGTCAACATTATATTTTTCTATTTTCAGCCCCTAGTTGAAGTCCACAATCAAATGTACAAGTGTCGACTGCTGATAACCTTTGAAAACAGTTCAGGCCCGACAAAATGTTCTCACGAGAATGCCTGCATGTGCAGACTCGTATCAGCCTTCGCTGCTCGAGAAAAAATGTTCTGTTTCTTTTTCAGCGCCCATTTGTGTCCTTAATCATCTGCTACTAAACTCCAGCTGGTAAGTTTTTAGACTTAATTTTTCGCAGTAACTTTTTTATCTTCAATTTTAGCAAAATGTGTTCACGATGAAAGTTGTAGAGGAGAATTTCCGCCAACTTCTCCAAAAGGTCTTGTGCTTGTGGCGCAAACAGATTTTCGTGTATATAGATGAAGATTTTGCAATAAATGAAAATCGTCCTAAATATCTAAGTCTTTTATTGACAGGTATAACTCGTATAGGCGTGACAGAAAGGGGTAGTTTCAAAATATATTCTGGGAGGCGGTGCATATCCCGTTCTTCAAAGGCTGTGCAGAACATAAAACTGCCGTTAACATACTCAGAATATACCGTGCATATGCAGAATCAACTTAAAGCAGGCCCATTTGTATGATCAAAGGCTGGGTTGTCGCATAACATGCCATTTTTCTCTTACGCACGTGCTATGAAATGAACCGTTTTGAGATGACCCTACTAGCTTAACGCACGAGCGAATCAGGCGCGATTTCTATTATATTTGAACAAGCCATCCATCGCTTTAGTTATTGAATTAGGGCGGTGCAATGTAACTTTTTGACTGACATCTTGGACTTGGTTTTTTTGCGCTATGCTTAAAATGTTCAAAGAGTGCATCTAAGCACAGATGAACTTGCAGCATCTAGGATGTTGGAACCATTTGGAGAAGTTGGCGGAGATGTTCCTGAATACTTTTTATCGCGAACACATTTTGCTAAAATTGAAGATAAAAAAGTTATTGCGAAAAATTAAGTCTAAAAACTTAACAGCTGGAGTTTAGTGTCGTCCGCTGATAACCTTTTCAAACAGCTTGGACCCAGGGCAGACCCGGCAAAACGTTCTTGCGAAAATGGCGCGCATGTGAAGTCCCGCATGAGCCTTCGCTGCTGGAGAGGAAAGTTTTTTTTATTTTTTAAGTGCACATTTCTGTTTTTTGTTAGTTCCTTTCTTTCTACAATCATCTATTCAGTTTTGTTGAAATAGCTGTTTTAGCAGTGTGTGTTCTTGCGAGAATGCACACATGAGCCTTCGCTGCTCGAGAGGATTTTTTTATACATTTTTGGGTCGAGTTGCCCTGCACCCAAGATGAATTCCTACACGATGCGACATGGTGAAATTTCGTACATGCAATTAAATGATGCAATGTTCATATATTTCAAAATGTGTTCCATTTGTAAGTTCTTTACAATGATAGTTGAAAATATCTACATTCGGTTTCAGAGTCTAGTTACATAAAATAAATAAAAAATAATAAACAACCGCCTTGTTTATTGTTAGCAAACACTTTTTAAAGAAAATAAATGAAGTGTGTCATTGACAAAAGTTCGTTAATTATCAAAATAGTTGCCTTAAAGTGGTTAATTTTTGTTGTGTTAAATTGAATTGAAAAGTTTAACGGCTCCCGATTTATTCATTTCAAACGCAACGACAGACAAATTATCTCAATAAATGTTAATATTATTTGACGAAGTATTTCTAGATGCATTTACAATTCACATTTATATAAATTAAAAAGCAAATTGTAACAAGGGAACTTAAAATCGGTGGAAAATTTTGAAAGTTCTACTGCTTTCCCTATCTAGACAATACACAGTTGACGGCCAGTATATCCCAAGTCTATTTATAGAACCGGAAGTACGTCACGATAAAACCTCCTATTGTGAAGAAATATTTATTATTTGAGGTGATATGTTGATATAATTTGTTGAGGACAGGAAGCGATGTTTTGTTTGTCTGATTAATGATTAATAGACAGTCTTCAACTTCAATAGGGTTACTCGTCTAAATCCGCTAGGCAGACATCTCGACAAGGTCTTAGTAAATTCTGCTCGCGCGACGCTAGTCGCTTCAAACATTTAAAATTTGAATTTATAAGGTTAAGTAAAAGTTCAACATGTATTAACGATAAAAATGGATTTTAGTAATAGTTGAAATTTTTCATATCTGAAACCACGAGCTAAAAGTAGAATGGATGACAAAGAAAATGGTGTTTAAATTATGAAAATCCATCTAGAAATAAAAAAGCTACACTAGTTCAAACATTTTCCATTGGTGTATTTTTTCTGTCAAAAATCGATCAGCTGATAAACCGCAATTGTGTATTGTCCAATACACATTCCCGCGGTTTGGACGCTTTGCCGTATAGTTTACATGCACTCTCCTCGTGATAGTACTGCTATAAATATCTTTTGCCCACAGATGCGCACAACTCTATGTTACTAAATTTGAGTTTATTTTGTTGGGGAAGCCCTTGAGAAAATCCTGGTACCAATACTTTTCAGTGGTCTGTTAAATTTCCGGAGAATAATGATCTCAAAGTTGGCCAATCTTTAGGCAAGGCTCTGACCTTTTGAACTGCCGAAAATATCCGAATTTTTTGCATGATCTCATTTCTATATTTATTATCTGTGATTGCGTGAAAAAAAATTGCAATTGTTTCATTGGATGGTTTATAATGAATATTGAAATTAGTGTACCCTCGCAAGGTCAGCCGAAAAACAGTGTTGGCGTTTCAAAATGTCGGCCGATACGTAATATTGGAATTAATATTTCTTACATATTTGACTTTACCAAAGTCAACAAACACTTGAGTTGACAACATTAATGTATTATTTTTTTCAAAATAAAAGACTTTTATAAAATTTAGCCATATTTAGCGGAGAAATATGGATTCAAAAATGATTGATTGTGCACTGTGACAGATAGGCCAGGGTTTTCCATGACGCACATTTTTGTGCGTTTTGACGCACATTTGGACCAAATGACCCTAATAACTATCACTACTGCGTCATGGTGGACGCAAAGCTGTGTGCGCAGCACTTGCTTTTAAAATGAATGATTCAGATCGACGTCGGCGCCATTTGTTATCTTCGAGTAAGTACAACGCGAACTTGGGTGCGAATCGCCGATATTGGGGACGAAACTGTAGACTGTGTCAGCATCCAATTCTTCGCTTCTAAGCGACAGACTTTATGCATACACTATTGATATGCGATAAACCAGTCTACCAAAATGTCGCAGTCAAAATTGATGTCGTTTTTCTCGTCTGCAACCGAAAATCGAAAAAGAGATAGCGATGACTCTGACGAATCGCAACCTGGGCCGAGCACGCCTAAGAAAACATCAAGACCAAGGGGGTTTTGTGATGACTGGCTCGTGAAATACGACTGGTTGTATTTAGAAAATGGCAAAATGAAATGTCATCCGTGCGTAAACACTCGACAGAATAACCCATTTTCAGGTTCGGGTCGCACAAACTTTAGAAACTCTACTCTCGTAAGGCACCAAAAAACCAGTGCTCACATTGATGCTTTGAAAGGACTAAAACTACAGTCCGACATGAAAAAAAGTATGAAAAAAGCTGAACACGAACAAATTCAACTTCAAAAAAGCAGTTTGAAAAGTCAACGTCATATTGTTCAGTTGCGTACAGTTTACTGCATGGCTAAAAATGGTATTTCAGCTCGAAACTCTGAGCCACTGATGAAATTACAACAAGTGAATGGGTGCACACATGCTGATGATTATTACAAAAAGCCTGAAATTGTTTGTGAGATGGAAACTGTCTTATCTGATCAGATTGAAAAATCGTTGCTGAAAAACATTACGAATCGTCCTTATATTGGACTGATGCTTGATGAGACCTGTGACATTACTGTCGAGAAAAAGCTTGTGATCTACTGTAGATATATAAAAGAGGGTCAGGTATATACTGCATAGTTCAGTTTTACATGATTCTGTTTTCTGTAATAAAACAAAATGAGAAAGCACTAGTCTAAGTGACATTTATAATGATACTACCAGTTTATCCTGTAAGAGATCAGTATGTGACCCTCTCAAATTGAAAATGACCCCCAAAGTCAACTACCTGGGGGTCACAATGACCCCTGAAAATTTTTTTGAAGGGAAAACCCTGGATAGGCGAGCCGATCCATTGATATCGCTACATGTATATACACTGCACAGTTCTTGGATGATTTACACACTGAATGTGGGCTGGACAGCCAACTTGAAGCTATCCAGACATTGTATGTTGGTTATGGAAGCAGGTAGCTGGTTCCAGTAGGTCACAGTCCGTGGGAAGAATGAGTGTTGATATATATTCAGTCTACAGTGGTATGTGATAAACCGGATACTATCAACATACCGTGGTGATCTTTGGGGCAGATAACTCTGTGGAACAGCCACTAGGCTGTTTACAACTTTGTACATGAGAATTTGGTCTGCAGCTTTACGACGATCCTCTAATGTTGGCCAATTTAGTTGCTGTAACATGGTGGTAACACTTAATGGGCTTTGATAGTTTTAGGGTTTATTTAGCACAAATCGGGCTGCATTTCTTTGAACTTGTTCAATTTGCTTAATTTGAGTCTTTTGTTGGGGGTTCCAAATGGGTGAACTATATTCCAATTTCGGACGTACTAATATTTGATATGCTCTTTCTTTCACTGTTCTTGGGCAATGTTTAAGATTACGTTTCACAAATCCGAGAACTCTTGAAGCTTTGGATGTAATGGTGTTTATATGGTTATTATATTTCATATTATCAGTTAATTCCACTCCTAAATATAAATGATGTTTCACAGTGTCCAATATTTGATTATTCATCTTGTATTCAGACATTTGATAGCTACATGAAGCTATATTGATGTGATCCTATAGCCAATCGTACATTATTTTTGATGTAATTCGCCAGCAATTCAAAGCATTCCTTTTGAATATTTAATCAGATTTGTTCAGGCCTACCTTTTTATTTTGATATGATTTTGATATGGTTATTTTACGTTAGTGATATAAGACATATTTTTGCACAGACAATGTAATGATCGCTATATAGGCAGTTGTATGCATGTCTAATAAAATCAGATTGCAATAGCAAATAGGTAATTTAATTAGCTTTCGGCAAAAACACAGGGATAGTTTGTTTCACTTTTTGTAAAATAAAAAAGATTTTGAAATCACTTATTTTTGGCAAAGACTGTTTATTTGATATATCAGACATATGATCATAAAGGGATTTTGATTGGATTTTCTCCATCTTTAAAATATTGAGCTTTTACCATGATAAGGGTCAGGGGGCTACGGACACTACCATATAAAAGTATAACGTGTACAAAACTCCAATTAAATAGTGTAACATTATATTTTTGCAAGCTAATTACTTATTCCTTGTCAGTACCTTAAGATTTCACACAATTTTCAAAATTTAAACAACTGTTTTAGAAATTCAATAAAACTTAAAAATTAATATTTTTTATTCTACTTATGGCATCTTTTGCAAATATAATACCTTTTCATACAGGATAGCTATGCTGAGGAAGATTCTTTTTGATAGCAAACTTTATCTCCATTCTTTACAATAGAAAAGCTTTCCAGCCTTTGAAGGGACTGCGTTTTTCATGAAATGTCATTTTTCATTTGTATGCCGCTGAGGCTACGGACACTACATACCATGTTATGCTATAACTATACATTTCTTTTTGCCAGTTTCATTAATTGAACTCACTTTTGGAAAAATGGTGGTTCTTAAGTACAAGCAATGGCATTTCAGACAAAATAATGATTCTATTTTCATATTTTGAATTTTCTTCTTACTTTATTATCATCAAATAGGAGATTGGAATGAATACACAATAGAAGAAGTCCCTCTCTCTGTAGAATAGTTCATATTGCATTAAACTTTGGAGTTGAAAGCTTTTTTATTGAAATCATCATAATAATGTGGTCTATAACACTATAGTTATTGTAACAAATCTAAGAAACTATTAATGCTGGAGCAGGGCTACGGACACTACGCATTTGTAACAGAAGGATATCACTGCAGGTTTTATGAAATATTGCTCTAAAAGACATACACAATGAAATCAAAACTAGCTTTACTGATATGACATGTTTTATTGAATTAACAATGCTTGAAAACTGTGGTGTATTTTAGGCTATTATGCACTTTCAGGACAGGCATGAGGGCTCAAATCCCTCTGGGCAAGTGTAAAAGGTTAAATGCTGGAGGGTGTCTCTAGGTAGATTGTCTTATAATGACCCTGGATAAACTGATTGCAACTTGAAGCCAAATTCTAACCTATTTAGACCAAGTTTGCAAACATTTCATGGCTGTTGCAGAGAATTAGAAGTGTAAATATCTTATATACATGTTCAGTTATTAGTGAATTACTGTTATTAGTGAATAACTTGAATGCTGATGCAACAAATAACCGTCAATGGTTTAAAATTTAAAAGTGTATAGCCCAGTTACATGTAACATTTAAACAATCTACAGGTGTGAAATTTTTATTTAGAAAACACTTCATTTTCTGTGTAGCATAAGCAAGGTGATAAATGTGGAAATTTTACACTTGGCTTTTCAAAAAACAAGAGCTATTTTCTGGGATTTGATTAATTTCTGAGGACTTCTGTTTGATTAAGCCGAGACATTGTGGATAGTTAATAAGCTGAGACTTTGTGAAACATTTTACTGATGCCAGGCAGCAATAATATACAGAGGTTACAGAAGAATAATGTTACTCTAGTTATTGCTCTAATTTGTCAAATAAATTGAAATAAGGCGATAACAACACAAAAAGAGAGTCAGTGGTTACGAACATGCCTACTATTAAAAAGACTATCAAATTGCTTAATGTGTCCTGCCTAGCACTTGCTTATCAAAGTATTGTATTATTTCCTAAAATTTCACTATTTTCTTATTGATATAATAAGCACTACCCCTTTCCTAGAAACCTGGAGAAGGCATTAGGGGTTAGATATATAAAGTTTAATTTATGAGGCAGTTTTAATACTATACATTCAAATTTGATATGCTGACAAGTAGCAATAGAAATTTAACATACATATTTTCAATTTTACTGTTTTATGCCTTTTTGGTGTACTTTAGGGTGGGTTAAGGGCTCAAAATCATTCTTCAGAAGTAAGTCATGTCACATATACATGTATAATTGAAGGACATTTAGAGTAGATTAACTGCAAGCCAAATAACAATGTCCATGGGACAAGGGGCTAGACATCAAAGTGATCAGAAAATGGTGGTGTTGCATATCAAACTGAAGGGCAATGAGATTAGAATTTACTGCCACAGTTAGGCTTATCGTTTTTAGGGTAGGATAAGGGGCAACTTATCCATTTTTTTCAGAAATGGGTCATAGCATATCAAATTAAAGAACATAAAAAGTAGAGCATAATTCCTACATTAATTCTGTACTTCTGAACCTAAAGAGTGGGGCAAGGGCCTGAATTGTTTTTCAGAAGTAAATGTTGTATATCAAGTTTAACAGAAACTAAAATATATTATTTACGTCAGGTGCAGACTGTAACTTAAAAGCTAATAAACTATATATCTACTTAACATGCTCATCTCTAACCAGTATACCATATTCAATTATCCTGGGTGAAGTAACATACAACAAGCACATAATTCGCTGCTTGCAGTGCTCTTGTTTACATTTTGAATTTCTCCGCCACTCATTTGTCATTCTGTTTTATTTTTTGTAAACATTCACATTCAATTTGTCTTCTCAATCTATCTTTCTTTTTTTGGCTGCATCTGATTTAAGATATGTTACTTTGCCTGTCATTATTCCTTCTGTATCTACTCATTTATTGTTTTATTTTCTAAAAAAGATTTTGCTTTCATCTTTATAGCTGTTACTGTTCTTGGTCTAAACATTATTGAAAAAGGCTAATATTTACAGCTTACAAAGTGCATAACGCCAAATGGTAGTGTCCGTAGCCCCATTTCATATTCATTTGTTTAAGGGAAAATGGAAACAATGGTAGTTAAATCTCAAGTATTTTTATCCTAATTCATGTTTCTGTCTGGAATGATCATATGAAGCCAGAAAATGAACAACTAAATATAATGTATGCCTAACAGATGGTCTTCAAGCTCCTCAGAGGTTCCTTAAAAAGCTGTTCATTGTTTGAGTCATATTGTGGAAATTTAAGATACTTGATAACACCCCTTGATTGACTTTGTCTAGTTATGCACTAAAAAGCGTGGTGGAGTTGTTTATGTCTTCTAAACTTGTAAAACATTGTAGGGCCTACGGACACTACGGGGCTACGGACAAAATTGCAGACAAGATGCCACGGAAGTTAAATACTGCAGCTGTCTGGAACTGTTATTTTCTTGCTGATGTCCTCATATGAAATAGAAAAAATGCCATAATATGAAAATACCTGTATATATCTATCAATAAAAGCAAGTTGAAAATGGGGCTACGGACACTACACAAAAACTACAGATATTGACCGACTGACATTTTATTACTTGCTTCCTATAGGCAGACATATATGAATTTTCTGGCACTGTTTGGTTCATTATAATTAACAATCATAATAACCACCAGATGATTGAATATTTAATCAAAATAATGTAGCTTAAGTGTATGGGGTATAGAAATGGCATTTTCATAACGATGGTATAGTATTTTCAAAATTACACCAAATTTTATCTTTGCAATATTTCATGAAGTTTTGGGCCATTTGATATGCATCATGTGCAATACTTTACTAACCATAGCATCTCCAAATAATTAAATATGGCATGTTTACAAGGTTTAGTGTGCAAATTGGTCAATTTTAAAATGAAACAACATAACGCTGAAAAAAGGGCTATTTTGGGCTATGTTTCTGGTCGTGAAAAACACAAACTTCAAATGACCATGACATGTTATATATCAGTTTGAAGGATTTGATGAGTTCTACATGGAGGACTTACTGCTATACAATGTTAGGTAGAAGAGAAAAAGTTATTTAGCCATAACATATGCCTCTTTGAATATCCCTATCTGATTGTGTTTTTGCCGTTTATATTAGGCCTTCGTTCATTATAACATCAATAAATGGTGAAAATTGTGACATTCCATATAAATACAATTTAAATTTTGTCGATGATCTGTCTTCAATTCTGTCGGTGAACTGTTTTCAAAATATGTGTCGGTGAACTGTCTTGTCAGTGAACTTTCTCGATTCCTTCGGACATACCTGTATATGTATGACAGTTTATTTTCCCATCAGTGAGAAGGTTAAGAATCATATTTTTCTTGAAATGCATTATAGGGTCTAGTATATTGCATAGGGGCCTGGCGCATTTTTTGGTTGATATTGTAGTCCTGATGGTACCCAGTATGAGTGCATTAAAAAGCGTGGTAGCTCAGTGGTTAGGCACTTGCCTCTGGTGCTAGAGGTCCCAGGTTCGATTCCTGCTCGCGACGAGAAAAATTTCGGTGTCCGAACATGCTTTCTCTAGTAGTGACATTTGCAGGGATGACTCTAGATAAGTGCATCGTCCTTCGGATCGGGACGTTAACTGGATGTCCCCTGTGCAGGGAAAGTCACGCCCTGTGCAGGTTAAAGAACCCTACGGTAATTTAGATATGGTTACTACTAGGCTTTCATCCTGCAACGCGGAGTGTACAAAGTACACCTGCCGATAATACTTGAAAGAGGGTCTGGCAGTATATAGAGAAAGAAAGAACTACAACTTTAGATTTTTTTCGATCTGACTGAATCTAGTCAAAGTCAAGTCGAAGTGGATTTGTGCTTTATCTTGACCAGTGATGGAGTTGCCTTTTGATTTGGGAAAAACTCATTCCCTGTGACAATCCAACCATTCAGACTTCTTCATGTGTTTTACATACACAACCAAAGTTATAAAAGTGTTACCATTGACTTTGTTTTTGTAACACGATCAATGCAATCTGTAATATTATGTTCTTGTTGTTGTTTTTGGGCTCATCGCAGCCATTTTGCATGCTTTTCACGAGCTAGGGATGATAACGCCTTTGGGATAAATTTAGGATGTTGAATTAATGAAATGAACTAATTAAAACGTTGAGAAATATAATGAAACCTGGTACTGATTATATACTCTCCATGACCAGGTAAGGGATATCAGCGCTTTTTGAAAAACTCAGTAAATTATTAGAATAAGATTTAACAGTGGATTTTTCTAGGGTGTCTGATTTAAACATCTGACAGCAAAGATCAAAGAAAAAAGCATCGGCCATACTACAATTGTTACTTGCAATTCCAAGCTGCCTTCATACATGAAGCAAATAGTCTGACCACCAGTCAACACCCTCAAGAGGAGCTAGCCCAGTCTCCTCCATAGAGGAAAAAACAGTTGACCAGAAAGCTGGATGGACTTAATGTGCATAAAGCACCTAGAAAATTATGTAAAGGGTGTTAAGAAAGTTCGTTCCGCTCTTCATCACAGAATTTCGAATCATTTGAAAAGGAAATTATGCTAAAAATTTGTATTTTCAATGGGCCTGTTATTCCTTGTGATGCTCTATAGTGTTTGGCATCATGTCTGACATCGAATGTCTTCACACAATTATGTTTAATTTGGGTACTGTCTTTCAGTCGGTCTAGAAAAATCTGATATTTTCCAAAAAAATGCGACATTTATTATTTTGGATGGATCTTTACAGCCTGCAGTTTAGTAAACGTACTAAAGGCTTATATACGATGATAACAACTCCATTTAGGGTTTCTTAACAAATGAGAAAATATTCTTATCACTTTGGCCAGGACATGACAAGGGCTCTTTGTCATATATCCCCATTTTGCTCCTCGAGCCCAATCATTTCCGAGAGGTATTTGATTTTGAGGATAATTTATTCGGTGACAAAATATTTGATTATACATCCCAATGTTTATTTCTTGTCAAGTAAGTCGACTTTAAAGAATTCCAGTGACTTTTATGCCATTAGACACATAATAACTAAAATAATAGTAACGTACTTTTATTAAGGAACAAACTTTCTTAACACCCTTTACTTGAAGTTGATACCAATTTTTTGAACAATTGGGTATGTTACCCACTTCTTTTTCATTCATTTGGGTATTGCACATGTTAATTGGGTATTCAACATTTCTAATAAATATTTTTTTGGGGTATTTTAGGCCCCGTTCACATGCACAAAATTTACACCTGTAAGTATTTTGCTATATGGAGCAAATATACACACATAAGTAAAAGTATATTTAATCTGCGTTCACATGCTAATAGTGTCCACATAAGTATCTTAAAAGTTACTCCAGATCAGTTGTATTTTGACAGCAGCCATGTACAGACAATTAGTTGAAAAACAGAGGCGACAACTGCCATATTATTTGTGTACTGGGTTTGCCCTTGGGCTGTCTCATGAGAAAACTATTTCGTAAAAACAGCGATCTCGAGAGTGGTGGACTGACATAGTGAAAGGGACATTTAGTGATGATCAATGGATGGAAAATTTTCGAATGACAAAAGCCACTTTCGAGATTTTGTGTGATGATTTGCGTCCTAGTTTTAGATCCGTACGGGAGCCACTTCAACTGGATCACAGAGTTGCCATTGCTGTGTACTGGATGGCCTCTTCAGCGGAATACCGTACCATTGCCAATCTGTTTGGTGTTGGAAAATCAACAGTACATAAAAGCATCCATGATCTCTGCACAGCAATGGCTGAGAATATTTTGGACAAATATGTAAAATTCCCTGCAGATGATGATTTGCAACATGTCATTGATGGTTATGATAATACTTGGGGATTTCCTAATTGGGCAGGAGCAGTGGAGGTACACACATCCCAATTATTGCTCCAGAATCAGCTCATGGCGATTATGTGAATAGAAAGGGCTGGTATTCAATTATCCTCCAGGCTGTTTGTGATCACAACTACATTATAACCGATATGAATATTGAATTGTATGGCCAGGACGGGTCCATGATGCGAGGGTTTTTGGAAACTCAGAGTTGTATTACAAATGTCAATGAGAGACAAATGACTTGTTTCCATAGAAAACGAAGAAACTGGTGTGTCCCTACAAAGAAATAGCAATGCCCATAGTTCTTCTTAGGGATGCAGCTACCCTCTTAAAACCTGGCTGCTTAAACCTTACACCAATCGTGCTAATCTAACAGCTGCACAAAGGGTGTTCAACTACAGGCTTAGCAGAGCACGCATGACAATTGAAAGCACATTTAGGCGCTTGAAGGGCAGATGGCGATGTCTTCAAAAGAGATTAGATGTGTCTGTAGATTTTGCCAGTACAGTTGTAACAGCATGTGCTATCGTGCATAACCTATGCGAAAAGCGACATGAGAGATACATGGATGAACAGGGGGAAGGAAAGCATGAAGAGCGAGATGATGGTGATGGGGAGGAAGCTAAACCCAGTGCTATCATCCTTATAAATGACCTAGCGACATACTTTGCTATAACTGAATAGGTCTTTGCTAGATTTTTGGAGGGAAAATTGTGTTTATGCAGATGATGACTGACGAATTATAAAAAGAGGAAGACAAAACACGGCTTACAAGGCTCAATCATTCATAACATTGTGATGTTAATGACTTCATTAAGAGGTCACTTTTTGGAACCGAAAAACCAAATTGTCTGTAGTGATTTTTTTTGTTTTTGTTGAAAAATGTTGGCAGATTTTGTATAGCTAAATTTTGCATAGCTAAATCTGTTATAATTTTCAATAACAGCAACGGAAATCTCTGTATTTGTGATATTAACATTTGAAATTATCAGTCATTTATTAACAGCATCATTAGTTTGAGACAACCGGGGTCTGTGTTTTACTTAAAACAGTTTTGTAAGCCAGTCCTTTCTGAAATAATGAGTGTGGAAGTTGAAAACCTTTAAAAGCTTTAAAAGTACATGAAGACAAACTGATTAGTTCGTTATTTCGTTCAAACCAACATTTACTGATATAAAACTATTATATGGCTTTCAAAACAACCAAATACTGCATGTATTTCTTTTCTTTAGAAATACGGTTTTACAGATACTGTGTATTTTGAAGTAGCCCAGCAGGCAGCAGGCCCATGTTTTGATTTCAGTATTTGCCTCATAAATGTTGACAAAAACTTTGGCTGACCCTTTTTAAGACATGTCATATCACAAGCCAGGGGTCACGAGGTGGTATTCACAAGGTAACATGTGCTTTATAATTTGATATTGTGGGTTTGAGTCATGTTGATATAAACAAAGAAATTTCTGCTTCATTTCTTAGGTTGTCTCTGGATTTGATGAATCTAAACTTCTAGTTACAGTAAAATCTGTGTAAAATGGGCACTCTCATATGACAGAAAATTGGTTTGATTGTATTGATTCCTGATCTTTGCCCTATTTCTTACTTCCAAGACCAATTATCACTTAATGATGGTCAAAAACATCAAGCTGCTTACGTATGTAAATTTGAGGTCCGTTCACATGACATAGTTTACTCATGGAGCATAATTACTTATAAGCAATTATACTTTTGCATGACCTCCAGAGGTGGTGCAAATATACTTTTACCTACCCCAGTTTACATCAGGAGTATTCATACTTACGTAAGCAAGTGCGTTCACATGACACCGTAAGTAAAGTTGCTTACGTAAGTAACTTTACTTATGTAAGTAAATGTGTGCATGTGAACGGGGCCTTAGTTTTTCTATAGGGTATTTTTGTAAATGTTAAACTTTACTTACCAATTGATACATTTTATGTCTTAATTCTTATTGCTGCCATGTACATAGGATGTTGTTAAATATTGACTCTGTTTTCTCAGATCATATTGAATACTGCTGAAAATCAGTCAGTTAGCTGTGTACATTTAACCACTCCAAGCTAAAACTGAAATGGGGACGGGAAAGTGATAAAATCAGGTACACATGACTTTTTGATTGTATTGGGTATACTGGATTTCTTTTGCTTTTTGTTACCCTACCAGATCAATTTAATTGCTTTTTTTGAAAATTTATCTGGGTAAATAAGCAAATACGCATACTAATTAAAATACTGGATACCCTTTAGATATGGGTGCGTAATTAAAAGTTATTTTTCCATTTCGCAGAGTGTAGTGGCTCAGCTTGGTCAGAGTTTGACAAGGTTTTGTTTTTAGTTGAAGAGGGAAGGGAGGATCCAAATACCGCTATTAGCGGGCCATCATCGGCCCGCCAGCAAAGCGCCATTTAAATGGCGTTTCGCTGGCGTGCTGATGATGGCCCAACATTGAATGCTTGCTTGTACTGGTAGCTTTGTGTTTTTCAGGGGATCCAGACCAGTATTGCTAAGAATTTAAGAAGCCCTATATTTTTGTGATTTTTCATGGGGGTTGGGACCCCTTGTCCCCGCTCTGGATCCGCGCATGACATCTGTCTCAATTAGATGGATCTTTAGAGAATCTACATGTTTGTTAAAACTGATGGAGAAGACAATATTAAAGTTTTCCAATCAAATTTTTGTTTATCTGGACCGATGTGTCACACCGTAAATGTTCTAAAATTTCGAACACTTTTCTCTTTCTGTTCTAAAATATAATGTGGGTTATCAAGGCTGGAAATCACAAAATGATTGTCAGAATTGCAAACGGGGAAGACCCTGATCAGACTGCTTCTTCAGAATCAGTCTGATCCGGGTCTGTCCTGTTTGTCTAGGCTTTCGTGGCAGGCAACTACTGTTCAAAATTTTAGGACAGTTACTGTATGTTGTATAATACACAGGTTTAAACAAAAATTTCCGCATAAAATTGTAAATATTTTCTTACCCATTATTTTTAGCATATGTTTTGGGTGCTCAAAAGAACCATCTCATTGAGACGATTCTTTTGGGTACCCACAACATATGTTTTGTTTGAAAAATAAGAAAGTTATTTTTCTGTTACGCAAGTCTTAACTAAATTCCTGATAATATTTCTTCATTTCAATTTCAGGCTGCGGTTCCTCAGATAAAAGCTATTGTTTCTCACTATAATGGTACTGATGGTCTTCTAGTGAGGCATCTATCAACACAAGGAGAAGTAGAGCCCACCAAAAGTCTCTCTGTCGTCTCAGAAGGAAAGGATAATGCTTACAGGTGGGAATGATAAAAATCTTAATTTTAACCCATTTAAGCAGAATGGACTTGTCTACCCTTATCAGAAGGTTGAAGATGCTGGCAGGCTTTTTTCATCTTTTTAAAGGGGTACATGCATTAAGGAGCTTTTTTGCCCCCCTCTAGAGCCAAAAACTGAAAATTGCTTTTCACCAATTTCATCCTATTGGTTTGATAGACCAAGTGTTAAATTCTGGCATTTATTTTACTTTTACTGGTTGCTATGGTAACCAAAATGGCTAACAAAATAGGCTTAAAATAAAGAAATTGCCATTTTAGGCCAAATTTGAGGCTTTTGGAGACAGATTTTTTAAGAATAAGATATCAGCACAAGCAAATACCCAAAAAAAACTTTTAATATATTGTGTGTCGTGATAATTCTCATCATCTATTAAAATATTTCGTCACCTTAGCGCAAAAAGTCAATACCTCCATTTTTACAAACTTTTCAGGAGAGGCAAAAAACATTTTATCTTCTTTCACTTTCCTCTCATGTTATTGCTATAAAATGTTTTCAAATGCATTTTCTGTTAGATTTCATGTGAAGAAAAACTCCAATCTTATAATTTTATGATAAAAGTTAAATTAAAGAAAATATGCACTTATTGGAAATTGACAACTGAAAATTTTGGTGCAAAAACTCAATAAGTGCACTTAACCCATTTTTGCGCTGAAAATTTTTGGTGCAAAAACTTGATAATTGCGCTTTTATGTAGCATATTGACTTAAATACTTTGATGCAAATGAACTACAAAAGTGCTTTGATGCAGCATATGATCATAGATTTTAATCAAAGTGTTTTTATGCAGGATTTGATCATAGTTTTCAGTCAAAGTTTTGATTTGGATCAAATTTATATAATCCTCAACCGTGAACTCGACAAAACATCAGAAAATCATGTATGCAAAATAACACTGCATTTGCATACTTTAAACATTTAATCACCAAACTAATAAATTCCAAATTATTTTAAAAAAAAGTTCATTTTTGGGAGTTATCTGCACTTTTTAACCAACTTTATGCTTTAAATTCCTATGTGTATCACTTAAACTTGATTTTTTTATGTTTTCACATTGATTTTCGACGATAATTTCTTTATTTTTAATTTTAGCAAACTGTGTTCGCGATGAAAGTTGTAGAGAAAAAATAGCACCAACTTCTCCAATTGGTTCAATTAACCAAGATGCTGCAATTAACTCTGCGCATAGATGCACCTTTTGAGCATTTTATGCAAAGCGCAAATAAACTAAGTAAAAGATGTTAGACAAAAAGCCACATTGCGCCACCCTAATTCACTAACTAATAGATGGCTTGTTTAAATATAATGGAAATCGCGCCTGATTCGCTTCTGCATTAAGCTGTTTGGGTCATCTCTAAACTGTCCGTTTTGGAGCATGTGCGTAAGAGAAAAATGGTAAGTTATGTGAAATCCATGCCTCAGTACCTACGAATGCTGATGCTCAAAGACGATTCTGCATATTCGCAGTAAATTCTGGGTATGTTAACGACAGGATTATGCTATGCAACATCGTTGAATAGTGATATATTCACTGCTTGTTGATATTCTTTTGAGACGAACCCTCGTTGTCACGCCTCTTCGAAATTTACCTGTCAATAAAAGACTTAGAAAATTTGGCTAAATTCAATATATTGCAAAATCTTCATCTATATACAGAAAAATCTTTTTGCGCCACAAAATTCGGACCTTTTGGAGAAATTGGCGCTAAATTTTCTCTACAACTTTCATCGTGAACACAGTTTGCTAAAATTTTTAAAAAAGTTATCGCCGAAAATCAATGTGAAAAACATAAAAATTTGAGTTTAGTTGTAACTATAGCAAACCACAAGAATAGATAAAATAAATTCTACAGATTGGATGTTAGGTTGATATGCTGCTTTTTCATTGAGCAATATATTTTTCCAATGGTTAAACTATTTCAAGCAAATGAAAAATTTTCTGAGCAATATTAACGTGTCAAAATGGAATATTCAACTTTGGCAACAATTTTCGTGGCCAATAAAGGTATTTACCCTAAACAATAAAGGTATTTACCCTAAATATTTAGACACACTGATTTAATAGTATACCTTAAACAATTGCTGCCTCAGAAAGTATAGACCCTTTAGCAATAGATAACAGGGCAAGTTAAAGGTGATAACAAAATGAGATGCAATGCAGACCCAGAATTTAATCAAGTTAATTCCTTATATTGAAGTTTGAGCAAGGTCTGCACTGCTTGACTCAAAATATCTGTCTGGATGTAGAGGGTAGGTGCATAAATTGCCTTGAATGTACTTTATATGATGTTTTTCTATAACACAAGCAAGAGGGTGCCATGATTAACACATTTTACCCAACAAGTGAATACACCACTAACATGAAGTATCTGAGACTGTGCTCATTACACTTGTTGGATTGAGTGTGATAATTTGACTACCATGCAACTACCAGCTTAGCAAAAGCATAGTTCATGAAATCAAATTTGGTGATATAGCTGTCATGTAAATATGAACAATTTGCCTTATTGTGACAGGTATTTTAATACTGATTGGCAGTTTAAGATGTTTAAAAGAAGAAAGCCAATGGACAAGATATTTGTTTAGTGTATATTTCAAAATTGGTTTCCTTAATTTCGGTAACACATGTTGTTGGTTCACATTGGAATTGCCTCATGGAGGCAATTCCAATGTGCACCTACAACATATGTCCATTCAATAAATGAGTGTTTTTCATCATAAAACAGGTTTGTCACAAACTTCTCAACTACTTTTTATGTTTCAGTGTAATGAGCATGAAGAAATGAACAAGTTTTTGTGTAGTTTGGCATGCACCTGGATGACAATAATAGACAGCAAATTTTATATAATTGACAGTTTATCTTTAGATGTTTCATTGGAATGAAATGCTAACTTGGTGGTTGCCTGGTTGTAAGGCTTTTTCAAATGACTATATGGATTCACCATCAATCTATTACAAAATCCATCAAAAAACTAAAACACATGGGAAAAAACACCCTCGTGGTTGTGTACAACTGTCTCGAAATCGCTTAAAAAATGCATGATAGATGAATGAAAGAGGTGAGCAAGCGTAGTAATTAACCATCAAAATACCATATCTGTAGTTTGTAAGGCATGCAGGGGGATGGCCCTCCCCGACCCTCTGTATGTCAGATGACGGGGAGAATAAAGTGTTAAAAAAAAAAAAAAAAAAACATTTTTCGTGGCAATAACATTGAATGGGTATAATTATAGGCCTTTAATAAATATGCCATATCTCACTTCAGGAATTTGAATAATCCAGTCAAATAAAAACTATTAAAAATTAGTAGCATTACTCTATAAAGTCAAACTATTCTGTTTTTATGATAGTGAAATTTTTTTCTTAGGGAATCATTTTCTCACATTGTGGTCCATATGGTATTTGATTTAGATTTGTCAATTTTTCATAAAATTTCATATTTAGCTATGATATCTAGGCCTACTCAGTAAGTGAGAACTAAATATCATAACATCTCTATACTAAAACTTGTAAAGTAACCAATGAAGTGAGCATCAGACTCAGTGGACTTCACATCTACTATCCTAACATCTTTTAAAACCTGGGCTTTCTGGAGCTCACTGGTAGAGTGCTTGATTCAAGACCGAGGGGCCGCAGGTTAGAGCCCCACCGGTGTCACTCTGTTGTGTCCTTGAGCAAGACACATTAATCCTAGTTTAGTGCTAGTTCAACCTAGGAAGACCTGTCGCTAAATAACTGAAAGATTGTTGATGGGATGTAAATAATCAAATCAAACTAAAAACATAAAATGTGGGTTTATTTTGCGTGAAACTTCCTTCATGCAAATTAACACATTCCATTATCTTTTTTCTATTTATCAAGTCCTAAAGTTCGCATCAGTAATATAAGTTAACAAAAAACAAGAAATATCTTGATAAAAAATAAGGTGAAAGAAGACGGGTGTGATATGAATAATGTGAGAAATTGAAAAATTATATAAAACATTATTTTGGGATTTTTTTTTCCATGGTTGCTGGAGTAGCTAAGCTCAGTAAAGCTTTTGAATTTAATAAGGAATCCATGCGGGCAAGGCAGGTAATCCAAAATTTAGAACTTCATTATCTGACGCAGTGATGTTTCTACAAAACTCAAGTCAGAATGAAAAAAAAATCCCCTGCTCCCCAATTTTAGGACATTTTTGAAAATATAAGTCTGATAGCTTATGACGGATTTAATGAAATATTGCAGATCCTCATAACAGGGTGCCCACTCTTAGTCTGAAATGAAATTCACTGTCTTTTCCCTGACCAAATTTCATTTTTCCCTGACCATTGTACCGCACTTTACGTCCTCCTCCTCCCCTTACAGCCGTGCATTTAGACTGTATTTTATTAATTCTGACATAAATCAAACTAAGTCCTTAAAATGTATGCTTACAGCAGAAATATGTTTTTTTAACAACAGGCAGCAACATGTAAGAAAAGAACATATACATAACATTAGTAGCTTTGTATTGCTTAAAATAGTTTGAATAATATGTTGAGTTATAAGTTTGTGCCGTTTTAAACCCCAGCAAACCTTTAATGTACTACACAAAGAAATTAGAAATTTGATAAATTAGTGATGTAGCTCTGGAGGTAAAGGTTGCAAAATCCTTTCAGTCTTCAAGTAATCACATAAGTCTTATGTGACCAAATATTATGTTTTACATCACCTTTCAACATTAAATAAGTAACAGAGAGAAATATATCAGAAAAACTGGATTGCATGATGTTATCATAACTCAAAAACTGTCAAAGTCATCATCTCTTATCTGTTTGTTCAAGTTTTGATGGGTTGAACAAAGCATGTTTTTAAAATTCCCTGACTTTCGAAGATTTTATAATTTCCCTGACCATTTTACAGAATTCCCTGACTTTTCCTTGACCTTAAAAAAAAACAACAAATTTCCCCGACTTTTCCCTGACCACTGGGCACCCTGCATAAGTTGAATTTAGCACCCAAACTATACATAACATTTGTTTTCAGACTTGGTGTAAACTCAATAAAAGCACTTATAGACTTTTTGCACCGAAAAATTTGGTTTAAACTTCCATATTTTTGGTGCAAAAACAAATGCACTTATCAAGTTTTTGCGCTCATTTATTATGGAGATGTAGTTAACCCATTTTGCTTTTTATGCAAATTACCTAATTTGCATATCTGATTTTGGACCAATATTTTGATACAATATGGAAAACATCATTGTGCATTGAAAAATGCAAAAAAGTGATTTTGTGAAATTTTGGAGTTATTGACTTTTTGCGCTAAGGTGACGATTTTTTTGGTATTTGCTTGTGCTCTATATTAATTCCTCTGTTACATGTCTCAAATTTGCTCCAAAATAATCATTTTCCAATTTCAGCCTATTTTAGCGGCCATTTTTGTTACCATAACAAGCGAAAAAGTCGAATCAATACGAGACCTTTACACTTTGGCTATTGTTCTAATCAACTAATAAGAAGAAACTTGTGAAGAGCAACTTTTATTTTTTGACCTCATAGGGGGGGGGCCAAAATAGCCTCCCTTTTAATAGAACATTGTGTAAGCAAACAGTGAAGAGCCTGATCAGACACAGCGTTCCATAGGCATAGATAGGTTAATCATTACCCTTTCTACTCAAAGAGAATCAACAAAGTCTAAAATATCTCTTGGGCTATAGGATGAGGACCATGTAAACAGGCCCTGAGGTTATCAAACTTTTTCATGCTCAACTCAACTGAGCATGAAATTTCAATTGTTCATAAAAAAACCCCTCTGAAATACCAAAAAATAACTTTTCTTGCTTTAAAGTTCCCATATGTTTGTATTTATCCTGCTCATAAATGTTAAAATGCCAGCGTTGTTGATCATTGTTGGCATTTTAACATGTATGAGCAGGATAAATTTCATGCTGCATTTAGAAAACAGGACAGTCTTTATTATTATTGAAATAAGGACATTAATTTTGAATTTATCATATGTGGTGGTCGAGTGGTCTAAGAGACTGTCTTTTAAATCCAGCAGCCAGGTTTGACCAATATTTACCTTCTGAGCTAAAATTGGCAAAACATCTGCATACTTTTTTCCTTTTGACATAAAAATGAAGAAATACCGTTCTGGGTTTGATTTGGTTACGGTTCTCATCTCAAAGCAAAGCTTTTTTCAACATTGCATTTGGCCTGCTTAACAAGGTAAATCGTATCTA
This sequence comes from Loripinus fragilis, assembly GCA_964019695.1. Lineage (NCBI taxonomy): Eukaryota > Metazoa > Mollusca > Bivalvia > Lucinida > Lucinidae > Loripinus > Loripinus fragilis. Next base: position 46,006,084 of record OZ026523.1, on the reverse strand, counting down.
CATGGAATAGCATTGCCCGATTTTCACATAATTAGCTCATTCTTTTACAAAAAAAAAATAAAAAAAGTGAGAGTACCCACTTTTGTTCGTATTTTCCGTGATGATGCCACTACCGCGAAAGGACGCGGATGTGATGTGACGAAGGAAAAATTTACGTTAACACGATTTCGCAGTAGTTTCCCTGATGCCCACTTGTGCTGAAGCCTTGATCCCAACTTGTTTTTTTTTCTAAAATTCCTTGTAATCTTATTTCAGAGAACGGTACATCCCACTTACCAGAAAATCTGTCATCAGATTTTTGATTGGGAAGGAGAGGTTTTTCAATGATGGGGAGAAGAAAAAATTTGAAGCTTTTGCTCTCGCTTTAGATTCAGCTATTGTTAACAAGTACCATGGTGTTCTCCAAGACCTTAAGGTACTGTATTGGCCCCAAATATTTGGACACGTTAGCTTAAATTTTTTAAGTCCATTCCACTACCTGATTGTCAGTTACAAGCAAAAGTATGTGCACAAAGTACTGGTTAATTGCTTGTTCAAGCTTGCCCAGGAAAAAGTGTGGTTAGGTGAACTGACCGTCCCGCCATGACCATAGCTGTTGACTTGGGACGTAAAGCAACAAAAACAAACAAACAAACACTACCTGATTATGCTGAGGACTAAAATAACTTTTTTTCTTCTGAACCTGGATTTATCGTTTTATGAAAACACTAGATCCAGATCAGATGGCTTCATCAGAAGCCATCTGATAAGGATCCAAGCTATTTTCCACATGCTTACATCTGGAATCCTGCAGGCTAACAGGATAAAAAAATTGAATAAAAAAACTAAAATGCCCAAACACCTCACTATGCCGGCATTAAAACTGAACAAACAACAGGATGAAAATTGGAGAGGAGTGTAGCAGTACTTAAACACACTCAGCATGACAAGGGATAAGTATATACATGGATTGTCATGGAACATTCATAGTACTCTTCATCGCCTTTTGTATTCAATTGTAAACACTAAACAACACTATAGTGGCACCATCGAGAGAAAACCTGTCTTCCGGGTTTCAGACAAAGTGAGTTTCAAACCAGTCTCCACAGCTACAGAGACTAGCTAGAAAATTTCTGGCGTCGAGGCCTATATGAGCCAGCACTCAAGATTTTGGTTCTTATTTCTTTGCATTCTTGGTAATTTTTCATGCTTTTGTTGTCATCTGCTGACTTTTTTCAAATTTACTTTCAAAATTTCTTTCAGGAACACTGTCAGAGTGTCAACCAGTTTGGATCCAGATAATGACTGACATTCTGTCAGTCCTAATCTGGGTCCAGACTGTTTGCAAAGGTTATCAGAAGATGACAAAAGCTGCTGCTGTCAATGGAAGAGTTATTGCATAGGGGATCAAGGGAAGACTCAGACCAGCATGCACATCAGCACAGTCCGGCCAGGCCTTTATTGATTGCACACAGTCTTTAAGTACATGTATGGAAGTAGATGAAAGTTCTAACAGAAATCTAGACTTGGTACTAATCATGCTTGTCTAAAGAGTTCAAATTCATGTATATGCGATTAAACCTAGGGTTAGGGTGTGACAAGGGTCAATACATGAGGCATAAATTAATAGATGAATGGAATATAGCATTTTTCTAAACTAGAATTTTATGTATATATTTTATCAGACCTTATTCGACCCTATCAACCCAGATAAAGATACAGTTCAGACAAGAAAATGGACACCAAGGGAGCGTGAAGACAGCGAGTTCTGGCTTCTCCAGCGACTTGATGAAATCATGGAAAGGGCTAACTTCCATGAACTACCACAATCTACTGTGACAAAAGCCCTGGAGGAACATGAGGCCATGGAAGGTGTCCGGGTAAGCAGGCCTCCAGATAAGAGTTTGCAATGAAAAATTCTTCTTTTTGTTTCTCAACCAAAATATATGTTGTGGGTACTCAAAAGAAATGTCTCAATGAGCACCCAAAATACATGTTTTAATTTATAGATGAGAAAATAATTACAATTTTACAGAAATCAGGGTTTACAACTTCCCTCATATGTTGCCCTTATGCCGTATCACTAAATTTCTTCTTACCATATATCCGAAGACAAACCTCTCCAGATGAAAGTTTTGAATACAGACACAGTGATCCCCTAATTATCTTTGAACCTATTGCCATCTTGCATGTGAAGTGTAATGTTGCCTCCAAGATATGTAGTTGGGCATTCGGTTGCATAATGTATACATAGGATGTTTTATATTGACATGACCTAAATCATATTTTCGAAATGCAGTGGCTCAGTGGTAGAGTGCTAGACTTGACTTGAGATTGAGGGGTCACTGGTTCGAAACTCACCAGAGGCACTATGTTGTGCCCTTGAGTAAGATTATTTAACCCCTTCACTGCTTACCACGAGTGCTGCTCGCTATAAAAATCGCTTAATATATGCCAATACCACAAGTACCGCTCTTGATGAATACGTCATAGTATAAAGCAAAATAAATGGTCAAAGGGACAAAACTCAATTATCCAAATCTGTTCTAGAATATAAGGGTTAACTTTTTCAATATTTATCCCATAACTTCTCGGCCAAAATAGCTTCTGTAGCTTTCTTTTTACAGGGAAAATGGCCCTTTTGATGAAGACCTGTTTTTTTTTTCAAAGATGGCAGCTGATCGTGGCATTAGTTTGTCGTGTTTCTTGGAAGTAGAGGGTTTTTTTTAAGTCTAAAATGGCTCATATAACGATGACTATTGATATTATTTGGAATCTGAAAAGGTAAATGAGGAAAATGACTGTCATTCTCACATCTTTGAATCATTATTTTCCAACCATTCCAAAACAATAATGTTGAAAACGAAAAGTAGACATTCATGTATTTTCAGCTGTTGAAAAAATATTTTTTACATACTATAACTAGAAAACATTATCAGTGATTTTTTACCTGCGCATCCTGTGTCTCAGACGCATGATTCTCACAAAGGATTGGACGCATTATTTTAAACCATGAGAGTCCTGCAGGACGCATTAAAAATTGTGGCAAAAAGTCTGCATTTAGTATTTGTAACTTTCGTTTTGAATGTTTTTTTTACTTGTGCACTGTGTCTTGAATAATATTGGTAAAAACCGGTACCCAAAAACTCCCCAACAGTATAGCGATCATTACTTCCCTTGGGAAACATGTGTTTTCAGATATGCATAGCTGTAGGGGAGTTTACCGGTAAAAGCCAGTACCGGTAAAAACCAGTGCCGTTAAACCGGTACTGATAATACTACCGACTTGAAATGAATTTAAACATTGGAATAATGTGTTTTACCCGCAAGTTTAAACACCCATTCCATAATTAACACAGCGTGCTTTCATATGAAGATTATGTCTCCAAAAAGTCCCAAAAATAGACCCTAAACAGGCCACACTGGTGTTCTTAGCAAGAGGCATGAAAAAAATCTGATGCCTCGGAAATGCCAGTAGAGATTCTGAAAATGACACAGGTTAAACGAATTCAGAGTATTTCAAATACCAATAGAATGGTTAAAGTATTACTGCAGGCTCATGAAGTACGGGGACTGTACTGTGCGCAGATGGTAAAAAGAAAAATTAATATGGTATGTCCAAAGGCTCAAATGCAGTAACTTCCGAACACAGCTAATGACCTGGGCTCTAAAAAATATATGAAAACTGCGAGACAGAAGTCTGACTCTTAGCAAAAGATAAAAATATGATAAGGTAGAGATCTACTGTCTGGAACTGAATTTTTTATTAATAAGAAGTCAGGTTGGGTTTTTTATCTTTATTTTACATGTCAAAGTAAGTTTGATCTTTATTATAGTATAAGTAAGTATGCCAGTGTTTTGTTTCCCAAATTGGCTTCTATGAATGGGCCGGATTCGTATGGATACACAAAATTTATGATTCAAAGTGGGCCGCATATGGGATGTAGAACTTCGAGTTGGGGATGCAAAGAATTTTGGCCCAGCAAGTCCTGGGACTCATAGAAACAAATTTGTAAATAAATCACTGCATTATTTCAGACATTAAACCAAATGTCTCAAACAAGCAGGAAATAATTTTGTGTAAATCCCTACATTGGTTATGATTTTGTATGAAATTATATGTAACACCATAATAACATCAAAATAGCCTTATTTTCCCCCGGCATATAGCGTGCACTTATATATGGCAGTGAAAGGGTTGACCTCTTGCTTAGTATTGGTTCAATTCAGGAAATGTCCTGACAGACTGAAAAATTGTTGACTGGGAAGTAAAGTATCAACATGAACAAAAATAAGCTGAAAGGCACATTTGTCTACACTACAATTGGTACTGAATTGACCAATTAGGCCAAGTTTCTAAACAGGACACATATAATGGTTTAGTATGACCACTTGCAAAATCTTGAAATAGTGTCTTTAACATGAGTGATGCTCGAAAAACTGTAATTTTGTAGTTTTTAACTCTTTCCTTGCTGGCAGTGAATTTTGTCATCTGCTGATAACCTCAGCAAACAGTTTCGACCAAGATCAGGACCAACTAAACGTCGGTCGTGATCTGGATCCAATCTGTTTGACACTTTGATAGACTAGTGTTCCTTAAAGAATTTTTTGTGAAAAAGTTAATAAGCAGCAGGCCTTAAGAGTGCGTACCAAAAAATGTTTTTTTATTTCTCAACCAAAAGATTGTTGTGGGGTACTCAAAAGAACCGTCTCAATGAGACAGTTCTTTTGAGCACCCAAAACATATGTTAAAACTGATGGGTAAGAAACTATTTACAATTTCACGCTTAAAGATTATTGTCTTTATCTAAACCTGTGAAGCAGGCAACAACAAAAGCATGAAAAATCACTGATTTTCAAAAGATTATATATAATTTCGATAAGTTATGTACAATGTGCACTTACATGTTCATAGGCTTGTGGCCAAATATCGTCCCCTTCCCAATTAAAAACTGAGTAAAAACTTCCCAAAAGGTGCATATCATTCCTAATTTCTTAGTCCTATATTTTGGTGAAAATTTCATGAAAATTCGAACAGTTTCAGACCCATGAATATTTGCATAAAAATGTGAATGAAAACATGTTTCATTCACATTTTTATACAAGTTTTCATGAGTTTTACGAAGGGCAATCAAAGCAACAAGTGTGTTACAGCTTATACTGCTAATTTCAATCTATTTAAAATGGCAGTCCAGTATCAATTTTTTTCCTAATTTTGATGGTCCAAATGCTTTTTCCCCAAATTCAACAGGCCCCTGGTCCCGATTTCAGAATGGTAGGGAAAGCCCTGGCATCCCTGATAATAATCCATACTTTTTTTCAGGTGTCTGTAGACTCCAACAGGTATGATGTTTTGAAATTTTGGGCCCTTGGCAAAGAGACCCCTAAATTAGATAAGACCTGGTACAAAGAGATCATATGGAGATACACTGGCCCACCATCGCCAATAGAGTATTACAAAAGAGTTGTGGTGGCTATCAGACTGAAGAAAGACCAGAAATTAATTCTTAAATCGTTCAAGGAGATTCCTGTTGGTGCATTAGAGATGATGCTACCTAACGGGAAAATTAAAATCCGAGCAATAGATAAATGGATAATAGCTTCTTCTGTGAGTGTTGCAGCTATCGGAATTGTAACTAAAGTTGTGATGTTGTTAGCTCATATTTCTAAAGACATTACAGTGGCTGTGAGTCTTATAATGATTATAATAGCAACCAGGGCATGGACAATGTACAAAAACAAGAGAAATAAATACTTGGCAGAGTTATCTAGTACTTTGTATTTTAAGAATATAGCGAACAATCGTGGTTTACTGGCGTTGCTTGTGGATAGAGCGGAAGATGAGTCATTCAAAGAGGCTCTGTTGGTGTATAGTTTTCTGTTAGCAAACAGACCCTGGACAGCACGAGAGATGAGCAGCAGTGAACAGAAGCCCTCAGATTTAGGTAATGCAGAGTTCGCACAGGCTTGAGAAGTACTTGAATTTAGAGGGCTTTCTTGAAAAGTCCTTGAAAATTAAATATGCCTTGAAAAGTACTGGAAAATCACTCAAAGGCCTTTTCTATTTCTGTTGATAGAGATCTAAATCAGAATAAAACTGTTGTCCCTTTATTTGGTGCAGCTGCAGCAAATGCTGCACCAAATAAAGGCACAACAATTTTATATTAATTTTCTAGTTCTAATTTCTACATTATCTCAGTCTAGTGTTTCTGAAGTAGAATTTTAACACTTAAATCAAGATTTTTCATAAATTTTTAGTCCTTGAAAACTGTACGATAGTCTTTAGAAGTCCTTGAATTTTACTCAAACTTGCCTGTATGAACCCTGTAATGAGATTTTTACTGCTTACCAGACCCCATCAAGATTATAAAACTTTTCATGCTCAACTCAAGTGAGCATGAAATTTATCCTGCTCATAAATGTTTTAAAAATGCAAAGAATTTTTACATTTAGAAGCAGGATAATTGTTTTTGAGAAAGAAAAAATCTTCATTTTCCGTCATTTTAGTTTTTATGAGCAGTTGAAATTTCAGTGGAGCTTGGGAAAAGTTTTATAACCCTGGGCACCAGGTTGGAGTTTGTACAGCTTTTGACGTATGCTGGCATATCTGATCTGTGTCTTTCTGTCCCTAAGATGTGTTTATATCTTAGCAAAAAGTGAAGACACATAATGAAATGTCACATTTAGCGGCATTTCATTTGGGTCTTCACTATTTGCAAAAATACCTGTTAATGGATTTCCAGTATACATAGGGTTAATGTGTTGATCCAGGCCTTTAGTTACAGAGTTTGTGTGTACCAAATATTTACTTTCTTATTTCTCAACCAAAACATATGTTGTGGGTACTCAATAGAACCATCTCAATGAGACGGTTCTTTTGAGCACCTAATACAATTAAGTTGTTAAAACTGATGCGCAAGAAATTATTTACAATTTTACGCTTATAAAATGACTTTATCTAAACCTATGTGATCAGAAAGATGATACAGTTAGTAGTGCAGACCTTAAAACCAGTTTTGTTATGATTTTAAAGAAATATGACCAATATTTTTGGAATGGATTTAATCCATTTAAGCCAAAAAGATTTGCCTACCTCTATCAGTAGGGCGAGCCCATTTCCAATTTTAGGGGTGTTGGCTGGTATTTTTAATTCTTATTCAAATTTTAATGTAACATTTCTGGTCTGGGTCTGCCCTGTTTGCCTATGTCCCACAAAAAGGAAAGTAGGCTTATATGGGTAAATAAATGTTAATTTTCAAGATCAAGCTGCATACATGTAGGCCAGCTAATCCTAATTCTTAAACTGAAAATTGTTCATATTTCCTTATTTAGCAGTTTAAACATGTGTTTTGGGTGCTCATTGAGACAGTTCTTTTGAGTACCCACAACATATGCTTTGGTTGAGAAATCAGAATAGTAATTTTCAATTACACACTTTAAATTGGAGGCCTGGCCCCGAGGTATAAAACTTTTTCCATGCTCAACTCAGCTGAGCAGGAAATTTATCCTGCTCATAAATGTTAAAATGCCAACAATTGTTGGCATTTTAACATTTATTAGCATGATAAATACAACATCTGAGAGATTTAAAGCAATACACTTCATCATTTGTCGGTATTTTAGTTTTTGTGAGCAGTTGAAATTTCGTGCTCAAATGAGTTAAGCATGAAACAAATTTTATAACCTAGGTCCTGATTTATAACTTGTTAATCTTTTCAGGAGGTATACCAAAGAAACTTGTAGAAGGAATCATACAAGAATGGCTTTTAGAAAAGACAGGAACTAAAGTGGAGGTAGATGCATCGGAAGCCATTAAACTATTAACTGGGTTCGGAATATTGAGTGCTAGAGGTGATAAATTACATGTGTTACCAATAGAAACTGCAATTCGCAATCTTCCTCAGCAAGCGCAGTCGTTGGTTGCTAGGGCAGCAGAGTCGGACATTTCAGAAGGATACGATAGAGACGATTTCTTAGAATCTAAAGACCAGTTTGAGAAGCGTGAAAGTAGAACGAAAGAAATTGGATGGGAATAATGCTGGGAACAGTATAGCTTTTCAAATTGTGATTTGTGCTAGGATGATATGAATGTAGGTCAAGATTTTAAAAAATTGAGAGTAATATAATTAATGTTGCAACGATTCACCGCAGTGCACTGTGAACGAGTTTTGAAGCCTCAATTCGATTTTCAATGTCTAATCATGCATTTTCCGTTCAATTTGATGTCAGCTTTTCCTTTATCCAGTGTTCATTCTAGGCCGCGCCTTTGACTTACTATTTTCAATTTCGACACTGAAAAAATAAACCAGCTGCTTTGAGTCAATGTATATTCTTCTGAACAAGCTATTTTTACACAGCCAATCAGGATGCAGGCTAGTATTTACCTTGGATACCAATTGCGTTCTTATTCTGTCCCAAGCTTTTTATAACTCGGAAGTGAGGTCCCAAGAATGTGTTGAGTACAATTAGTCATAGAAATGCATTGAAAATCAAGCAATTCTCTTTTTTTTCTTTAAAATAAACAAATTAAAATGATAATTAACCCCAACATTATACATTAAACAGCCTCGTGTGTCTGTCGTTTCCGGTGAAAAGAAAATAAGTTTTGGCTTTTACAAAGAGTAAGCGACATTATTTTTGTGGTACTGTTTCCAATATAACAGATTACATGATTCATTGAATAGGAGGAGAGTGATTCTAACATCAGCTTATCACTGATGTATAAGTTAACCCCATAATCTAGGACACATTTATTTTGAATACTGGGTTAAGCCAAGTCAGGGCTTCATGTGCACCTCATTCACTAGTCTGACTTTGTGTTTTTGAACCCGTTATGAAATTAAGTCTTTTAAAAAAGACTGTGTGTCTGAATCGAACCGAAAATAATTGAATTGAGAGGTCTGCATCGCAATACTCATGAACGGAGGCTTGACTAAAGCTCTAGTAATAATGTTAATAATTTCTTATGATTAATCCCAAGTCCTTGATTTTGAGTTGTGGGTTTCAAAGTCCTAGATATATGGATGTACAGTAAGTATCCAAGTCATAGATTTGAGGAGTAGGTATGGGAACCCTAGATACCTGGGCATGAGTAACCATTAACCAAGTTCTATATATTGGGGCATGAATACCAACACCTAGACCTAGATGTTGGGCCATTTGTTGGAGTGTGGTAACAATGCCCTAAATATGGGGTTTGTATATTAAGATCCTATATATGGTAGGAATTTTATACAGGACTTTAGTTAAGAGTGCACACCAACAATACAATTTTCTTATTTCTCAACTAAAACATATGTTGTGGGTACTCGAAAGAACCGTCTTTTTGAGCGCCCAAAACATATATTAAAAATGATGGGTAAGAAAATATTCACAATTTTATGCTCAAAAATTTAAACCTATGTTTATAGCTTTTGGTGCTACTTTACATTTTACAAACAGAATTGTGCAACTGAGCTGAGTGTGGTCTAAAGTGCTGAGTTGTTGTTTAAAGTGTTATATTTTTCAGAGAATACTTTTAATCTGCAAAAGTAAGCACCTTTTTTGAGAGAATTTATTCAACAGAAACATATATGCATTTAGCTGCAGAACGGGCTTACTGCAGGAGCAGCCTGATTGGCATCTACATTGTTTGACCAAGAGTCTTCAATATCATTTCATTAGTTGACAAAAGCAGATGACATTTGTTGGCACTAGCGCTTTGAGGCAGAGGTTTTTTTTAGTAGTATGTACATAATCATCGAGATGAAGTGTTATTTGTGTTTGTCCTAAATCATTGTCTTAAGCCTTATACTGCCATTAAGTTTTTACCTGGAAAAGGTTGTCTGCTTTTTACATCTACTGCATATATGCAAATGCAATTCAGCCTACTTTAAATTTGATCATGGAAGTAAAAGATATAAACCAAGATCAGACTGCTCCTAAGGGAACAGTCTGATCTGGGTCCATATTGTTTGTAATATAGGCCTTTAAAGTGTACAGCAGATAAGTGAACAGATCTGAATAGCAGGAAAAGGGTCAATGACATTACCCAGCTCATAAGATTTTAGTACTCATTTGTATAAAGTATTTTTTTAACCATGCATGCCCAGGTATCTAGTAGGGCAAAGGCGACAGATTTCAGGATTATTCCTGAATTCATGATTTTGAGGCTGACTTTCCACAGAAAGTCAGCTTCAAAATGCTGAATTAGGGAGATCATAATATCTTCTCTTGTTTATTACAGTCTGTCTAAGGACAATTGACCATTCACAATTGAAATTGTGAATATTTAGTGGGCATACTGCAAGTTTTAAGATTGGAGTTTCGAAAGTTCAGGATTATGGAAATCATGGTAGGGCTAGAGGCCTAAAATTTGGTCTGAGCCTTCATCTCCTTCCCTAGTTTGTTTGTGGCTTCGGCAAGACTGCACATTTGTGCAGGCTCATCTGAGCCTTAACTACTAACATATTCAATAACTTAGTACCAAAAAACTCATGAGCTAGTATCAGACCTCCAGATAAATGTGTGTAGCTGAAAAATATTTTCCTAATTTCTCAACCAAAATATATGTTGTGGGTACTCAAAAGAACTGTCTCAATGAGACTGTTCTTTTGAGCACCCAAATCATGTTTAGATTGCTGGATGAGAAAATAATTGCATTTTTACGCTCAAAAATTTGGTTAACTGGACCTATGTCAGGTATGCATGATTGTGTGTGTGAAATGCTTACAGGATCAGGTACCTATATAGTAGATGCAAGCTTAGTCAACCAGGCACTGTACTGTAGCTCTATTGGATGTTCAATTAGGAACAAAATATATCCTCAAATTAAAGGTAATTGGGCCAGAACATGACATTTATCGCATCTGAGCAATGGGCCTCTAATAAACACCTGTGCTGACTTCTGTCTAATATTTGGACTGAGTTTTCATCTAAATCCATATTTTATATTGAGAGCTGTGAAAGGCTGAAGGCTCTGTCCCTTGGCTGCTGGCTGATGTGATGAGTAACCAAATTTAGGGACTGACCTATTTTAATTTATTTGCTACCAAATACATGTGTTTAAGTATTTTGTTAGCTTTATATTTTTTTTTCTGCAAATTGAATGGTTAGTTCATAATCTGGGATCAGGCATGTGTGAAAAAAAAATTTCCTAAAATTTTTTCTACATGGAACTGGGAAAAGATTTTAATCTACAGTATTTGATGGACCTATGTGTGTGAAAAACTCTAACTACTAGTGTCGTCTGCTGATAAACTTTGCAAGCAATTTTAACCAAGATCAGTCCTGACAAAACATAGGACCTTATCTGGATCCAAACTGTTTGACACCCTGATCTTATTCCTGAAAGTATTTTTTGTAAAAAAGTTGATTTTGAAAAACATTGATCAGCAGATGACAAATTCATAAAATTTCCTATTGGGCAAAGAGTTAAAATGATACAGATGTAGGTACATTAAAACCTGTCTTAAGCAGCGACTAAAAAAAGACAAAAAATTGATTTTCAAGACCTATTATTGCATAATGCAGGTCAAAAGTATTGCAGAATGCGAGCAATACTTTCGACCTTCATTAAGCTACCATTTGTCATTAAGATCTTTGTTTTGTCTAGTTTTGAGTGGCCATTTAACACAGGTTTTACTGTATTGCTGAGTATAAATATCTGTTTTATATCAATGGGATGATTGCCTTATGAGATGCTTTATGTTATGCTGTAAAATCTTTTTTTTAATCAAAAAACCACAAGACCAGGGTTTATACTTTGTAGTTATGTCATTAGATTAATGGAATTGGTAAGAAAAAAAAAATATCAATAATTGGTCCAGCACACAAGATTTCGGTACTTTAAGAATGTCATATGCCCATGCTGGGGTATCAAGTAACGGTTGAGTTCTCTATTTTGGGATAATCCTTAATTCATATCCATATTGCATCCTACGCTCTGGTGGGCAGCTTTTTTCTGGAAAAATCATGGAATCTTGATTTTTTTACCCTTATCAAGGAAAAGTCATAGAATTTTTAAAAATCATCATGAAAAGCTGAAAAATTCTCTGGCAGAGTTGCTATTAGGGTGTGGGATTGTGGTACTCCCGAAATTGGCCCAAAATTTTGACCCACAAAGTGCAGAGATTTGGCCAATCTAAAAATCCTAAAAGCAACTCTTCTTTGGTATAGGTAAGTAAGCGCTAAAATGGACATGATCACATAAATTCAAGCAAAGGTCTTAAACTATGTCAGGAATGTTGGCTATCAGTGAACCAAATCAGTTTTGTATTATTGTTTGGCATCATGGAAAATCACAAAATATCATGGAAAAGTCACAGAAAATCATGGAATTTTGTTGCCTGGAGTTTGTATGAACCCTGATCCTAACAAAAGATGATTGTTGGTAATTTCAAGAACCTTCTTGGTCAGTTAATTCTTTAAGCAACCACAAAATGTTAATTCTTTAAGCAACCACAAAATGTCATTACATTGCATAAAAATGGTCTGGATTCAAAATAGATGTGTCAAAAGTTTACTTGGACGTAAGCAGAGATACTTTCTGTTATCTTGGATATACTAGACTTCTCCACAATTTCAATCCAATTCACTCGCATGATTCCAGTTGTTAGTATTTATTTACACACACAGTTAAAAACAGTGTGGATCCTGATCAGCTGGCTTTCTCAAAAGCCAGCTGATCTGGATCTACCCTGTTTACAAAACAGGATATATCCAGGTTCAGCATGATAAAGATTATTAGCTTTGATTGTTCAAACTCCAAATGAAGGTACCAAGTATGGTAATAATCATGTAAACATTTTTATTGCATTTAGCTTATTTGACTCATTATAGATATATGTATATTATTGTTGTTACCTAGGTTGTTATCAATTTCAAAATAAAAAAACAACATTATGCTAAAGTGTACACCTTTGTTGCTAAAATAAATATTGTTATCCCTTTATTAAATTTAGTAAGCATGTGAGTATGACCTCGGAATGTCATAATCTCAGAGCACAGACTAAACCATGGTACCATGAGGAAGAGTTACAGAACATACAATAAAGTTAAAGTAAAGCAACCAGCTCTCTCTTCTTCAGCAATATGATTGCTAAACTTTTTTGTTTATTTGATTTAATCCTTTATGTCCCAATCAACAATTTTTTAGTTATGTCTGGATAGGTCTTCCTGGGTTTAACCAGTACTAAGCAAGGATTAATGTATCTTGCTCAAGAACAACACATTGAGGCTCGAACCCGCAACCCCTCGGTCTTGAGTCAAGCACTCTTCCTCTGAACCTGATAGCTAAACTACAAAGGACAAGAACCATCCACAAAACAAGGAACTAACACAACCCCCACCCAATTGGAGTACAACAACCAATGAATAAACAACAACTGAATCGCCGTCTTGGAACAGATAGCAGCTTCTGCTGTTGTTAGAATGCAACAAAATGTAAGATACACGGAGGTTTTAAAAAAAAATGGCTCCAAACACACAGACAGTATTAGCTAAGGAAAACCCCAAGTTGAACCACAGTGGACCCAGACAAAGACATGCATTAGGCATCAACTGACCGATGAAATCATCATTGAGCCGGAGGTCTGCAGAGCAACCACAATACATGCAAAAGTACTTGAATTTTTACTTATTTTCTATGGTATTTTAACCCTTTGTATACTGGACCCCTAAACCAGTACTTTGGCAAACAGTTAAGACCCAGAAAGCTGCATTTCATCAGGGTATTCACTGTTTTAGGTAAAAAGATCTACATATGATAAAGGCAATATTTTTTAAAATTATAACCCGACACCCCTAGATATGTACAATGTTTATTTGTATCATAGCAGAAGGAAAAATCCATTAGTATACAATTTTTAAAAGAAAGCACAGTATAATGACCTATGCAGTCAGAATGGAATGAGGTGAATTGCAGGCCTGTAGTTAGAAGTCATCCAGGTGGGACAGAATCTTTCTCTACATTCATATAAATGCAGAGTAACAGAATGGGTCACGCCAGCGTTACTGTGAGAGGATGGTTAGGAGTGAGTATTTAAAAATTAACTTTCTTATTTCTCAACCAAAACATGTGGATACTAAGTCTCGAAATAAGGATACCATTACAATATATAGCTCCCATAGACTTTAATGGGAAAAACTTCCTTCTCTGATTGAAACCATGAGTATTTAGTATGTAGCAAAGTCTAGTGACCCTCTACATAAATCCTGCCAACCATACCTCTGGGATCTTGATTGGTCAAATTCGGGGGTCATTAGCTTCCATAGCCTAATAGGGGAAGAAATTCAAAAACGTCTCGTAAAACCATTGGGCCCTCAGTTTATGTACATGTATTTAGTATACAGCAATGCCTAGTAGTCTTCTATGAGCCACCATTATGTAGAAATAAACCACTCACATTGTATCCAGGGATCCAGAGTTCGATCATAGGCTCCTTCAGCCTGCTGGATGAGACTGAGACGTGACTCTTTAACTGGAGCATGCAGCACCGATTTGAAACCCTTACTCTAAAACTCAAATTTACCAAATTGAGAAAGTACAGTGATATGTCAGATTAGCTCTAGTCGCCATCTCTGAAGACCTGTAGGGAGCGATCCTCTGTTTCTCTACCACAAGATTCATTGTTCAAAAAGAAAACGCATGGGCACTAACCCATGCTTACCGTTCGACAAGACAGCAGTCTGAAGGACAGCCATATCCCCCGCCGCAGATAGTGTCTCCTTGACTTTGAGTTTAATGAAAATTGTACGAAGGTTCAGGAGATATGGAGCGGACACGATTTTGTGATTTCAGCACTCTGCAGTTTTCTACGCAGCAGCCTCATCATCGTTTTGCATACCAGTGGTTGGACAAAGTCTAAATATATAGTTATGCACACTTTGATTCAAATATAACATGTGTTTCAAGAGTTATGAGCATTTTCACTAACAGACCACGACCTGCCAGACTGGTGCTCGGCAAAGCATCGTCCATCAAAAAAGGCTGTTACGCATGGCAGTGGTTAGACAATATGTACTTCCGAGCTGGAAAAGGTCCTTCCACCCCAGGGAATTTTGCAGACGTCTATCTTGACGAGAAATCCAAGCTGCGTCGAATAAGAGATGCTTGCACTCTGTGCGCCAGGGCGTTAGCCTGTAACAGCTGGTTACATATGTTGCTATAAGAATTTAAGCAAAAAAGTGGTATGAAAGTTTGAGCTACAGAAAGAAGACATTAAACTATCTAATTATTCAAATTACTCATGTAGGCTGCATGCTGGATGCCTGCGATACATAAAAGAGGCATTTTAAACAAAAATACAGCTCCAGAACGTGTTATGTGTGTTACGTTACATAGATTTAATTTACCATTGAAAATTGTAATTGTGATACATTTACTTTTACAGCCAATCCGTGCATTTTTTTCAAATGTTATTAATCTTGGTTTACTAACATACTCATTTGACCAATAGAAAAAACAAAGTTTGCTTTTCTATCTTAAATATATTGTCTTTAATGAGCTGTCAAACAACCCTACCCCCACTGTTTTAAGTAGCCAATTTTGATATCTATTATTGAAGAAAAAATATATGAAATTTGCCTCTGGTGGATATCTAACATTTTTGGGACTGTCTTATATGATAAAGAATCGCAGATTTGCAAGTTTGACACTAGGATCAGACCACTTATTAAAGGCTGTAACATATGTCACATGGTAATAAATGAGCAGGAAATCTTCTTGGTGTAAGAGATGATCTTTCAGAAAAAAATGAATATTTTTACATGTTTTCCTATGAATCTCTAACCTCTGATGACTTTATGTCCTTTCTAGTTTTGCAATCATCTTGTAGAGGAAGAGAGAGCTGGTTGCTTTGCTTTTATTGTCTTTTGGATGTCTTGTTACTGTAAATGTCCTGTAGCTCTTCATCACGGTGCCGCAGGTTGGTCAGCAGTTTGTGATTGTGGTATACCTAGTGATACTCACTTTTTAATCTTAGGAATTATAGTCATTGCTGATAATATGCCCATGGATTTGTGTTACAGATGTTATAACAAACGTTTTATCACATATTTCCTAATGCGTATAATACTGAAATATAGAGATACCAAAAGATAATGATAGTTTCACATTTAAATGAGACAAATTATTAAATGTTCCTGTTAAATGTAAATATTCAAAACTAAAATTTATTCAAGTCAACCTCACATACAATGTCTATCATTGTGTCTGCTTCTGTGGCAAAATACATTGGTGTAGCTCCCATTACGCAGTTACGCACGTGCGTAATAAAATAGTAACATTCAAGGGAGGACATCTAATGTGGTAAAAGTGATTTTACATACCACAAGGAACTGCAAAGAATTCGCTCCCCCTGGGAGCGAATTCTTTCCTTTAAGAGAAGTTCTCATTTCGAAAAGGGACGCAATTGAAGAGAACCACTGATTCATCCGGTAGTCTCCCTTTGATGTGCGTAACTTTTTCACATTCTGGCTTCGCCATTGAAATAATCATCCATTTCATCACAACAAGTAGAATCATCGCATAGTATGATGACTGCAAGCTGAGTAAGGCCCTGTTCCATCCCACTCCAAGCTAAAAGAACAATTCAAGCTGCGTCAAATAAGAGATGTTTGCACTCTGTCAAACAGGGGGTTAGCCTGTAACAGTCTGTTGCATATGTTACCATATCAAATTAAGAATAAGTAAATTCAAATTCTGAGCTACAGAAAGAAGACATTGAACTGTCTATTTATTTAAAAATAAACTCGTCAAAATAAGTTAAGCCCCATGTCACTTTTTTACATAGTCATATTGTTAAATTCCCAAAGTTAAGTTGTTTATTTCAAAAATATCGATGGTAGTTGAAAATTCTAATTCCATCCAAGTTAGACAACAATGTCTTAGGTGTAATTACACAAATTTTGAATTGAAAATACCAATTTTCTTTGGGTATGTGCTAAATTTTCCAAGAGTATCCAATTTTTGGCCAATTTTACGATATGAATGATAGGGAACAAAATGGAACATTTACTGGAATGTGTGGAGCTCTATGGAAAACTTATCAATAAATCTGAAATCTAGCGTATGTTGAGAGGAAACATTGCTGCTACTTCGCTGAAAATGTTATTGAAAAATCTGTATTCAGTAAAATGTAATGATAAATTAAACATGAATGTATTAACGTTAAGTCTATGGGAAAATTTCTGGTGGAGCTTAATTTATTATACCCCCGCAAACTTTGCTTGTGGTGGGTATACTGTTTTCACGTCCGTGCGTGCGTCCGTGTTTGCGTGCGTCCGTCCGTCCGTCCGTAACGTTTTGTTTCCTTAATATCTTGAAAAGTCATTGCTGGATTTTCATCAAACATTGCAAACATGTTCATATATACAAGACAAATACTTAAGACAAAAAAGTAAGGGCTAGGGGCCAATTCTATTAGAGTTATTTCCCTTTGTAGTTCTAAATGGCTTTTAATATAGGGTTTTATGCTTATGCTATTATAGGCCATACACGGGCCGATCAACTCCTACCACAGCTTTTGATGGAACAATTTGATACTTTTCCTATACAATGTAGACACATTGAACATATGCATGAAGGAGTTTGGTTCAGAAAAAATAATTTTTGACAAAATGACAGCTGTGAGAACTTAGACAATTTTCCCCTAATTTGGCTTTTGTATATGCATAGATGATGCCTTCATGGGCCGATCAACTCCTACCACAACTTTGATGGAGCAATTTGATACTTTGCCTATACAATGTAGACACACTGAACATATGCATGAAGGAGTTTGGTTCAGAAAAAATAATTTTTGACAAAGTGACAGCTGTGAGAACTTAGACAATTTTTCCCTAATTGGGCTTTTGTATATGCATAGATGGTGCCTTTATGGGCCGATCAACTCCTACCACAGCTTTTGATGGAGCAATTTGATACTTTGCCTATACAATGTAGACACATTGAACATATGCATGAAGGAGTCTGGTTTAAAAAAATATTTTTGACAAAATGACAGCTGTGTGAACTTAGACAATCATTCCCTTATATGGCTTTTGTATATGCATGGATAGTGCCTTTATGGCCCGATCAACTCCTACCACAGCTTTTGAATGAGCAATTTGATACTTTGCGGATACAATGCAGACACATTGAACATATGCATGAAGGAGTTTTTAATTTTTGTTTGCACAGATTCTACTGAAATCTTCTTTTTAAAAACTAAGGTCTGCTGGTTGGAACTATAACTTGCCAAGTTTTTTCACTGACTCTCTTATTGCCTTTTTTCATTTTGACCAGTTTATATACTGGACAAAAGTGAAAACGCACACTTGAATTGTTTGCCATCTATATACAAAATTATGTAAACCAAGAATGCAATGGAAAGTGTATCTTAATGTTCAAATACTGGGTAATGCATAACGGTAAAAGTTTTACGGATGTTGTCACGAGGAAACACATGAAAGCCATTTAAATGTGACAGGGGCCCATTTTTTCAGGTTGCCAATTTGAACGGAAATCTAACACAATTTAGGCCTCCAGAAATCCACTACCTACGAGATCCGACTGCACGAAATTATAGTCTAGACATGTGACAACCAGAAATGTGAAGGACTTATCTCAAGTGTGTTTTAATCGTTTAGAAAAGCAATCTTAAAAAGCGGATTTTCACTCAAATTACCAAGTTTAAAAATTTAACACTGAAATCTCCATAGGATAACCAATGTGTTGTTGCATCTTAGTACGAGGACATTACTAGTCGAGAAATGGTAGAAACAATGTGCTGAGAGGTCTACCTGATTTGGCAAAATAAAATTATCGAAAATTGTGATAAATCGAAGATTACCAAACATTTTATTCCCTATTTGTTTTTGTCAAAGGGAGATAATTTTCAAAAATTTTCAAATTCGCTAAATTCGAAATTGATTTCTGAGCTTGTTTCAAGTGATAAAGCAGTTTTCTTGTGTCTTTATGCAACACAATTAAGACCAATTTTGATAAGCATAACAATTTTAATTTGCGCATGCGCAATAGCAAATTTCAGTGAATACAGCTTTAAACACTTAAAAGAGCATAACTCATACATCAAACGAGACAAATTGGTTGAGTTTCGACGAATCGTTTGCTGGATGTCTGGGCAACATTATTAAGCTTTAGTAAATACACCCATACTTTTTGTCCTATACTTTCTCATAAAATATAGATAATTGTAGTATGGCGTTTTCACTTTTGTTCAGTATAGTTATTCACATATACCTTTACTACATTTGAATGCTTTTGGAACAAAAATTCAACTTCCTACGGTGTTATATGCGTTGCATTAATTGAATTGCCTTTTAAAACTGGTAATTGTGACAAACATCACTTATAAGCGTTTCCTGTGTTCCTCATCTTTTGACCTCAAATGACTCAGTTGAAGTTTCTTTGTATGTGTGGCCTGTAACAGTATCAAACAAAATGACTGAGCTATAACTTGAATCCTTACCATTCTTTAAAGGCAGAAACAGCATGCAAGTCAGTGTCAGGGGATCAAACACTAATTTAAATATGCACATTGTCTGGTGCTGTTTCACACATGCACACAATGGAATTGTCTCTTCCTGTTAAGTGGCGAGAGCAATTGTACTGCAACTGCCTCTGCATCCGTGCTAGTCAAGTGATAGCATTGCTCTGATTTTGCAAGATATATGTCTCTACCGTGTACCTCTTAGCATACATTAAGATTTCTGAAATTGACCAAACAGAAATTTGTTATGCTGCTTTTTGTTTACATCATTTGCCATGGAATCTTTCCAGTCCTTTGGTGCTTAAGTCTTCAGGTCTTAGATCAAAAGTATTTTCGATGATCCACGTTGTTTTCTCCCAAAGAACTTATATGATTTCTGTAACAAAGTTGACTCTTGATGATTTTGCAGACTGTCTAATACCATTTCTGCTACACCTTGAAAGTTATCTGGTATAGGATAAAGGACGTTGAGTTGAACATTGCCATCAATTAAGTTTGCTACTTGTCCATTTGTTGTTGTCAATACCTTGAAGCAAGCCTCAAGATAATGTAAAACCTTTGCTTTCTCCGTTTTTGCAGGCATATCATCAGCTGTCGCATGCAAAAAAGGAAACTGGACTATGGGTAGAATAGAATAACTAGTAGGTCTATATTGTGCTCAATTAATGATTTATACAGAGTAAACAAGTTGATATGGCTGTCCCATTTCATGATCCGTTGAAAAGACAGAAATTGAAAACACTTGCCTTTGACGGTGTAATAAAAACAGTATAATGCCTAGAATTTCCCCTTGCTCATTTATTATGTCAGGGTATATATGTTACACCCTTTAATAAGCGCTCTTATCTTAGAAACTCAGCGAATCATTGAAGTGAAATGGTCTAATTGGTGCTCTGTTCATCCTGCATTGCATTGCTTTACCTGCTGTGATAATCTAACTTTTTCATCTGAAAAGGGGAAGAATTACCCCTCTTTCAGCACTTAACCCTTAATGAGCCAATCACAACAAAAGTCGTCTGCTTTTCTCTTCTGCTGGAATGTTTAAGAAGCCTCTATGGCAAACAGTGTGGACCCAGATCAGACTGCTCCTACAGGAGCAGTCTGTTCTGGGTCCACGCTGTTTTCTTCTGTACTTAATTCGTCAGTAATGTTAGGCAATTATTTGCAGCAGACAACTTCAGCAGACGACATTTTCAGATGCATTTTTTCTTGGCGCTTTAAGGGTTAAGAAGTACTAAGACTTCATAGAAGTTTCCGAATGCTTGGGGAAACATAAGTGTTCAGAGACATTATTGGGTGAAAATGTGTTTGTTGCATGTACAGAAAGGCAACCTATACCAAAGTAAACCAAACCAGATATGATTCGGTTTTACAGAAAAACTTGGTACATCAGGCCAGATACTCAATGCTTTTGATGGCATCTTCTTCCTCCTTGTATGGCTTTAGTCTTTTTCCTGCTTGCAGAGTATCATTGGAAACGCAAGTTCAAAGAGCCAATTATCAGGCATTCTAATGCACTTGCAAATGCAACGCGACGTCTGATTGGATAACGTCATAAATTTGCGACAGTGTATATCCTGCGATATACTGTCGGAAACCCGACGTCATTACGTAACGTCGCTTTTTATTGGTTGACAAGTGAATATATGCAGCTGGCAAGATGTTTTATGCAGCTGACGTCGCTGGACGTATAGGCGCAACAGAGTCCATTTTCACTGTCTTTTTGAGGGGAAAACGTTAATAGTGCATTAGAATGGGGATAACCATATTCAAATTTTTATTTGGGGAGGTATATCGTCGGATATACGTTCGGAAATCACGTTTTACGGCTCCGCTTACGCGTCGCCGTAAAACTAAATTTCCGACCGTATATC
Source organism: Loripinus fragilis (assembly GCA_964019695.1). Lineage (NCBI taxonomy): Eukaryota > Metazoa > Mollusca > Bivalvia > Lucinida > Lucinidae > Loripinus > Loripinus fragilis. Next base: position 45,984,759 of record OZ026523.1, on the reverse strand, counting down.
CGACGATATACCTCCCCAAATGAAAATTTTGAATACAGTTATCCCCTAATTCATATCAGTTTCTGAAATGACATTGTTGGAAAGATGATGATGATGATAGCTAATCGATTTTGAGTGGACTGGTGGTAAAATTGTACAACAGGAATTGATTGAAATTTTATGATAATTCTACAGATCTCTACTGGTTGCAAGGAGGCGAGTACTGGTTGCAAGGAGGCGGATGATAATGATGATTTCCACGGAAGCAGACAATGGCAAACGTTTAAAATGAGTAATACTTGGATGGTACTTAGTTTTTGAATATTAACAAGAAACAGGCACATTTATAGTTTAAATGTAAATGTGTGGCTCTATATTTAGCATTATATATTCACAGTATTAGGAAATGTGTCAAAAATCATTGAAAAACCTGTAGTCCATGGGCTTGATAATCAGAAATGCAAATAAGTTCTAATGTTTTGGCACCAAAGACCAGAGATTTATAAGCACACATGTGAAATATATTGATTATTTCTGTAGTATCATCCATTACATCAGGCATTGGCATGATTACATCATGATTAATATGTTTCATCGTAAATAAGTGTCCTGAACTTAGAAACTTGATTACAACTTGCAGATATATGAGACTGAGCAAGAAAGTCTGAGAAAATGTAAAATATGCACAAGCTGAAATTGTTTTGTTTGTTTGTTTTTGTTGCTTTACGTCCCAAGTCAACAGCTATGGTCATTGCGGGACGGTCAGTTCACCTAACCACACTTTTTCCTGGGCAGGCTTGAACAAGCGGTTAACCAGTAATTCGTGCACATACTTTCGCTTGTAATTGACAACAACCCTCCTTGACTAAATCAGCGGAAGGAGGAGAATGACCGTAGAAATTATTTCATGATCAATCTCCACGAAAGTATGGGACCGGGCCGGGATCGAACTCGCGACCCCTGGATCTGCAGTCAGACACGCATCTGTAGCCAGACACGTTATCAACTGCGCTACGCAGCCTGGCTGAAATTGTTTTCATATGTGTTTTAATTAAACGGTATTACCAAAATTTGCTCCTCAGTAACACCAGGGGTAGGGCTTATATTAACTCATTTTAGACAATATATTTAAGATAGAAAAGCACACTTTGTTTTTTCGTAGTAGTCAATTAAGTATGGTAGAAAAACCTAATCAATAACGGATGGAAAACTACACAGAGCAGTTGTTAAATTAAATGACGATAGCCACAATTACCACTTTTAAATTATAATTAAATTCATGTAACGCATATAACACCACAGGAAGCTGTATTAATTGTCAACAGCTTTCTAATGTAGTAAAACATCCGGTATGCAAACTCTATTAGAATGTCAACTGATTAGATAGATTTAATGTCTTTTTTCTGTAGCTCAAACTTTCACTTTTTGTATTCTTAAATTGATATAGTAACATATATAACAAGCTGTTACAGGCTAACGCCCCGGCTTACAGAGTGCAAACATCTCTTATTCAATGTACTTTGAATTGTTATTTAAGATAGAATATGTCTACTGCAGAATTCCAAAAGGGTCTGGGATGGAGCAGGCCCTTACTCAGCTTGAAGTCAAAATACTGTTTGATGATTCTACTGGTTTTGATGGTATGAGGTGGACAATTATTTTTTCAGAGAAACAGACATAATGATAACCATTGTATATGGCTTGGATAAGGATTAGTTAAGAATATTTACATTTAACATAACATTTACTAAATTGTCTTGTTTAAATGTGAAACTATTATATTCTAAGTACCTCTGTCTATATTTAAGTATTATACGTATTAGGAAATAGTGAACACAAGATTATTTATGACATCTTAACAAAGGTCTATGGGCTTGATAATCACCAATAAATTAATTCCTAAGATTAAGGCACCTGAAGCTAGAGACTTATAGGAAACATGCTAACATTAGTCTTTTTTCTGAAATATCATCCCTTATATCAAGTCAATGTCCTTGCTCATTTATCATGCCATGTAACATGTGTTACAACCTTTAACAAGTGCTGCAATGTTATTTTTAAACCTGCAAAATCTATTATTCTTTATTATATAAGCAAGACAATCCAAAATATTAGATATCCAGCAGCAGCAAATATTTTCATATATTTTTACTGAAATAGTACCTACGAAATGGGGCTCCTTAAAACTGGGGATAGGGTTGTTTTATTCCTCATATAAGACAATATATATAAAACAGAAAAGCATACTTTGGCTTTTCTATTATCTAAATAAGTGTGTTAAGTACAACAAGATCAAAATCAGTTTGAAAAATACACAGATTAACTGTAAAATTAAATGATATTGGTCACAATTACCATTTTAAAGGGTAACTTAATATAGTAACACACATACCACCTTGGGGAGCCGCAAGTTTGCTCCAAAAGTTTTTATGTGTAGCTTAGGTATCCAGCATTCCATCAGTATTTATGAGCATTTTAAATGATTAGACAGTTTAATGCCTTCTTTCTGTAGCTCAAACTTTTCTTCTTTTTTCTAACTTTGATATGGTAACATATGTAACATGCTGTCAGAGACTAACACCCCAGCGTACAGAGTGCAAACGTCTCTTATTCGACACAGCCTGAAATTCTCTTCACGATAGGATATGTCTGCAAATTCCCTAGAACGGGGGAGCAAACCCGTTCTCAGACATCAGTCTAATATTGACATGCATACGTGTGCATACCTGATCCAAAATATCCTATGTGGTTCAAGAGTTATGAGCATTTTTACTATTTAGGGCGGGCTGACAGACGGACTCACACATTGACTGAAGTGCTCAACTGCGGGTCATGCAATAAGTCACCCATACGTGAGACATAAAACCACTTTCGGTGAGCCTTCGGGTGCTCCCGTCATATAATAAACACACATATCATAAACTCTCCCGGCCCAGTACTGGTTACTACCCATGGAAAAGCCACAAAAAGTTTTTTACGTGAGACATACGTTATACATTTTCTCAGCTCCTTTAGTATACGCTTTGTATATGTTCAGAGAGCTTTTTTTCGACATCAGCAGACATGGCCATATGCAAGTGTTAAATAATTGCCCTGTATGCTTTTTAGAATACCTTAAAAGACGAGACCGCGCTTGATTCCTCCTTAGCACTGTTAAGTTTGCATGGACGAACGGTATTCTTTGTGCTTTAATTCACACCATACCTGCATGCATTTGAATTATACAACTCCAGCGACTTTCAGAGTTGGTTAAGTGACCTTTTAACCTGGCTTACCTTAATTCGATTATCATTGGCTTGTCATGCTGACGTTTTAAGTTCTCCAACGTCAATTTGATCATAGTAACATGTTTGGTATGTATATTTTATGACATAATGATTTGCTAATTGGATATCTACCGCCGCTGAAGGATGAGCGGCGTTAGCGCTTGTTAACTATACTGCTCATGTGCAGCTTTGTAAACAGTTGAGCCCTCCAGACAGTTCAAAGCAACAATGCTTAGAACATCCAATATACTTTGAGTGTCACATGGTACAATTTTCAAATGGCTTTGTATTCGGTCCCTTTGTCAAACAGTACAGACTCATAAAACACGTTTATCTCAGGGCTCCAGATAAGAGGGGGTAAAGGATGTTTCAGCATTGATCTTTTGGAATTCAGCATTGAAAATTAAATTGGAGGGTAAAAATATCCTTTGCAGTTTGAGGTTTCAGTTTATGTGGTGAAATCTTTAATTCTTAGTAAGAAAAACTAATTAATACACACCAAATGTATAAGTCTTCGAAGTTTTCCTATAAACGCAACATGTATTTGATACAATAAAGCAACTTTTTAAAAAAAAAAATATGTTAAGCAAATATTGGGTCTTTTTACAAGGCTTTGCATTTTCTGCAATTTGATATTTTAAATATGGAGTAAAATACTCATTAAATTAAAAAAGTAGGGGTGGAAATACCCATTGGTCCAAATCCTTATCTAGACCACTGTTATCTCAGAAACCATTCAGATCCCGACCCCTAAACCATATATATTATTGTTCCTTATGACCTTTATTTCAAAAACTGCCTGAAATCTCAGAAACCATTCAGATCCCCATCCCTAAACCATATATGCTATTTCACATTATGGTAAAGAAAGTTTCGTCAGGGTCAGTGGGGTCCAGGTTTTTGACATTCTTTAGTCATCAACATATCTTACGTCAGTTCCAGTATTCCTAAGAAAACCTGTACCCAGTAAACAAAGCAGACCACAATCGGCTCGCTTCGGAAATATACAGCTTTGTGATTTTCCACTGTGAGGTCCATACCAGTATTCCTAGGGAAACATCATCTTTGTGATTTTCCGGGGGTGTGGGGTGGATGGGGGAGTCTGGACACCCAGTCCCTCCTCTGGATCCGCGCATGTACCATTGCCTAAATCCGTATCATAATGTAATAATATTATACTAAGTAAAACAATAAAACAGAAAAAGGAAATTGTGAACCGCTCAAAGCAATGAAAAGTCAACGCGATTGTGCACAGATAAAACCGTCTTGAATGACAAGTTAACCAAGTGGTTGATTGATGATTTTACATCTACAAAACACTAACAATACCATGTAATACTATTGTTTACATGATCTTCATCATGGGAGCATCTTGGATTATCGTGGGTGTGTGTCTGTCTGTATGTCTTCGCGGAATATACACTTCCACAAAAATATGTAAGTACCTAAAGATTTATTTTTCAAACGGGTAAATTTATTTTAGCGTTTGGGCATCACGGAAACATTTCCGTACAGAAGTGGCCAAGTTTTTGTACCTTAACCAATATAAGCTCAGCGCCCTTTTTATGGGACACAGACAAACAGAGCAGATCCAGATCGGACAATATATACGTCCCTGGAAATTCTCATGGTATCGCGTTTACCATTACAAAATTGATTGATTTCTACTCTCAAGGCATTTTTTTAAGTTTTTGCTTGCCACCGTTTTCAATTCAAATGAACCAGAACATCAACTCATAGCAAAGCATACTCTGCTCTATAGGAAGTTTATAAATTATCTTCCATTTGTTCTGGTTTACAAAAAATCTTTTAGTTTCAATGCTGTTCCGATATTTAGTTATAAAAACAACCAAATCGGTCAACAAGTGTATAATAACTGTTACCAGATTGTGGCCTACCAAATGGTACAAAATTATCTAATTTCATGAATTATTGTTAATGTTCTGCACACTTTTCAAAAAGTAAAATGTTATGTTTTCCACTGAAATTTTGCCGTTTTCCAGTATACAAACAGTACAAGTATTTACAATAATATTTTTCGTGTCTGTATTATAATATCCTCATGAATTTTTTGCCATACCATAGTGAAAAAATGCCTCTTTAAAATGATACCAAACATGATATGCTTTGTTACTGAGATAAAAAGACTATGCTAAGAACTTTCCAAATGCCCCTCGTATCTATACTCGTTTTAATTTTACGCAAATTAATTTATCGCAATGAGTTTCCAACACTTGCCCAATGTGATTTATGAAAAAAAGCATCTTAAGCAAGTTGATACTCGCCTGGGTTATCTGTGCTTTCATTAGAATCTTTCTCACAAAGTCTTGGGTAGACCAAGAGTTTGAAGGCGCTATTTTAAGGGCCATTGATTGTTTATTTTAAATACTGCCAGATATTTTTTTCTTTGGCATCTGGTTAGCTTTTGGCAGTACGTTGAATTTGCATCGCGTTGAAATTATTTCCCTCTGGCTCATATGCAAGACGTGCATGTCAAACAGTTTTAAAATGCCTAGTTTCAAGTTAGTGTGAATTTTAATCCAATTGTACTCAGAAAGACCCAAATTTCAAACTGGGTCCGAGCAATTACACACAATTTTGGCCTTTCCGAGAGAAATAAGGTTACTCTAATTACCAACGAAGCGTGCGCGTTGATGAGCGCACACGTCGGGGCCATCGCTGGTCGTCCATGCGACAAGTAGCTGCATGGTTCATAAGCGAAACGTAAAATTGAAAGGCTACAGGGTTTTAAATAAAAATGACTAAAAATTTTGTAAGGGAAATCAATCATTTTAAATTCCATTACACAAAATGATATCATCGATAATGAAGTAATGATAGTTTCCCCCTCTGGCTAATGAAGGTTGACTGATCATTGATCGATGACACCCAAAATTGTTTGAAATATTTTGAAGTTGACGCTCTGTATGTCTCGGACGGGTTATCTACTTGTGTAGCGTGCTGGCCACGTGAGTGCCCTGGCTAGATTATGTACATGCATTTTGGTCTGGGTCTTCATGTGTCAAGAAATATGTTAATTATAAGAAATATGAGTCATTGCGATTAAAGTAAATTATTCAGTACATTGCCAGAAGGCGCAAGCAAGACTGCACATGGTCCTTCGCTGATGTAATTGCTAATACAATCAGCGAAGACCCATTTAGAGCCTTGTCTGTGCCTTCGCTGCGAAGACAATGTCAAGTCAGTAAACGAGTCTGGCTGCATTAGCAATGGGCTCTCGATCATGCAGGCCCCAAGATAAGAGTGCGTAATGTTTCTTATTTCTCAACCAAAACATATGTTGTGGGTATTCAAAAGAACCGTCTTGATGAGATGGTTATTTTGAGCATACAAAACACATGTTTAAACTGATGCATAAGACAACAATCGTAATTTAACGCTATTTTTTTTTTTGCTTAACTGGCCCTATACCCCCATGGATGGTTGTACATGTATTTTAACTTTGTCTCTACAAGTGACGACTTCTGTCGTCTTCTGATAACGTTTGCAAACAACTTAACTCCAGATTAGGCTTGATCTGGATCCAAACTGCTTGACAAACCGACAGTATTCCTGAAAGATTTTGTTTGAAAAAAAGTTAAATTAAATATCTGCAGACGACACAAGTATGCAAAGTCACCCTGCACCAATTCTTCAACGGAGTGGTGCTTTCCCACCCTTAGAAGTGAGCCTAGTCCGTTGCTTCTTGAAATTTATCATTTTGTTCAAACATTATGCAAGCAAACAGTGAAGACCGTGATCAGACGCCACGTTCCGCAGTGTCTGATCTTGGTCTAAGACGCTAGACTTATATGGGCTAGCCCCGTCAAATTTCAGTTTAAAGAGACTAAGTCTGCAACTATGAACATTTTTCGAATTTTTTTATTTCCTTTTTAAATCATTTGTAAAAGTAGAATTAAGCTATGTATTGACAATAAAACTGTTCACCATAGCTGAAAACTGCACGGAAAAGTGAATTATCTTATAAAACAGGTGTGTTTTTCTCTTGTTGGTAATTATTTGCGTCCCTCCAATAATTAAAGACAGTTAATTTTAACATAAATGCTGATGTTTTGATACTGATAATTTGTAAAGATTTACGAAATTGGTAAAATGTTTACCTAAATTTTAGTTATTTTACTGTGTTCTTGAAAAATAGAAACATAAGTTCTAAAATTAAAAGATCAAAAGTTACAGACCATGCAGCTTTAAGTTTTTATTTTTACTGCCATGTTGTAAATTTATAGGACATTTCAATACTTAGACCCCTATCAAGACAAAAATAAATCCCCCCATCTTAGAAAAACAATGCATTCTCAATTTTGGTCTCACGAGAGTCCTAATCTGCTCTTCTAAGTCTATTCACAGGAGCTTGAAGTTCTGTCTTTATCTCCCCTCTATAGCCTCAAAAACAAAATATCACAATGTCATTACGAGATTTTCGAAGTGATATAAGGAACGAACTTCAAGCTCCTGTGATCTATTCATATATATATTTTTTTTAACAATCATATTGATATATTGTACTTTTTATTTGAAAGTTTATCAACTCCTTTCCAGACAGACATAAACCCCTTTCCAAACAGGTATTTTCGAATCCCTTCCCAGATTTTTTTGTGATGAACCCCCATCTCCCACCCCTCGTTCAAGACAGAAAATAATACCCCTTTGATTGGCACGTCCTTACACACACTTATAAAGTTAGTGCCTCCAGCCCCGCTCCCTCCCGAGAGTCTATACCAGCATATAACTGTATGGTTTATTTTCTATCAGTAGAAATGGATGTCACTATGGGTACCGGGATTTTTTTTAGTCTTTTCAGGCTTAAAAATCCCAGTACCCATAGTGACATTACTACACCATTACTACTAGTACTGCATCCATTAATACTGTCCTGCTAGCCAAGAGTGACAGTAACGTCATGTTTTGTTTACTAAATTATCAGGGACTTAGAATCGATAGATCACCTGTGTATTAATCCTATCCTGTGGGTATTAATCCTATCCGCAGGCTAGGATTAATACACAAATGGTCTATCGATTAGCGTTAACTCAAATGGAGCGTACAAGTTAAATTTTACTTTACAATTGTAAACTAAATATTACGTCACTGTCACTCTTGATTGGCACGACATTACTTCTATCTATTCCAGATTACATGGAAGACAAATGCGGTGAGATTGTTGACATGTCTGAAGAGGACGCAGACAGTGTCCGCCTACATCTGACAAAATCCGAGCGCTATGGTGAGAACATGGACTGTGTGCTTCGTCTCATGGCGCCAGAAAACAAGCGTCTTGTCATCAAGGTTGAAACACTGAACGTACAGTGGGAACAAGACTGCGGAGCCGACTTTCTACAGATGTTCGACGGTACCAGTCTAAATGGCGTCGTTGTTGAAGGTAAGGATGTAGGTATGAAGTAACTTAACGAAGCGCTACAGAAATAACTGGAGTTATTATATATTCAACAAATGCTATTTACCCGCACGTAAACAAGTATTTTGGTAAACAAAGAAACCCAGAGAAATACCACAGTATTTCACCAAGGTCTGCATTACTTGCTAATATAAAAGCAATTTAAGGGACCGACGAACGTCCTAATTTGGAAATTCGAAGATGTGACCTGTTGATATCTACCATCACATGTTCATTGGAATTTAGTATAAAGTTGTATGGACAACCCATTCTATCAACTACGGTACTTTCCATTTTTAATTTAGTTAGCATAGTAGCCATGTTACCATTTACATTCTAGGGGATCTGTTCCAAATGAATTGGCCGCTAGGTATTTATTAAATTTTAACGTTTTAAGTTACTTAGTTACTAAATTAAATATTAGGTTACTAATTGTATCTGGTCGATTAAATGAATGCGGCTTTAAGGTACCAACCAACCGGCTAACAAGCCAGCCAGCTAGCCAGCCAGCCAGCCAGCCAGACAGACAGACAGACAAAGCAACTAAGCAATAAATGAACCAACCGACCAACGATCTAACAACTAAACAAGAAAATAATGGGACCAACTCTAGAGATTTTCTGGTTCATCTCATTTTCTCAGTCATCCTTTATTCATGCTTTCGGACCTATGTTGTGGGAATAGAGGCATATTTTATTTTCCTAAGACTTAATCTACATTCCTACGTTGTCTATGTGGACAGTGTAGGCTCATAAGAGAGGTTTGTCTGAGCCTTCATTGATAGCCTGCGCGATTAGTATCCAAATCAATTACCAGTATATATTTTTGCAACGGCATTAATAGTTTAGATATGGTTCCTTTGATATTAACCCTTAAAGCGCCACGATAAAAAATGCATCTAAAATGTCATCTGCTGAAGTCGTCTGCTGCAAATAATTGCCTAATATTACTGACAAATTAAGTATGGAAGCAAACAGAGTGGACCCAGAACAGACTGCTTCTATAGGAGCAGTCTGATCTGGGTCCACACTGTTTGCGATAGAGGCTTCTTAAACGTTTCAGCAGACGAGAAAAGCAGACGACTTTTGTTGCGATTGGCGCATTAAGGGTTAAGACCAACCTATTCTATTCCAGGGATGGATGAGCGGGTATGCTCAGCAACAAATATTCGAAGAGGTTACGAGTCGAAGGAGAGATTCGTCACCTTAAAGTTTCGCAGTGATATGGAATCAGAAGGGTCTGGATTCACGATATTGTTTACTGCCTTTAGAATAGGTAAGACACTATTTTTTAGTATTAGTACATACGAATTAGTGTAATACAGGAAAAGATTGAATATAACAACGCTGTATAGCACTGACTATAGAGCGAACGCCATTACCAAATCTCTAATCAACTGGCTTGGCTCCAGTCATCAAACATTTTTTCTTTCAATGTGTCATTTCACATACTTGTAGCTAGTCTAATTCTGATTGCTCTGAAACATCTGACTAGAAGAGGTTTAGAATTGGTTGATGAAGAAATTTCATCATGATTGCGAATTAGCATTGCTATTTTTTCTTAAAACTGTGACGATGTTTCAGACTGTAGCCAGTCTAAGCCAAAACGTACTTGTATATGAGAGTCATGTTTGATCAGAAACCTTTTGAACACTCTTCATGAATGCGCACTTATTGGTGATCAAATCCATCAACTTTCTCCCCGCTATAGTATACATGATTGTACAAAATTATGAGCATAATCCTTTGTATTCCCGACTAAAGTCTTCCACTTTTTCACCTGCTTTTTTCCAGTAAGGATGCTGCTGTAGTAAACAGCATGGACCTTAATAAGACTGCCCATGGATCTGTCTTGTCAGAGTCTAGCCTGCTTGTATACAGGTTAAGCGAAAATAGATGCACCAGACGACACCAGGATACGTTTTTGGCTGTCAGTGACAATGTTGAAAAGAAGGATGGGACTATAAATATAATTAAAAATGCTATGCATCTGAATCTGTTTTATATCTGTCCCTGCGTGTGACGACTCGCGTCTGCTGATAACCTTTGTCAGATCATGCCCGACGAAACATCAGGCCTGATCAGGAACTAAACACACAGCTGGCATTTCTGATAGTTCCCTTTGAAAGAGCTAAAATTTAAAAAAAATCCAAACGACAAAATCATGCAATCAAACTACACAACATGCAAAGGGTTGAAGAGAAGCGACAAAGCCTTAACCAATCTATATATTTATTGCAGACGATGGGGGACATTGCTATAACACTGAGTTTACATGTGAAACGAGCAGGCGATGCATATCAAGTCGATTAATATGCGATGGTTACGATAACTGTATCGACGATAGTGATGAATGTCGATTATCGACTCCAACGATCATTGGTATATCGGTTGGCTGTGGTGTAATCGTGTTGACGATCATTGGCATGGTGGTCTGCTGCTGTGTTTGGAGAAAACGAAGAAACAGATACGATGATTCAAGAAAGGTATAATTTGTTATATAAAAGTGAAACTGAAAAAAAAAATGCATAAAACAAGAGTCATGAGAGGTAACGAGTCATGAGAGGTAACGGAGGTGCTCATTAAAGAATACATGCCGTTTTAACGCTGCCTATCAGATTATTGTGTACGAAAGATTGACCAGTGAAATTAATGTAAGCCATCCCAGTGGCTTCGACTGCTGCTTCTAAGGCGGTAGTTCTGCTGTTGTGTGTTGTTTCTCCCATTGTTTGTGGGTTTTAGTGTTAGCTCCTTGTTTTGATTTGCAGTTCTTTGTGTCCTTTCTAGTTTTGCAATTATTTCACTGGGGACAAGAGAGCTGGTTGCTTTACTTTTGAAGTGTTCTGAAAGTCATGTCGCTGTTATAATTCTTTGGCTCTTCCTTGCGATGCCATGGATTGATCTGTATTATGTGATTGCGGCATTTCCTGGTCATACTTTTTAAAAGAACTGTTTATTCAGCCCATATCATATGTTTCGATATAATGTCAGAAAAACCCCATCCTATCTGGATCCAGTATATCCCAAAGCAGATTTTAGGTTACCAATATTTGAGTTACTTAGAACAGGCCTCTAGATAAGAGTTCGTTTTGGAAAAGTATTTCTTTATTTCTCATCCAAAACATATGTTGTGGGTACTCAAAAGAACCATCTCAATGAGACGGTTCTTGTGAGCACCCAAAACACATGTTTGAATTGATAGGTAAGCAAACAATAGCAATTTTACGCTTAAAATTTGCTTAACTGGCCCTATGTTAGAGACAGCTTTAATTCGAATTTGTTTTGTTAACCCTTTTTAGACTGGAAACCCCTAAACAGGAACTTTGGAAAACATTGAAAACCCAGATAAAATGCCACATGATGTTGCATTCCATCATGGTCTGCACTGTTTGCTAAGACAAAATCAATCTTCAGAGAAAGATATACATGTACAACATGATTTGGAAATATAACCTGTGAAACTCAATATATATGTATAGTAATGGACCATTCTGACTTGTATAATACACATAGTCATATGAGCCGTGACATGAGATTTCCAACAATGTGGTGTAATCGACCAACAAAGCCCCAGTCTGATCAGAGCATTTGCTAGTCGCTTGAATATTGTCTGACTTCAAAGCTACTGACCGAACATCATTTGGAATTTCTAAGCTTAAAAGGAGGCTGCACAGGCAAGTCTGAGTCTACACTTGTCAAAATGCCACACTGTTGGTAATCACATTTCCCTGCTCATATGGTTTTGCATTAAATCATTTTATCATATGACGTCGCGTCTGGGAGTGAAATAACGCCATGCAATAAAATCTGTAAACCACTAGTGGTTTATCGATTTTCGGGAAACGTTATGACGTCCATAACAACGTTGCGTACATAATGACAAAATTATAACGCTTTTACAGCAGATACGAGATTTTATCATATGATAAATAGAATCTAACATTCATGCTCTTGTATTATTGAATTTATAAAACTCGTTGCGAAAAAGAGATAAAATGCTCGGCAAGCCTCGCATTTTATCTCTTTTTCCCAACTCGTTTAATAAATTCAATAAAACATGAGCACTCATGTAAGATCCTCTATTCATGTGTTTTCAGGATGATGCTGTAACTGATGAAGTTTCAAGTGCTGCTCGACTATATCGCCCATCGACTTTTCGTCAACCCATTTACACTTTACCATCTCTACCACCAGAGCCCAGATATGTGGCGTCAGACTCATCATACATTCAGCCAATCTATGTGCGCCAGTACCCCGACTATACAACTGAATACGCTCCTTCCCAATCCTGGTTAACGGCACCAAATACAGAAAGACATTTTTCACCATGGTATGACTAAAGTCACGATGTAGACAAACTACCATAATATCTTAACACAAATTACTCATTATATTCATCCACCACGAATAAAGGAAGTGCTGAGAAAAGAAGACTGAGACTAATAAAAGGGGCTGCTTAAAGGATATATATTTCGAAAATATGTGACAGCAAAAATGAGCCGTGGCACGTGATTTCCAACAATGTGGCATTTTGACATGTGTAGAATCAGACGAGCCTGTGCAGCCGTCTATTAAGCTTAGACACTTAAAATGCTGCTTGGTCAGTAGCTAAATATTGATAGAATATTCAAACGACTAGTAAAGGGTCTGATCAGACTGCGCGTATGCGCAGGCTGATCTGAGGCTTTGCTGGTCGCACATACCACATTGTTGGAAATCTCATGCATTGGCTCATATATATTTCAAAATATGTGACAACAATAAATAAACCTATATCACATATAACATAAGAAATATGACCAGTGTTTAACAAAAACAATAAGTGTTTAGACACAAATGTGTACTGTAGTATTGTGCAATGTTGTACTATTGTATTGAAATTCAATAATAATAATGATAACTGAAATAGGTTAAAGACAATAGGTTTTTTTTTTGGTATCACCTCTTAATACTCACAATTTTAACTAGTTTTAGACGTAGAAATCATACAGTTATCAATCAAACATGTTATCTCAAATTACGTCGCGTCTGGAAATGATATAACGCCATATATAGTAATATTTTGAGATGATGGACATAACCACGTTGTGTATATATGACATACTATTGACTTCAACGGGGACCCAGATAACAGTGCTTAACTGTAAATCATTTTTCTTATATCCTAACCAAAACATATGTTGTGGGTACTCAAAAGAACAGTCTCGATGAGACGGTTCTTTTGTGAACCAAAAATAGATGTTTAAAATAATGGATAAGAAAATAATCACAATTTTACGCAAAACATTTTGCTTAACTGGCCCTATGCTTTAATTTGTACACTAAAACTCATTTTAAATTAATTTTTGTGTCATAGGATAAATATAATTTAACATTAATGTCCCTGTATAACTTGAATTCATTCAACTCGTTGAGAAAACGCGATAAATGCTTGAAAACCTTGTATTGTATCACTTTCCTCAACTCATTTAATAAATTCAATAATACATGATTACTCATGTAAGAGCTCGCATCTATGTATTACAGTGCACCCAACGTAGAGTCTATACTGATGGTACTATCAAGCTTGTGAGATAGAGGTGCATGCCACACGCATGTCAAGTTATTCCACAAATGTCCGTGCACATGTCTAGGTTAGTCTGGGCCTCCATCAACTTCCTAACTTTGTATCTGTAAAAAGCAAAGCCTCAGACGATTCATCTGTTTTAAATGATTCACGTAGTGTCTGAAAGTCTGTGTTCAAACCAACTTGATGGCCAAGTATTGACCATAAACATATAGAGTGTATATGCCTGTAGGACACAGACAGCCTTGCATTCCCATGCCAGGAATGTCAATGACCCAGTGAACTGAACAAGAATGCACTGATGTGGTCTGATATATTAGACGTCCTATATTGTTGGTTGTGTATTTTAAGAAAGCTGATGTAGTGACTAAATGACCTGAGTGCATAGCAAAGACTCGGATCAGACTAGGTAGATGTCAAGACTGATATGAATCTTCATTGGAGGCACACTCAGTTTGCTGGTTTTGTCATGGCGTGGCTTAATTGTGTGTTTTAAAGAGCTTACCTCTTGGCTCTCCTGTATGTGATGTTTTCTTGTGTTTTGTCACTTTCCCAGTTGGTATCCTGGGTCAGGTGTGGTACTTGATTGTATTGAATCCTGATACTTGCCTTCTTTCTTACATTCATACCAATTCCAATTAGTGCACAATAATACGGTATTGGAAGAAATGCAGAACAGTTCCACATTTTACCCTCAGCTGTGGGTCCACTACTGAACAGATTTGTGAACTATGCTTCAATATATTTAGGGCGGTAAATACATTTCCAGAATAACAAATTCATTTAAACTGGCACAGAATTTACATTTGTACATACAGCAAACCTGTGTAAAATGGCCACTCTCAACAAGACAAAAAATTTCAATATCAATTATCGCTTAATGCATGTCAAAAGTATTGCAGAATGCTCCAAGGGGAGCATTCTGCAATAATTTTGACCTTCATTAAGCTACCATTTGTCAGAAAAATCTTAGATTTGTCTTTTTGAGTGGCCGTTTTACACCCATTTCACTGTAGTTTCTATCAAAATCCTTTTTTGTGAACATCATGTCTTATGGTTTTGTGTAAAGTCCTTTGTCAGCATATCATAGTATTTCTCTAGCTTGACATCTCCAAATATATGCTTCATTCCATCAGAACCACGTTTGTGTCTTGTAGTCGGAATGTTGACATTTCCAAAGTAAGAAAACAGATATGGCAATGTGGTTTGTGTACTAAAGTCATATGCGCTTTTAAGTTTGACAATTTTGCGTGCTCGAGCCTCAGCTAGGGCTTGGATATAAACGTCTCTGTGAAGTGAACTGAAATTCGGTTGATTTGATCTTAGATGTAGACCATCTAATGTGGTACTTGATCTGATCAGTTTTGGGGCTTTGTATTTAATTGTAGGTTTTCTAACAACAGTTTCGTCACTGTCAGTTGTATCTGTTGCGCCAGTCTCTTGGTATGATATGTCACCAAATGATACCCTTTTCTTTCGTGTTTTGGTTGGTACTTCGTCACCAGAGATCAGTTTTGTTGCTTTCTGTGTGTCCTGATAATGTTTGCACCAATGTTTATGCTTTCCCGCTGGCATTTTACAAATTTCACATTTGGTTTTCTTTAGTGCAGTATCATTTGAAGATATTAAATCATTTGACCCATTCAATCTTTTATGCGTTTTGCCAATGTCTATCTCAGTTTCACTTAAGAGGCGAATGAGTTCTGGTTGACCAGGAACATTTCTTCTATTACCAGTGAAGTGTTCATAAGTAAAATGGCTTTGTATGTCGTTTAGACCACTTTCTTTGGATAAACTACCATGATATTGAGTTAATATCGTTTGTGCCTGTTGTTGTTTCCTACTTCGCAAAAATGAATGTTTTTCAGTATAAACTGACTCAGATAAGACTTTCATCGTTGGAATGATTAAAGCCTGCTTATCATTCCTCTCAAATGCAGTATCTAACAACTCTCTTGTCTTTAAGGCTTCAGCTATTTCTGGTAACTTGAATGTATCACCAGACTGGTATTGTCGCATTTTTGTATCTTGTGAATTGGCTTGTCAAAAATATTGCACGTTTTCAGCTTATTAATACCATCATACCTCTCTGCTAATTTTCATTTGCTTATTGATTGCAGATGACAACTAACTTGACAGCACTGACGTTTTGATTACTCATATTCTTCATATGTACCAACGTTGAAACTACTTAGGACTCCCCTTCCTACTATATAATCATAAATTGAGTTAATTTCCAGAGCTGGTTCCTCTTTTTAATCATTTCTTGATATTTAATGCCTATAAGCTTCTTTCTTGACGTTGTTTGTGCTTTCTTTAACAGGTTATTTTGATTAAGCTTCACGCCAGTTAATCTTGCTTTATCTTGATAAGGCCCAAAATGCTGTATTTAAGTTAATCGGGCTTACTCTGCATTTTTGTTGTGACCCTGCATTTTGTATTGCCTTCCCGAAAAAAAGATTATCATTATAGACTAAAAAATGTCAGATTAGTAAAACTAATGCTTTAAGTCATTTTCTATAACTTTCAAGTTGTTTCAAGTAATATAAAGTGTCTGCTTTCTGGCACAGTTGGTGGAATTTAGCATCATCAACAAATGAAAAATCGAAGAAAAGAAAAAGATTTTTTAAACCTAAAGACCTCAGTATCTAGGCACGTAAGCAAATTCTTTTACACTCAACTCGAATAGTCTTTCAAAAAGCCCTTATTTATCCTCTAACTCCTGGTAGCTGTATATACTAGGTCCTGGACGATGGAAATCATATCTGCTGTCTTGTCATACTTTCACCTTTCAATCTGAAAATAAATATGCAATTGTTTTGCTAGTTTAGGGTTAGGTTATTGTCATATGGCCATACCTAGGAAAAGTAGCTACATGTGATATGACTGACATCTTATTAAAGCTGCATAGTCTGTAACTATGAACATTTTTCGAAAATTTTTATTTTCTCTTTAAATCATTTGTAAAAGCAGAATTAAGCTATATTTTCACTATAAAAATGTTCAGTACAGCTGAAAACTGCATGGAAAAGTGAATAATCTTATCAAGTAGGTGTGTTTTTCTCTTGTTGGTAATTATTTGCGTCCCTCCAATAATTCTAGACCGTTGAATCTTAACATAAATGCAGTTGTTTTGATAGTGATAACTTGTTAAGATTTACGAAAATGGTAAAATGTTTACCTGAATTTGAGAATTTTTACTGTGTTCTTGAAAAATAAAAACATTATTTTTAAAATTAGAAGATCAAAAGTTACAGACAATGCAGCTTTAAAGGTATATCACCAATAACAGATATGTGCATAAATAAGATAGTTAAACGTGTATGTTATTGCATGCTTCGTGTATATGTGCAGTAAGAGAATTATACGAGTGTTAACCTATTTAAGCCTTGCGTTATTTTTGTTGGCCATGGTCAAACAGTGCAGACCCACATCAGACGCCGCATAATGCGGCGTCTGATCAGGGTCTTCACTGTTTGCTTCCATAATGTTCTATTAAAAATTGAATAAAAATTAAAAAAAACAAAACAAATAACTAACAAGCATTAAAAAGGAAATGGACTGATCAATTTCCACTTGATTAGAGTGGGAAATCCATTCGGCTTAAATGGGTTAATATGAGCCGTGACATGAGATTTCCAACAATGTGTTATGTACGCTTAGCAAAGACTCAGACCAGCCTGCGCATACACGCAGTCTGATCAGAGCCTTAGCTAGCCGCATGAGTATTCTATCACTCTTAAGCTACTGACTGAACATCATTTGCAGTTTCTAAGCTTTAAAGGAGGCTGCACAGGCTCGTCTGAGACTACACATGTCAAAATGCCACATTGTTGGTAATCACATGTCACGGCTCATTATGTGGATTATCTCCGCAACAGAATCTTTAGGAATGTATAACTGGCAATTCATGTACCTGAACCTAACCAGGGGCAAAGCATTCCGTTTCACTCCTTTCATCACGTGATGGAATATATATACTGGGTTAGAGGACGGCATAGCAAGATATTTATAGACACCCCCATTAATCACATTTAAAGCTACCATATGTTAAGGGTTCTTAGTAACTAATGTGAAACTGTATATGTATGTCATGTAATTAAATGTATTTACAAAAATGTACAATGCAATAAATGTCTACAAATGCAAGAATGAGTTGCTTTTTATTCCTGGTCATACCACTTATAAAAAACAACATGGTTTGAGAACCACCCTTGTCCACACAAACGTGGAAAAATGTTTTATAGTCATTTGTCATACCAGTTGACCACAGAAGCTCACCAATCTACTGGGCAGACTAAATCTGCATAACGCACCTGGCCCAGATGTATTTAACGCCAGAGTGATATTTGAGTGTAGTTCACATATTTCATCTATATATTTGCCCTCATTTCCAATGACTTTAGCTAGGAGCAGTTTACCAGGGTTCGGAATTACAATGCCTCCTTAAAGTTAAGGAAGACTTAAGTTAAGTATTGATTTTTTAGGATGCCAAAAATAACGTTTCAAACTGATTAAAATCAAAATAGTGTCATTTTTTCTGTAGATCACAATGGTATCTTTGACCACAAGTACTGCATCGATCCTGGCAATTTATTTAGCGTTTAATATACCATGATGAAATATCAATACTTAAATTAAGTCTTCCTTAACTTTAAGGGAGGCATTGTAATTCCGGGCCCAGATTGATAAGGAGAAAAATACGATGTGTAGACAAAATAGACCAATGTCGCTAACCTGTATCTGAGGCAAAACTCTAGAACATAAATTAGTAAGCAACACCAAGAAACACTTAGATTTAGATTGCATACTTGCTGACTGTCGTCATGGTTTCCGAAGTCATCCAGTGCATGAGTCTCGTGCGGTGAATAGTGAACAAAAACGGGCTGTTTTTAACAAAGTCACACGGGAAGCTATCATGCAAACTCTATTAAGATGGGATAAGAGGGTCCAACCGTGAGCTGATCAGTTCATTCGCTCTCTGTGTGTGCAGTCAAGGTATCCGGAGAAAGCTTCTTTGTTGTTAAGCACATCGTTAGATCGCACTTACTCAATTTATTATCACAAGGAAACAATCAAACTAAGTTAAAGAAATATGATGAAACCTAGAGAAGGACTCCCCGAGCTAACGAAAGCCACTATTTGAGCCACGGTGGACCCAGTCAAAACAACCCACGAAAGTTTAAGACCAGATCGTGACGTCATTGAGCCAAAATCATGCCCACCTAGTCTTCATTTATCATTATGCTTATGAGGACCAGAGGGGACAGTCTTCTGCGATAGGTTATCCTATGCTAAAACGGAAGGGTCTGTAAATATTCGTACATGGCGAACCTTTTGATGACCAACGATACTATGTATCATTTTTTGTATTATTCTGTTGAAGAAAGCCAGAAAGCAAAAGTCTACGTAATTCTGGATAGCCCCTCGTGTATATTTATCCACATGCTTTTTTTTTAAAAAAAAGCTTTGGGGGTATTGTAATCGCCTCCTTCAGTCCGTCTGTCCGTCAGTCCGTCCGTCCGTCCGTCCGTTATGCTATCTCCTCCTTAACCATTGGGCGAAATAAACCAAATTTGATGTGTGAATTACTCACATAAATGGGGCGTGCAACGGCAATTTTTGCCCCGCCCCCTGGGCCCTGGGGAGGGGTCAAAAGGTCAAATATCATTTAATTTAAAAAACAATTCAATTTAAGATTTTTATACAAAACTTCGTGTGTGTCCTCACAAAGGAAAGATACAATACAGATCAGATTTTCATTATGTCGCCTGGGTCATGCCCTAGGAGTGGGACTGGTCCAAAATTAAAGTTCGTCCGGTGGTCTGTCCGTTATGCTATATCCTCCTAAACCATTGGACCAAATTCAACCAAATTTGGTGTGTGAGAACTTTACTCACATGTATGGGGTGTGCAACGGCAAAAAAATGTTTGGCCCCGCCCCCTGGGGCCCTGTGAAGGGTCAAAAGGTCAAATATTATTATATTACAATTACAAAGTCAATTTCAAAGATTTTATACCAAACTTTGTTTGTGTTTTCACAAATAATGATAGATAAATAAAACATATCAGACGGGATTTTCATTCTGTTTCCTAGGTCATGCCCTATGGGTTGGACTTGGGGGTACTCAGGGGTCAAGAATTAAATTTCGCCCGTCCGACTGTTATGGTACCTCCTCCTAAACCATAGGACCAAATTTAACCAAATTTGGTGTGGGAGTTACTCACATGAATGGGGCGTGCAACGGCAATAATTTTTGCCCCGGTCCCTGGGGAGGGGTAAAAATGTCAAATATCATTAAATTTCAATAACAAAATCAATTTCAAATGTGTTTTTATACCAGACTTATTGTGTTCTTACAAATTAAAGATATGAAACATATTGAATGGGATTTTTGTTCTGATGCCTAGGTCATACCCCATGGGTGGGACTTGGGGGCGCCAGGGGTGCCCAGGGGGTCAAAATTTATTTTTTTCAAACACGGTCACGTGGCAAATCAAATTGACGGGGATTATGAGTAGAACAAGTAAAATTTTCACCCTATGGCCAAACTGGTGACCTTGGGGTGAGGTCATATGGTCAAATATCATTACATTTCACTTACATAGTCAATTTCAAAGACTTTTATGCCATACTCTGTGCTGTCACACATTAAAGATATAAAACATGTCTAAAAGAATTTTCATTCTGTCATCTGGATCATGCCTCACTGGTCGAACTTGGCGGTGATGTGGGTCAAAAACTTGAGCGTGGGGATTTGCGAAGGCGCCCCATCGACTGCGCGTTCTAGATATTATTTAAATCGTTATTATGAGATTGGGGAACAATAAGCAAATACTCAGTCAAAAGAGTTTTTATGGCCTTTTAGTTCTCGGACGTGCACAAATGCCAAAAGTTTGGTGTTTGAGATATATGTACAGCAGCAGCAACACTTTGTTGCTGTAGTAATGGTAATGGCTTAATATTAAAAGCGTCAAATAAACAGAAGTTATCGCATGGTTTGCACGTCTGTACGGGAAGGCAATCCACGAGCTTTAGCGAGTGGATTATCGCAC
Organism: Loripinus fragilis; assembly: GCA_964019695.1. NCBI lineage: Eukaryota > Metazoa > Mollusca > Bivalvia > Lucinida > Lucinidae > Loripinus > Loripinus fragilis. The sequence continues at coordinate 45,963,477 of OZ026523.1, read as the reverse complement.
GTACAGACGCAAAACCATACGGGCCTCGACGCGAGAAAACCTTATTCGGGGGTTTGCGAACAACAGAGTCGCAGATCAGCCTGCGCATACGCGCAGTCTGATCAGCGCCTTTGTTGTTCGCTTAACGGAGAGTATAGTGTCTAGACATTATACAAGCGAAATTTCAATGTTTTAGCTTGTCTCTGTAGCTGAGCAGGCTAATTTGAATATCACTTTGTCGGAAACCCCGAAGACAGATTTTGTCGCGACGCGGCCCATTATTATTACAATAACTTGCACAGTATACCAGTATGCATTTCAATTTTTGTCTTTTGTGCAGTGCGAGATATCTGAAAAGAAAAAGCCACACCATATTGTTAAATCCAGGAACCTCTAAAACTGTAGTAAAATATAAATAAACTAAAAATGCCTAAACCAAAGTAAGCCATTGTCCGGAAGATGGCGGTACCCTACAGATTGGAGTTTGACTGTTTGGTGGATGCTACCATCCTTCGCCAAAAACAAAACACATTTTACCCTTGGATGACCTACATGTAAAACGTATGCGCTCCCTTTCAAGTCTACACTGCAGATAAGCCGCCATTAGTTATGCTTTATATATGTACCAGCTCCTCATGTTGCTAGTTAACTAACCTGACTGAATAAATAAATTTTAAAATTTGATTTTTAAAATTTTGATGTATCAATATAAGGTGCAATTATATGTTTTATTAATATATTCTATTGTCTTCAATTGCTGTGACAATCTTACCTATCCCCTTGCGCCACCGCAACGTGTAAATAACCAAGAATGTGATCACAACGCGTACCAGCACAGCGATGTTCACTTTTCCAATAATGTGAAACAACAACACAACCTAAAGCGTACGAGTAAGAGTTTAAACTAATTGTTATTCGATTTCGACTTATTTAGTTTAACATGGTGTTAAATTACTCAGAGTTAATCATATATGTCTTTTGACTTCTTTGAAACAAATGAACATAATTAAGAGAAAAAACGTTCCTTGATCGGGTCAAACCGTGTCAATGGGTTACATTTTTTTAATCAAACTTATTTGAAAGGTGTCTTTATGCAATATGAAAAGGTACGCGAAGCAAAAAATTCTGTCTTCAGGGTGTCCGACCAGGCAAAGCTCAATCCGGCCTGCAGTCAGCTACAGAGACTAGCTAAAATATTGATATTTGGAGTAAAGCAGCTTCAACAATCATGCTCTCCAGAGAGTGAATAACAAATGCGTTGATCAGACTGCGCGGATGCGCAGGCTGGTCTGCGCCTTTGTTATTCGCATGCAACAAATCAGATTTTCTCGAGACGAGGACCAATAGTGTGTAGCCATGTCTTGGCTTGGAACGCAGCGTATATTCCGTTAAATTCGTTTAAAGACCTATATACAACGTGACAATTTCTCCCAAGATTGACAAGTCAGCGTGAGCATAATGTATATGCGATAAGTACCAAAATCTCAAACGAGCATGTCCAATTAATACAGATCTCATGACCATGCAGTGAGAGTAATGCCAACACTATATCGACGCTCAGGTCCTGCCTCTGTTGATGGACATTACAAACATACAAGTAAACAAATCAACATTCAACATCGTGCAGTGAGAATAGGTCCCGAGGTAAGTATTTTTCATGCTCAACTGAGCTGGCATGAAATTTATTCTGCTCATAATGTTAAAATGCTAACAATTGTTGGCATATCAACTTTTTAGCAGAATAAACACAATATCTGAGTGTTTTAAGCAGGGAAAAAAACTTTATTTTTCAATACTTTAGTTTTTATGAGCAGTTGAAATTTCAGTAAAGTTGAGCATGAAATGTTTTAATAACCTCAGTCGAGGCCGGGTAAAATAAAAACAGAATTGGACTCACCTCTGTCCAATATTTACCACAGTACTTCCTAAGATAGTTTTGTCTTATGCTATTAGCTTGAACAAATGCTGGTTGTATCAAATTATTTACATAAAAGAGACTTTACTCTTTTAATTCTTAACGTCTAAAAATGGAATATTCCAGTTTATGAACTGTACTACTCCACCCTGGTAAACAGTTGCCAATCTGCAGAATAAATTTAAAGCCAACAAATAGTCCCTGATCAGACTGCTCCTCTAGGAGCAGTCTGATCTGGGACTATTTTGTTTGCAGATGATTTTCTTGTTGGAGTAATTTGGTTCGAGCACTCTGACTTTGAATTAGGAAACGTATACCCAACGTGGCTTTATATTTAAACAACATTCCCATATGGAAAGAGGAAACGGTGTAGATCCAGACAAGATTGACTCGAGTCTGTTAACTTCTTTTGCCAAATCGCATCGTTCCCAGTCATATTTATAAGGATTTATTGCCTGTGGAGGTAAATGCCACTTAAGCAGCAATACAATCGGATCTGTCTATCAAGCTTTGCGAACATTCGCCAATACGAGAGTATGCTTTGGACCGTAAAGAAACGGAACTACACCCAAGTTTATATCGCAAAACTGAAATATAGAGGGTTTATACTGTTTGTTATTTCTGCTTAAAACATATATTGGGACATGGTATACATGTTTACTTTGGTGGGACGTTTCTGGATAATATTAGAACATCTACATTCTATTCTATGTTTTGAGCAGAAATAAAATCGACAAATTTTTTTTTGCTTACAGCTGAGTTGCAGCGATAGCGCTGTTAACACTATAACGCACCACAACTACAGCAGACGACAAAGTGTGACATTGCTCATTTCGGTGGAAGTATGGCTTGGCATTACAGGTGAATTGTCTGTCGACCTTGTTTGGTTTCTAGAAAAGCAATCAGATGCGAGAACGTCGCTTGCTTCACATTTTAAGTGTCATTTGAGGGGCTGAATACCAGTAGGACACCAACGAACACAAATCAGGAACAACGTGTAAACATCACGAATGACTGTCGCTCACCAGGTTTGGCGATACCCCACACACAGAGACGGATGGTGGTAGGGGTGGTATACCTCTGTCTAGCATTCATATATAATGCTTTTGCGTTCAACAACATGTAGTTTACGTTACCTTCAACCGTCTGATAAATATAATAGTACTTGAAATTTGATAACGTGTATAACACAAAAAGTTGTCAGCAAAATCTGCTTGTAAGTATTTTCTTTTCTCGGAGAACTATTATTTTAAAACGTTTTGTTATGTTTGAGCTTTTTGAAACGGTGTTGGGGCTTTCATTCAGTGTATAGTAAAACCTGTCTTAAGCTGCCACTAAAATATACGAAACAAAGGTCTTAATGGAAAATGGCAGCTAAATGAAGGTCGAAATATATTGCAGAATGCTCCCCTTGGAGGGATTTTATGCAATGTATTCCTATTCAAGATTTTGAAAACAGTCAAGATGAGCAATTAAACTGCTTGATTAAAAGAGACATGTCATGAGAAAACGGCTTATGTCACAATAATAATAGCAAATGAGCAGCCTGATCTGCGCAGTTGTTGTTCGCTACCTAGATGGCATAACAGTTAATCGTGTTACAAATAAATTATTAAATTTTTTGTTGGTCTATGTAGCTGAGCAATACGGTTTTATATTTATCTGGTTGAATACACACCGGTCAGACTCCTTGCAAGCGACTCAAATATTTACCCATATATAAGCCTAGCGTCCTTTTTTAGGGACATCGGCAAACAGTGCAAAACCAGATCAGACGCCGCAAAACGAGGCGTCTGATCAGGTTTTCCACTGTTTGCTTACAGAAGTGTCTTTTAGAATTGGAATAGATATGAAAAATACCACCCAACAACCCTAAAATTGGAAATGGACTCGTACATTTGATAAGGATGGGAAGATACATTCGGCATAAATGGGTTAATTAAACACTTAATAATCGAGCCAGTGCATGAGATTTCCAACAATGTGGTATGTGCGACCAGCAAAGCCTCAGATCAGCCTGCGCATACACGCAGTCTGACCAGAGCCGTTGCTAGTCGCTTGAGTATTCTATGATTGTTAAGCTACTGACTGAACACCGTTTGGAGTTTCTACGCTTAAAAGGAGGCTGCAGAGGCTCATCTGAGTCTACGCATGTCAAAATGCCACTATGTTGGAAATCTCATGCACTGGCTCAAATTTAATATCCACTAAAACGACGAAAGTGTGGTCTCATCTGGTCAAATAGATGAAAATTTCACTCTAGGACATGAATCATGACTTTTCGGCTAAAAATGTAGCCTCGGGGGAGATCAATATAGGAAGTAACATGAAAGTTTACAAACACAGATAGATAATTAAAATTCATTTCGAATTCATTTCGAATTAGACATTAATCAGAGATGTATCAATACGATGTTTCGACAAAATTGTGGACAGAAAAGAGATGCGATAATTAATTGTTAAAGTGTTTTTGTGCGGGTGACTGTTCTCTTTCTAAAATGGATGTTAAGAAGGATTGTATATTTCTGTGTGCCATTATTTTGTATATAATTGTGGATAATATAGATGCTTCGATACCAAATTGTAAGTTAGCTCTTAAAGCGCCAATCGCAACAAAAGTCGTCTGCTTTCTCGTCTGCTGAAATGTTTAAGAAGCCTCTATGGCAAACAGTGTGGACCCAGATCAGACTGCTCTATAGGAGCAGTCTGTTCTGGGTCCACGCTGTTTGCTTCTATACTTAATTCGTCAGTAATGTAAGGCAATTATTTGCAGCAGACGACTTCAGCAGACGACATTTTCAGATTACATTTTTTCTTGACGCTTTAAGGGTTAGTTGTTTGTTTTGATGCTAGAAATTAATGACACAAACCTTTAGCTACTCTTCTTTACAAAAATGTGTACGCACACACTCACACTCTCACGCACGCACACACGCAGTGGTTTAAAACGTACAATATCATAAGTACATGCCTGCTTGATGTAACAAACTGTTAAACAAGACAATTATGTTGTCGTGATCGATAATGATTTTATCTGCTAGATAACATCTAATCAAATATTTTGCAATAAAAGAACTTCACCACCCGTAAGCAGGATTAACAATTAGCACTCAGTTATTAATCTATTTGAAACAAATGTTATATTGGTACACATGTACATAGCATTTTCACAAGACATGGAGCAAAGACAGTTTCTAAACCGAACAACTTTTATTAGGTTGCTCCGCCCAAAAAGCATCAGTTTGTCGGGAAGAACTTGAGGTGACTTCCATTAGGTCACCAACCAACATTTATTTGAGAATGGACATGATCTTGTGTTATTTATCGCATATGCGAGCAGTGAAGGCTCAGGCGAGCCTACACAAACGCTCGTGCACACAAAAATACATGCGCGGGTCAAGAAAATTTAGTCAAAGGGTGTCCAACTTTGACAACGTTTTTTAGTTGATAAGGGGAGGTACACGTAGGATCCAAACACCACTATAAGCGGGCCATCTTTGATCCGCTGGCGATTTAAATGGCGTTTCGCTGGCGTACCCATGATGGCCCAACATTAAATGCTGGCTTGGTAGCTTCGTGATTTGTTAGGGGATCCGGAACAATATTGCTAAGAAACCCTCTATTTTTGCGTTTTTCAAGGGGGGGGGGGTCCGGACCCCCTGTCCCACCTCTGGGTCCGCGCATGAAATAGGACGCATATTAAGGCTCAGACAAGCATACAGGCATCTAGCCCCACTAGACCATAGTTGTTTCAAATACTACACTATTACATCCCATGAACCCTGTGGAACTACTCTCTCAGTCATAGCTTGAATATGAGCCACAACATATGTGTACCTACCGGAGACTCAGCTCAGTCTGTGAATCTGTTGAGTTTGGTCAGAATCTTGACTGTGTAGTATTAATGGTGTGCTAGAGTTGTAGTTTCCTGCCTGCGGCTAAGCTACCGCCCTTTCTGGTGTAAACGTACACCGTGACATACTTTGCTACTAAACGGCTTCAGGCTATAATTTCTCCAGCGATAAATATTTAAACATTTCTACCTGTTAATGTTGAAGTTATTCTGCGGATCAATAGTAAAAAACGTTCACCCCCATCGCTTTGCTAACAAAAAGTCCTTAAACAGTTGTTACATGTTGTGTGCAAACGTTTATATGCTTTAAGCAGTGAAAGTTGTTTGAAAAAAGCAAAACAAAACAACGAAAACAAACAACCAACAAAACACATGCAGACAAACAACAACAAACAAAACCCCGTTCTGCGTCGTGTTCTGTTGGAGAATGAACGTGGGTGGCGTTAACGTAAACCACACGACGCTCATTTCACGCTTTCATATAATCCTTGTGTGTAGGAATGGTTTCGATACATTAATCAAATTGATTATCAATCTTTTTCCATTTTCAGTTTAGCTAAAACCAGCATTTGAGTTTTTTTTACAAACTTCATAACATTTTACCTTCAACATGACGCTATTTTATATCCTAGAGCGACAAAAGCGAGCATAGCTGTTAATTAAAACTAGCCTAACCCTTTTCTGAAACCAACCAACTCGTTTATGTAGATTGAAAAATTCCGTCATTATTTTTTATTATTATTATTTTGGTATGATCTACTAATCTATTAGTCATAAAAGATTGTTATGTTCAAAGATTAAGGCTTTAAATGGCAAAAATAGTGTAGACCGAGATGAGATTATACACACATTACCGTTTTCCCAAAGGTCCAATTGCTTCTCGAAGGGTTCCGTACCGGTATCTCTATAGAAACCTATTCCCACTTGTAATTTTCCAGGAGTGGGGGGTCCGGACCCCGTGACATCCTTCTGGAACGGCTCATTGTCACATGTCCCCTTCTCTTTTTCAGATTACATGGAGGATCACTGCGACCAAATGCTCAACTTAAATTTTGGGACCGTGGAAGCTGTCCGGCTACGCTTGTCAAAAAATGAAAAATACCCCGATGGCATGAGGTGCCGGATGATAGTTCAAGCGCCTGAAGGAAAAAGACTTTCATTGCGTCTTCAAGAGTTCGATCTAGACGCAAATAATGTGTTTCCAAGCAACCAAAATAACAATCCGAATACTGGATTAATGCAACAACAGTGCGGCAATGGGGATTATGCGTTATTTTACGATGGACCTGATGAAAATGCATTGCCTATAAGAGGTATACAAAACATCATCAACCAGGCTCCGAGGTTAAATAACTTTTTTCATACTCAACTCAGCTGAGCACGAAATTAATCCTGCTCATTAATGTTAAAATGCAAACAATTGTTGGCATTTTAACATTTATAAGCATGATAAATACAACAACTTTGAGACTTAGAGCATGATTCTTCTTTATTTGTCTCTATTTCAGCTTTTATGAGCAGTTGAAATTTCATATGAAAAAAGTTTTATAAACTCGGGGCCAGAAGTCCAGATAGAATGACTATATTTCCAAACTATTTTTTGCCTGATTTTTCATCAAATTAATTTTGTGGATAATCAGAAGAATTGCCTCATGGAGACGGATCTTTTGAATACCCAAATTATATGTAAATGCTGACGAATTAAAAAAAAAATACAATTTTAGGCTTAAAAGGTACGTATCTGGACTTCTGAGCAATATACGAATATGTGTTTGTGTGACAGCTGCAGCATTGCTTCGCTGTTTGTGTTTGATAGTTTAGCATAACAGGGACGGCTCAACGTCTTTAACCATGAAAACAGGGGGATCGAAAGAGCCTGCAGGACACGGGACAGGCGTCTTAGGTGTTACGACTGTTTACATTGACGGGTGGGGTATAGTAACATTTTGGATTTACAAGAAAACTATTTTACGCACATTAATTGAGGACAATACCTTACTCGTTTGTAGAGGCATTTGTGGTTTTCAGGAATAAGCAGATAGGGTTTTAATTAAACTGGTCAAAATAAGTTAAGACCCATGTCACTTTTTTCAACTGCCATAATGTAAAAAAAACCCAAAGTTTAGTTGTTTATTTAAAACATTTGGAAGGTAGTTGAAAATTCTAACTCCACATAAGTTAGACAGCAGTATCGTAGGTGTAATTACGCAAAGTTTAATTTGAAAATATTGGTTTTCTTTGGGTATGTGCTCAATTTTCCAAGAGTAGCCTTTTTTTAAATTTTATTATAGGATTGAAAGGGAACGAAACGGGACATTTACTAGACGGTTTGAAGCTTTAAGGATAATTTATCAATAAATGTGAAACCTAGCACATGTTGTGAGAATACATTGCTGCTACATCGCTGAACATTTTATAGAAAAATCTTTATTCAGTAAAATGTTATGATAAATCAAAAATGAATGTATTTACATTCAGTCTATGAGAACATGATTTATTTTGACCAGTTTATTTTACAGTCACATCCTAGTTTTAACCGGTTTACGGTTTCCTTGTTAGGTAGGGTACTAAATATGAATGCTTCAATATAGGCATTTAGTGCCATTTACTACAGTTGTAGGCTACGAAATAAAATAAAATGGTTTAGGGATATGCACTATTAAGTAAAAAAGCAAGGAACAACCAAAGTGACCAACTTGGAATTTTGAGCATACATGTAACTAGTTTATGTTTTCCTATGATTGTCGTTGGACTATTTTACTCTTCTATTTCGTTGTTTACATTTTCAGGAAAGTCTTTAAATATGTAATTCTAAAGACACACACGAACAACAACACAAACATTGAGTATTCAAAAATATTGTAAACGTCAGGCTGCTGGTTATTAAAAAATCGAAAATCCTGAGTTACAACAAAAACTTTTAGTATTCCAGAATATAAACGCCAAGCTACTGACTGTTAAAATAATCGAAAATCCTGAGTTACAACAAAAACTTTCAGTATTCCAGAAGTTTGTAAACGCCAAGCTACTGAGTATCAAAAATTAAAAATCCTGAGTTACAACAAAACTTTTAGTATTACAGAATATTTTAAACGCTAAGCTACTGATTATTATTTATAATCGAAATTCCCGAATTTTATCAAAAACTTTGAGTATACCAGAAGAATGTAAACGACAAGCTACTGATGATTGAAACAATCGAAAATCCTGAATAACAACAAAATCTTTTAGTATTCCAGAATATTGTAAACGCTAAGTTACTGGTTATTAAAATATCGAAAATCCTGAGTAGCAACAACAACTTTTAGTATTCCAGAATATTGTAAATGCCAAGGTGCTGATTATTAAAAAATCAAATATCCTGAGTTACAAAAAAACGTAAAGTATTCCAGAATAGTGTAAGCGTCAAGCTACAGATTATTAAAATAATCGAAAATCCTGAGTTACAGCAATTTTTTTAGTATTCCAGAATATTGTAAACGCCAAGCTACTGATTATAAAAAAATCGAAAATCCTGAGTTACAACAAAACTCTTAGTATTCCAGAATATTGTAAACGCCAAGCTACTGATTGTTAAAAATCACTAATCCTGAATTACAACAAAAACTTTCAGTATTCCGGAATAGTGTAAACCCCAAACAAACGACTTCAGATTGTCTTGTCTCCTCCTATTTTAATTTTACAAGAATGCCAGCAATACTCGCAATTTCATAGACGTAGTTCCTAGTTACAATTATAGTAGCGCACATTTGTACTCTTTCTTATTCCTCTTTAAGAACAAAACATTGTGGCCAACATCTTAGTTCAGTCTATGCCATTTTAAAGTTTCAATGTTACCTAATATTCCTTAATTTTATGATAACAGTCACAAAACTGTATCATTTGATATGTCATTTATATACAAGGACCGATTAAGAACGGGTCCCACCCAACGAAACCAGAGCGATTTAAGCAAAATCGCGAACAGTTTTGAATCGTATTCAAATTTGCCCCAAAAACCAAGCTTTGTTGCACGCAAGCATGCTAAAAACAGCAATTTATACCACTTACTTTGTGTCTGAAGTAGAGCAGCAAAGAAGTAGGGGATCTTTCACTGATAAAATTTGGTCAAATGAAACAGTTGACCCCTATCTCAAATAGTTTGCATTTTCAATCCTTTAAATTAATATAAAGTTGACAAGTTTTTCATGGACTGAAAACTTATGAAAAATACTGATTTACATGTTAAAATTCTACTACTGAAATGCTACAATCCATTACTAAAGATATTAGTTTTAGAAAATCAGTGTAAAATTGTGGTGCCTTTATGCTTCACTCCGTTTTCACAAACTCGCTGTTTGCAGGAAAGAGTCTATCCATTTCGGTGTTTTTGTCCACCTATTCCATAGCTGACCAATTAAGGAAATCATGAGGGGGTGTATCGAAGGCCTTCTCACAATCCAATTCTTTGTGGATGTTTAAAAGTCTCAATGTGGCGGTTTAGTATGCATAAAAATCTCATGAAAGGACCTGTAGGAAAGAATAATCTTTTTTGATACTCGGTTTTAGATGTGGGGGGGGGGGGGTCTAATAGTTATTAACAGACCAACTCATTTCAACTCCATCTCAAGAGAAACGTGTTCCTCGTATAAAAAAATTTACCTGCACAACTCAGCTGAGCATAACATTTCAAACGATTTCAAAAACTGAAATGCTTAAAAATAATAAAGATTTTTCTTGCTTTAAAACTCTCAGATGTTGTATTTATCCTGCTAATAAATGTTAAAATACCAACTTTAACATTTAGAAGCAGCACAAATTTTATGCTCAGTTGTGTTGAGCATGAATTTTATAACATGGGGTCAGGCAACAAGGTTATCAAACCATTTTTGTGTTCAACTCCATACTACTGTGTACGAAACATTTATAACATGGGGTCAGGCAACAAGGTTATTAAACCCTTTTTGTGTTCAACTCCATACTACTGTGTACGAAAAATCAACTGCTTTAAATTCTAAGATGTATTTATCCTGCAAATAAATGTAAAAATGCAATAATTGTTGGCATTTTTAACAATTATGAGCAATATAAATATCAAGCTTGTTTGAATTGAACACGAAAAGAGTTTTATGACCTCGAGTCCTGGTCTCTTTGTAATGTGATTTCACGGTAGTAAATGCTATTTTATAAAATCTACACCTAGTTCTAGAGTGTGCGCAGTCGCAATAGGTAGAGCAGTTTTGATGATTTTGTACACCATGTTTTTTTATTATTCTGTTATTCAGGCTTGCCAGGAAGAGTGTGTCATAAACCTGACCAGAAGACCTACATGAGTTCTGGTAGATACGTTTCTCTCATCTTTATGAGTGACAGAAATATGATGGCAGGAAAAGGAATGAAATTATTGGTTACAGCTTTTAGTGATGGTAAGTTTTGTCACTCTCTGAACAAGAACTCTGACCTTGAACACTTAAAATAAGTCACACCACGATGACACCGCCATACAAAAGCCATTCTTATTTTTCACTTAAGATATTGAACCTTAGATACAGTTAAATATGAGTAAACTTAAAATGGTTATCCTGGTTGTCAGTTTACAGTTTTTAATAGCCCCATTGTAGGGTAGTTCACTCTTTCGCCTTTCACCCTTTGCAATCCGCCAGACGTCATTCCAAACTCTTTATAGAGGGTTAGCTATATAAGTCAACACCTATATGCGGTTTCGCCCAATTATATTCATTTTATGCTCTTTTTATTCCAAACCTCAGAGATAGCGTGTACAAATCTTGGCTGTGCTTCGTTTGTGGATCTTTTTTCTTATTTACGTTTCATTTTTGGCTTTGTTATGTTATGTTGTCTTGTCTTTTCCTTTCAGCCTTTAGATCACCTGCTGGGAAAAGGCTGGCCTCTTGGGTCTTTTATGTGTGATGTTTTCATGTGTTTTATCACTTTCCAAGATTGTGTCCTGGGTCAAGTGTGGTACTTGATTGTATCGATTCCTTATCTTTGCCTTCATCTGTAGCTAACCGATATTGGTAGTTACTTTTACAATAGAAATAAATTTTTGACTGCTAAGTTAGTAAAAAAAATGTTTATAAGCATTTTCTAAACTCGGTCACTCAGAGTTGATTGTTAACCACCATGTTGGTTTGCAAACTTTTCTGCCACAGGTCATATCAGAGTGAATTTCTTATGGTGATTTAGTTTAAGTTAAAAATAATCGTTGAGAGGACTTCTTTCTCTGATCAATTCAAAAAGATAACAGAACGTTGTAAAAATGGCATATAGAATGGCTATTATGTCACAGTCTGCATGCCTGCTTATAACCCTAATCATAGTTTATAGCTATGCTTGTCTATGGCGGGTAAGGCTTTAAACTGACTGCCTGTGGGTGTAGAGCTCTTTTCTTACTTTAAACACAGTGTTAAGATGATTTGATTGTTTCACTGTGACGATACATTGCAAGTTTTAAAGCCTCCCTGAGAGCTAAAATATTTGTGTTTAAACAACAGCAAATTCAAGGGTAAATAATCGTCTGGTCATAAACATATTCAAGTCTCCAGGTCACCTGGGCTGCAGTCCGTTCTGAGGTGAGAATTCTGATATTTGGTTCATTGTTTGTTGTTGCTTCCATTGTGCGTAGGGTTTTTGTGTTGGACCCTTGTATTGCGATATATTCTTAGTGTCCTTTCTAGTTTGCGATCATTTGGCAGAGAGAGAGAGAGAGAGAGAGAGAGAGAGAGAGAGAGAGAGAGAGAGAGATCGTTAATTTCATTGTGTTCCTACTGTCATGTCCATATTTTTGTTACTTCCACGTGGTGCCATAGGTTGATCTTTGGTCTGTGATTGTGTCATTTCCTGGTTATACTTACGTGTCTCCTTACAAAAAAGCCCATAATCTTGATTAGGTAACAACATATTTATATTCTTTACATCTTTCGTCGCCTCCTTTCGTTTGCGTTGGTACCCTTCATTCTCTAAAACAATAATCAATATACATGTACTGTTATTAAGAATTGACTCGCATTTGTATTTGGAGCATTCTTGAGACTAAGGTTACCTATAATAGCCTTATTTGATAACGACGCATGGACAAACACACCACAATACTTCCTTCATTGTTTAGAATAAATCTTGCATGGTATTCAACCCCAAATGCCATTAAAAGTAAGAAAGAGGGCAAATATCAGGAATACCACACATAAAGCCTTGCGCGACATACAAATGGTATTTGGCGTGAACAGTCAGTGTCACCCAGTTATCTTGCTGTGTTTGGTGGGCATATGACTGATATGTACTTAAGGGATTCATATCAAAAGATTGATTGTACAAAAATGATTGGAAAATGACCTGTAATTTATTTGTATAATTCAACATTTTTGTAATAAAAACGACATAGCTATAATGCATAATTAGAAATGTAAGAATTGTCCTATATTCCAAGTGAACGGACAGGTATATACAGAATAGCCTTAAGCTGCATGATCACAGAAACTTGCAATACCAAAGTAAACCCCTAAAGTTTAAACCTGTATATGATATATAGGAATCAATGGAAGATTTCGATAAAAGATAGCAGTAGCTTATTTGTGGATCAACATCGTTATTTTCTCCAAGAAATCGAGAAGTATATAAGCAAATGTATTTTAGAGACACAAGAAAACTAAATAAGCATATAAAAGTGGACAACTATCAGCCTACCAGTGGAGCATATTCAAGTGGTGTTTTGCTTGTGGGACGATAGTGGTCCAAAATAGTAAGTGAGTATGATCAGGAAATACCACAATCACAAACCGCAGACAACCCCATGGCACCGCAAGGAAGAGCCACTCTACCATCACAAGACACCAGGAAGACAAATTAAGCAAAGCAAACAGCTCTCTCTTCCCCATCAAGATGATTGCAATACTAGAATGACATAAAGTAACGTACAACAAAACATAGAACAATTACAGACTCCCACCATGGGAGTAACACTAAACAGAAAAGTTTGTATTCTGGCTGGGATGTTAACAATATTCACATATGTCAATTTACAGTCCATTGCTGTAATTTAAGAGCTCAATACGAAGTCACTTCCAATGCAACCAATCTATAAACGCTCTTTTGATTTTGTTACTGCAGCCAACTTGATCTCTTACTGTCTAATTCATCGTGTAATATGTTATGCATGTTGTCTACATCCCTCTATATTATTCCACAGCTCCTTGCAAAGACAACCAGTTCATGTGTGTAACTAGCGGAATATGTATACAGAAATCCTTAGAGTGCGATGGAACTATAAACTGCCATGACAGTTCAGACGAAGCAATGCCGAAGTGTCTATCAACAGGGGCGATAATTGGTATCGCAGTTGGTGGGGGCGTGGTCCTTATTGCTATCATCGTTGTCATAGTGATATGTATAGTTTCCTACCAGAGACGAAAACGAGCCAGAATTATCAAAGTAAGAGAGATTTTAGAGACATTTAGATTGGATGCTCACTTAAATGGTGGAACTAACATTAAATAACAAACTGACATTTTAACAGTCCAATAGTTCCAGATAGGAAGAAAGTTGGACTTTATCTTTATACTTATTTTCTGATCTCTGTAGCAAAATGTGTGCTGTGAAATTCAAAAGAATTGCTTCAATGAGTTTATTATTTTGAGTATCACAACAATGTTTTGTTTGAAAACATAAAGCAGAAAGAAAATTGATAGCCTGTATTAGGCTTTGCAAGGTGATGATGATAACACGATTTTCATTCTGTTAACATGCCTTACTAAATTGGTATTATATATTACTGCTGAACTTTATAAGCTTCTTCTTAATTTTGTTATTAAGATCACTCACATGTTAATCACCTGTATGGACTAACCCTAAAGCGCCAATCACGACTGCAGCAGACGACAAATTTTGCGATGTCTTTTCCAATTTTCGACAAAAATAAGGTATGGTATTACATGAGAATTTTCGTGAAATATCATACCCTATTTATTATTTTTGAAGAAACGGAAAAATTTGCAATTGTCGTCTGCTGCGAATTATAGATGGCGCTTTAAGGGTTAATTACAATGATTTATTTGATCAAGCTCATTTCTGCTGCCATTAACAATGTGCTCTACAAGTTGACAAACACGAGGAGTATAAAAACAAACAGCTGGAGAGTTTGCAGAAGACATGGTGTTTACATCAAACGCCATTGGTTTTTAACATTTTGATTTGTTATAACTATTTTAGTCATACGTAGATATTATGATACTTTTAGTTCATTCTTATATTAATAGCGGCAGCTATCCAGTGTCTCCTTGTGTCTATGCTTGTGACATCTACGTCCGTTTACAATGTACTTGCCAGTGTTCTGATGGGATGGACTTGTTAAAATGTAATATCTAATGAGATGGCTCACTATGCCAAAGTATAGGTAATATTACCGCGCACAGTGCAACTTTTTTTCTAAAAGTAAACTGGATAATGTCGTCAGTATTCACTTTGTTGTGGCAACAAGCTCTGACTTATCTGATATTTTTGTAAAGTTCTAGCTGTTGATTCCTGCTGCTAGCGATGCATATAGTAGAAAGGAAGATTTTTTGTGCATTTGTTAGGCTGATATAATTCTAAAGGCTGCCGTTTGTAGTCAGAATGAAGGAGGATACTTTGCTTACTTGTTTTGTTCATTGTATTTATGCTTTGCACATTGTACTTTTGCTTGTATTTGTGCAAATTTTGTATTTGTGCAAATTGTTTTTTATCACTTCCTCATTATGTCATAGGTTGTTCTGTGATGGTCATATTCGCCTTTTTGGTCAACATGTACCTTTTTCTGTAAATAGAATATCTATCAGATGGTAACTACGTTTGCAAATTCGTTGTCATTTTTGAACAGATGGGCTCTTTAATATCATCTAATCAATATAGTTTGGATTTTCCGTCATACGTTTAAAGGGGACACAGGTTAAAGTTTAATCTTTTCTGCCCCTAATAATTGTAATTGTGCCATCAAAAAGTGATAACTCGGAAAAATTCATGTTATACAGCATTTCATCTTGGTCTTCACTGTTTGGGTTAGGATTATCATTCAAAAATGTGTAAAAGTAAATCATATTAACATTAAATGGCTCACTTGTTATGTTGACTTTAAGTTTATTTTTATTGCGTCTTTTTATTTCGCTAAAATACTCTTTCAATCTTTGGTATTTTTGTATCATATCTTAACAGCTGATTTCATAACTCATCTCCACTGTTATTGCTTCATTATTACTATTGTGTGTTGCATAAATGTATAAAATTTATACTTTTTCATTAAATTGATTTTATAAACATATAACCTTTGTTATAATTTGTCTTCAATTTCTTACTGTTTGTGTAATTTCTATCTTAATTAACTCCTCAGCTATTAATGGCAACAAACTGTCGTCTGCTGTGTGTTGTCTGATGGACATTTTATAAAGTATGAAGCAAACATTGTGGACTCATATCAGACTGAGCAGTTTGATCAGGGTCAACACTGCTTGCTTATTTGTCGAGATCAGCCTATTAACATTTTGCATGCTGAGTAATTTTATATTCCTTTTTATCGTCTGCTGATTATTATTCAAAATAAGAACTTTCATGAATACCGCAAGATTAGGCCTAGTGTTACGTTCAATCAGGTCTTGTCTAGGTTGAAACTGTTTGTAAAGAATATCAGCAGGCTACAAAAGTCGTCATATGCAAGGAAAAATTAACATACAACTAACTTCAGTGCTCATTCCAGAAATAATTGTGACAAAGATATGAACACTCATTTCAAAATTTAAACCTACATTATTTTAATTTCCATTCGAAAGAATACCGATTGTCGCAGCAATTTAGCGCGCTCTACCCACTTTCAGATGGCAATTGACAGAGGACAACACCCATATGTTGTCTGGGACGGAGACGACACTGACGCCATCTTCAGTGCATCGACACGGGAACACATAAGAAAATATTCTTCAATCGGCAGCAATGAATCAGGCGTGTCAAATGGCTACGACGTAGCAGTGCACGATGGTGTGATTGTTGGACCTAATCACACACAAGTATCAACAGAGAACAGTGAAGACCAGGACTCTTATGGATATGCCAAAGTTATTGGACCAAATGGGGAAGACATGATTAAATATCCAAGTGGCTACTGGGATATTACTTTAAGTGACCTAGGGATAACTCCTGTGACGGAGATGTAGATAGGATCTGGTGAGTTTAAA
This sequence comes from Loripinus fragilis, assembly GCA_964019695.1. Lineage (NCBI taxonomy): Eukaryota > Metazoa > Mollusca > Bivalvia > Lucinida > Lucinidae > Loripinus > Loripinus fragilis. The sequence goes on along the minus strand of OZ026523.1, from coordinate 45,946,538 downwards.
CTTTTTATTATTTAGGTCAATTTATCAGTTAATGGTACATACTTGTCTTTTGAACCCATTTATGCCAAATGTATTTTCCCATCCTTATCTATTGAACCAGTCCATTTTCATGTGTTGACATATACGTTTAAATTATGATTTATGCATGTCGTCAAAAATCAACGTTTGAACTGTTTTTTTCAACCTTGAGGGAAACACGTCCTAAAAGGGGCTACTATTTATTGAAGGAAATAGGGAGCTTATATTTGAATGTAAAAATAGCCGGTATGAGAATAGAAAATAACTTTAAAGGGCATTACATTGAAGAACTACCAAATTAAACTAGGCCAATATAAAGGTCTTTCAAAATCGCCAAAGTTTGATGCCTTGACAATAGCAAACTGACCTCAGATCTTACACTTTGGACTAACACTCTGTCACACAATTTCTCTCATTCAGACTAACTGTACATTTTAGGTACATTTGCTCGTACCTTAAGATTCTGTGAGAAAATGTTATACAAAGTATGCATAAAATCATGGTGTGATCAGATACGGATAAGGTGTGTAAGAAAGAGGTGGGTAAATATACATATATATAATACCTATGTAGAGGTTAAAACTATCGTTCTTTGTAAACAGCAACGAAAAAAGAGTCTCCCATTTTCATGCAGTTTATCAAATCAAATAACACGTGGTTATAAACCTGGATAATTTGTGAAGATCACCACCTTTGTACAAAAATATATAGCTGAGAGACAGTGTTTGACAAACACAAGTGCTTGTTGTATAAATACGACTTTGTATAACACATTATTGAATAGAAGTAGGATGCATGCTGTTATTTTTGTAGGTTGCCTGATCCAATGAGTCCCAAAGTTTGCGTGCCCATGGACACAGAGTTCTCAATCAAGTCAGAAGAATTAATGTCATGGTCAAGGTATATAGCAAAGATCTCAAGACTTCGGCAGAAATGACGTCGGTGGCTTTACATTGTTCAGTTATCCTTCGACACCAGAATGATATTATAGTGTATATAATGACAATGTGCTGTATCAAAATATGATTTAGTTGAAAATAAGATACAATTTAAACTATGTTGAGAGAACAACGGCGGCTCAGTGGTATAGTGCTTGACGCGAGATCGATGGTGTAGGGTCGAGCCTCACCAGAGCTACTGCGTTGTGTCGTTGAGCAAGACACTTTATCCTCTGCTTAGTACTGGTTAAACCCATGAAGACCCATCTCGACATGACTGAAAAAGTGTTGAATGGGATTTTTATTATCAAAATAAATAAACAAACATTGTTGAGATAGAAGTGCACTTATCATATGACGTCACGTCTTGGAGTGAAATAACGCTATGCAATAAAATCGATAAAGCACTAGTGGTTTACAGATTTTCAGGAATCGTTATGACGTCCATAACAACGTTACGTACATAATGACAAAATCATAACGCTTTAACAGCAGAAATGATATTTCAAAGTAATCTTAATGTAATGCGACAAATAGAATCTAAGATTCGTGTTCTTAATTTAATGAATTTATTAAACTCGTTGCGGAAAAGAGCAGCATGATCGGCAAGCCTCACATTTTATCTCTTTTCCCCAGCTCATTTAATAAAACATAAGCACTCATGTAAGATCCTCTATATACGAGGGTCATCCAATAAGTTCTGACAACGACCCCATAAAACACAACCAAAATTTCTCTAGGACGTGTTCAATAATCTTCACATGTTATTTAGAATATAGGGAATTGAATCATCTGTTCAAATATTTTTCCTGATCCAATCGCAATGGTTGCTAGGCAACTAAAGAAAAAAAGATGAAGGGCCATGGACGGGATACTATATGCGGTATACATGCCCAAATTTTAAGAAATTATAAACTCCTTTTCAAAACCTTTTATATAGATAAATAAAAACATTTTGTATGTTTATTATGAACGTCATAGATAATGGTCTAGCTTGCGACTGTGGTGTTTGCGGGGTTTTGATTATGGCATATCACTTCTTTTGCAAGAAATATTTTTCTTAAAGATGGGTTGTTCTAATACCCCAACATCCAATTAAGGTTACCTTGCACCCCCAGGACAATTTTTCATGGGTGCAAAATTGTTCATTGGAACCCCCTAAATGCTAACCGAAGGTGTCCTTAAAACATTTTGGTATGGGCTATGTTATATTGCATGGTTTCTATGGCAACCCATAGCGAATTTGAGAAGGGGGGTCTGCCTACAAATTAACTCCTATCTCAGCTGTTACTTATCCTAGACTACTAAACTTAATACCTTAGCTTAGACATATGCCTATTATCCCATTGTTGCATATGCAAATTATCTAATTTGAATATTCATAAATATTTATGAAAACATTAAAAATGTGGTTCATGAATGGGGGTATGCGTTTAAGATCAATAATATCTCAGCTGCTTTTAGTTGTAGGTTACTAAAATATGCACTATAATAAAGCTAAGACATAGGCCTTTCAATCCATGGTCAAATGTGCAACGTATCATATTTGTTTATTCATGAATATTAATAAAAACGCTAAAAAATAAGGGAAATCTTTACAAATATAAATAGGCTGATTTCATCCCAATATTGTCATTGTTGCATGTTTTGATATAATCAATGTTACCATTTGACAGGTCCATTCATCCAGTGGTCCTATATGAATATTATCTCATTTGAATATTCATGAAAATGCATGAAAACCTAAAACAATGAGGGAAAATCACGTAAAAACTATAAGCCTAGGGGAGGGGTTAAGGTACGATCTATCCTGCACTCCTAGGGCCTTTGAATTCGTGCCAAATTGTTCAGTGGAACCCTCAGTGGGACCCTTAGAATGTGAAACGAAGTTCTCCTCACAAGAAATTTGGTATGGGCTACATGAAAATGCATGGTTTCAATGGCAACCTTTTATATGATTCTTGAGATTGGGGGGTTGGCCTACCAATCCAATCATATCTAGGGTTCTACTTATCCTAGAGCACTAAAATTGGTGTCAAATTAAAGCTTAGACACATGTCTTTATTCCTGTGGTCAGATTTGTAATCATCTAATTTACAGTTTTATGAATATTTATGAAAACGTACAAAAATGAAGTAAAACCATAAAAAACATAAATGAACATATTTCAATACAAAAATATTATCAAACCAACATTGTTGCAAGTTTTTTTTTATATCCTCAGTGATTCAATTTGATAAGTTCTTTCAAGAAGATGTGTGGATATTGATGTAAAGGGTTAGTTCATCAAATGTCTTTTGTGGTACAAGAGTGAGTCACAAAGAAAATCAAATCGGATACAACTCGCCCTAGGCAAATATTGTAAGATATATTTCAAGAGAATACTAATGATTCAAACGAACCATTTTGTATTATAGAACAGTTGCTGAATTATTTTCCTGAAAGTACTGATATCTTAACAAATAATCTATATCCTGGTGAAACCAGCGTCCACACTTTTGACACTCTCGTTGGAGGATAATAACTTAGTTGTTTATTAACCTATACTTTTGAAAGAAGTGCTAAAATATTGTGAATAACTCATAGGTCAGTATGTCCAACCATACTATGTTTATAGTTTTTTTAAGTATGTCTCATTACTATTGTATGTGTGGGAATGTTACAAGTCACAAAAAGTTGTTGCTTCATTCATAAATACGGGTTGATGTAGTGGTGTTTATTTGTGTCAGGTATAGGCATAAATACAGCTTGACATTGTTCTTGTCCAATTTGATTGCTATATGAAATCCAAATTATATGTATATTAGTGTGTGTGTGTGTGTGTGTGTGTGTGTGTGTGTGTGTGTGTGTGTGTGTGTGTGTGAGAGATTCGCCCATGATATAATCAATACGTGTCTCAAATAAATTACTGTATTAGGTCAAATATTTCGTTTGTGATTTTTTCTGCTATTTTGTAAAGGTTTGTAAATAAATGTATTACCATTGTATTCTATTATTATTGAACGTTTTTGAGATCATAAAAGAATGAGTTTTATATATTTGATAAGAATGCCCTATTGGTCCTGTATTTTGTATGTTTAATTGTTTATTATGCATGTTCAAATTGTATGTTTGTTGAAAGATTAAAAAATCAGTAATTTGTATGTCATGATCGTTTTGTTTTGATGAAAAGGCGAATATAATCTAATGATATTACATCATATGTGATGATTAAGCTAAAATAGAAACAAGCAAGTGACTTCGAGCAGGCTTCTAGTTAAGAGTGCGTACAGAAAAAGGTATTTTTCTTATTTCTCGACCAAAACATATGTTGTTGGTGCTCAAAAGAACCGTCTCGATTAGACAGTTCTTTTGAGCACCCAAAACATATGATAAAACTAATGGGTAAGAAACCATTTACAATTTTACGCGCAAAATTTGTGTTTATCTAAACCAATGATTTAGTGAGTATGACCAGGAAATGACACAATCACAGATCACAGGCCAACCCACGGCACTGTGAGGAAGAGACAAAAGGACAAGACCAAGTCTCACACAGAAAATAGAGTACAGTTAACGCAAATCAAGTAGCTTTCTCTTCCCCAGAAAATTCATTGCAAAACCTGGATGGACACAAATGATCTTATCGCACAGTCAGGACCAACCACAAAACCCTCCACACAGAAGGTAGCATTACCAAATAATGAAATCACAACAGCAGAATCACCGCTTAAGAATGGACAGTAGCTACTGCCATCTCAAGGCCCAGCCCTCGAGGATATAAAACTTTTTCATGCTCAACTCAACTGAGCACGAAATTTCGACTGCTCATATAAAAACTAAAATACCGACAAATAAAGAAGTTTCTTGCTTTCAGTCTCTCAGATGTTGTTTTTATCATGCTGATAAATGTTAAAATGCCAACTTTTAAGCAAATGGTAGCTTAATGAAGGTCGAAAGTATTGCAGAATGCTTGGAGCATTCTGCAATACTTTTGACTACATTAAGCGATATTTAGTATTGAAAACCAATTTTTGGTCTTTTTTGAGTGGCCGTATGTAAACAGATTTTACTGTATATCAAAGCACACTTTAAAACCGGATGCAATTTACTAATATGTTTCGGAATAATGCAACAACATTTCTACAGCAAATGTGCTTAAAATACATCATAAACAGCCCCAGAGAATGTTCACAACATGTCATTTGTGCAAAAACACACTGGTTTTATATGTTGTGCATTTTCCGCCATTAAATACCGTGCATGCCCCGAGGTATAAAACTTTTTCCATGCTCAACTCAGCTAAGAACGAAATTTATCCTGCTAATAAATGTTATGGTGCCAACAATTGTTGGCATTTTAACATTTATCAGCATGATAATACATCATCTGAGAGACCTAAAGCAGGGCACTTTTTAATTTGTCGGTATTTTTGTTTTTTTATGAGCAGTTAAAATTTCGTGCTCAGTTGAGTTGAGCATAAAAAAGTTGTATAACCCCTGGGCCAGGCTTCTGGTGAGTTTTTAAATTGTGTAACTGAGACATTGAACACCGTGCAGGCTTCTGAAGATTTTCTAAATTGTGTCACTGGGCCTTTGAACACCGTGTAGGCTTCTGAAGAATTTCTAAATTGTGCAACTGAGACATTGAACACCGTGCAGGCTTCTGAAAAATTTCTAAATTGTGTAACTGAGACATTGAACACCGTGCAGGCTTCTGAAATTTTCTAAATTGTGTAACTGAGACATTGAACACCGTGCAGGCTTCTGAAATTTTCTAATTTATGTAACCGAGCAATTGAACACCGTGCAGGCTTCTGAAGAATTTCTTAATTGTGTAACTAAGCCATTGTACACCGTGCAGGCTTCTGAAGAATTTCTAAATTGTGGAACTGAGACATTGAACACCATGCATGCTTCTGAAGAATTGTTCTAAATTGTGTAACTGAGCTATTTAACACCGTGCTGCTTCTGAAGAATTGATCTAAATTTTGTAACTGAGCTATTGAACACCGTGCAGGCTTCTGAAGAATTTCTAAATTGTGTAACTAAGCCATTGAACACCGTGCAGGCTTCTGAAGAATTTCTAAATTGTGGAACTGAGACATTGAACACCATGCAGGCTTCTGAAGAATTGTTCTAAATTGTGTAACTGAGCTATTGAACACTGTGAAGGCTTCTGAAGAATTGATCTAAATTTTGTAACTGAGCTATTGAACACCGTGCAGGCTTCTGAAGAATTGATCTTAATTTTGTAACTGAGCCATTGAACACCGTGCACGCTTCTGAAGAATTTCTACATTGTGTAACTGAGCTGAATGAGCAACTAATAATTTACTAACACTATAACTAAACACTAATTCATTGATCCTATTTATACGTTTTAAGTCCTAAAAGCATGTTTCATACCTTTCAAATTTTACACATTAAGGCGAGGAATAGATTTCATAGCTTTTTACATCCATATAGGTGGGGTTTGATCTTCTGTATCAGCACTAATTGTCTTCCTGTGTGAGCCGTAGCATGAGATTTGTGCATTGTGAGAACACTTCGATCAGCCTAGGCATCAACTAGGTGTGATCAGAGTCTTCGTTGTAAGCATAACGAAGCTTAGAACTGTAGTTACCCATTGAGCGCACAGCAAGGACTCTGAGATATATATGTGGGTGCATTTTGGACAACATAAGGATGCGTATGTTTGATGACAAATGTACCATATAAGGATGTACATGGCATACCAATCAGGCAGCTTCAGTGGCGGCTTATAAAGCTTCCTTAGTCCTATTGACACCATATGCATATTTAAAAAAGTTGTTTTTAGTAACGTGATGCAGCAATACAGGTAAACAAACTAACAAAAGTTTGGTCTTCCGCCCTCCTTTGTACGTGGCGGATCGGAGGCAAATCAGTTGTGAACTACATGTTTATATACATAAATGCAGTCCGCACCCTATTAAACTCAGTTCTAGATAAAGCTACCTGTTAAGCTCACCACGTATAAACATATGTGCTATACTGTCGTTATGCCATCAGACAATGTTAAATTCTGTAACCACAAGGGCTTCATAGCCTTTTGGAATTTGTAATAAACCACGTACATCACAATAAGCAACTATAAACAACATAGACAAATGCGTAAAGTCACAAACAATAGCTGTCGTCATAATCAATTTTCATCACAGTAAAGAAATGTGTGCATCAACCACAACCAATAGGAATAATCTCAGTACCATTACTGTAAGAAACTTTATCAGATGACGTCGCGAGTGGGAGTGAAATAACGCTATGAAATTAAATCGATAAACCACTAGTGGTTTACAGATTTTCAGGAAACGTTATGACATCCAAAAAGCGTTGCGTGCATAATGACAAAATTATAACAATTTTACGGCAGAAATTAGATTTCAAAGTAATCTTAATGCCATATGATACAAAGAATCATAACATTCGTGATCTCGTATTATTCTGAATTTATTATATTAAACTCGTTGTGAAAAAGACATTAAATGCTCGGCAAACCTTGCATTTTTATCTCTTTTCCTCAATTTGTTTAATACATTCAATATAACACGAGCACTCATGTAAGATCCTCTATATAGCCACAAGAAAACAATTCAATACTATCGCTATAATCACTTAATAAATGTAACCACCACCATCCTCAAGAATGACACTCTAATACAGTTAGGTCAAGTTCTTTAAAATGGCATCAAATTCATGTCAGTAACATTTCTACAATTTCCTTTCTTCTGTTTTACCTGGCAGAAGGTCTTCAAAGATATCCGAAAAAGGACGTGTAACGGTTTTGTATTACAAATGGCCCACTTTTACAGTAAAAAATCGATTGTAAAGAAATCCCTCCAAAATATTACCAAATGATATATAAGAGTCTCTAGTTTAATGTCCACAATTTATTTTCTTCATTAAAATGTATTTTTATGATAAATTTTGGGGTTAAATGCATGTCCTATCAACCACACTTAACACTAAGTCTATGGTAAAACCAAATACCCTCGTGTACTTCGTGACTCAATTACACACATGTCCACATGCGGAACCGGATAAAACTATTTCTCATTTTATTGTGCCTATAATATTACACCATAAAATGGTAACTCTGAGCCGGTTCCGCATGTGGCAAATACTGTAAAAAGACTTTTTCTGCAAAATTTATCCTGAAATGTACTATTCAATTCATACTTATCAAAGCACCGAGAGTACTAAAATCACTGGAGAGACGAAAGATTTCCGTACAATAATGGAATACAATGTACATATTAGCAAGCTCGTATCAATATTATTTCTTACAACCAGTCCTCGGATATATTGCGTTTGAAAAGCAAATACAACAACATTTCAGTAAATGCGAGTCTTATATGAGAGAGAGAGAGAGAGAGAGAGAGAGAGAGAGAGACCAGCAGAGAGAGAAGGTGCAAGAAGAGAGTTTGATGTGCCCCCTTCTTTAACTGATACATAGATTTCTGGAGACTTTTAAAAAGACAGCTTACCGCCACTTTTGTTTTGGCATGGCCCATTGCTTTGAATTAAGATTGTCAAAAATGGCAAATTATGTGATCATTCTTTGGAGCATGAGGAAAAAATAATCAATTATTGGTATTCTCAAATTACAGGGCAGACACTGTTTAATATGGCCATACTAGAGTAGTTAGGAATGGAAAGTATATAACATTATATAGAGCTGTCCCCCCACCCACTTAAAGGAGTTATGTGACGCTGGTGATCTTGGAATTCAGGTCAATTTCACCGAATTCTAGTCATTCATTAAGGTCTTCCCAATGAGTTACCTGTGTCAGTTTGGTAAAAATCTGGTCATTGGTTAGGAAGATAGAGTACAGACAAGCCTTTTTTATATATATCCCTGATGACCTTGTAAATAAGGTTGAGGTCACCAAAATCTTATAATTCGTTTTGGCTGTCCCAGATAAGTATCTGTGCAAGTTTCGATGAAATTCATTTAGCGGTTCATAAGGTAGATCAAAAAGCTACTTCACAGCAAAGATATAGGAATCATTTGATATGATTCCAAAATTTTGATAGAGCTGTGTCAGTTTAATGGTAATATTATTAAAGTGAGGTTATTTGAACAAAAAGGAGCTGGTGTGATGTATACAAATGCACACTCTCAACATATATTGTAACTGACCCTCAAAACTAACACCTATCTATATTTTTTAAAGTTCGTAACTTCTCATTTACATATATGATGTATATAGGTAGCGCAGATTTTGTCGCAAACAAACCAATGTAATTCTTTGATTTAGTTTTGTTCTTTTCAATTCATTGTTATTTATGCAAGAAAGCATGCATAAAAACAGCCAATGGCCTGAATGCGAACGCCACAAGCATTTTATTCATAATGAGTGTAATGCGCTTTTCATGCTTACATGTGCACAATATCTGTGCTAAACTGTTCGTTTCCTCAACAAATATCGCTCTCGTTTGCTTGATTTGATTCTTTACGTCCCATCAACAATCTTTCAGTTATATACGGGTCTTCCTTGGTTGAACCAGTACTAAGCTAGGATAAATGTGTCTTGCTCAAGGACCACAACGCAGTGACGCCGGTGAGGCTCGAACCCGCGGTCCTTCAGCCTCGAGTCAAGCACTCTACCACTGAGCCACTGCGCTCCCTATATCGCTCTCGTAAAGTGTTTGCTAAAATAATGCAGTATATATACAACAACCACTTATCTGCAGATCGTAAGTAGTCACTGGTACCAACAAACACATACATTTAATATTCAAGGATCCAAATACTCTGTTTTAGATGTTTATTCACCTTTATCAAAACACAATGTATTTTGTTCAAACGGTTCCGAAATCCCTGCATTGACGGAAGTTGTCACCCTTGAAATAGATGTCTGCACCACAAATGTTTGAAACATGACTAAGTGTTTAAATGCTCTACGTCACTGCTCTACCTTACAGTGAACCATATTTCAGTCAAGACGTTTCCTCAGTTGAACATGTATTACGCAATAAAGATGAAGGGCCTTGCACAATGACACAAAACATATGTTTCTTCAGGATAGTGAAATGCGAACCCTTAGTTACACGTAAGATACTAGGTAAGTAATATAGACCACAGCGCTATCACGACTGTTGGATATCTGAGCGGGGACATGCGTAAAATATGGAGCAGATATGCATTCTGTACATGTAACCTATGACCACCTGCTTTGACATGGCCTTAAAGTATTCATTTAATCTGCATGTTCATCCACAAAGGTGCACAGTTTTGTGAATTAATCTTATAATCGAATCAGGTGTTTGGAAGATACGTCACAGACACAAATGTGTGACATACAGACGAACTGACAGATGAACAGACAGATATACAACACTCACGTGTATCTATTTAATAACTGTGGTTGTGAGCAAAAAAAGTGTTAAAAACTTCCATTATCATTTCTCTTGCTTTTCATGTTTCATACATATCCAGCACAAAAGGTTGCGCATGTAATGCCGCGTTTAACATGTAACATGCACGTTTGTGTACATATCGTACTGATTATATTGATATGAATAAACCGGAATAGGCTTGTTTGAGCTATTGGTTAACTGGAAAAGGCGATAAAAAACTAAATGTTCAATATATATTACACCTAAAAACAACATATCATCAAGGTAATTATAAAACAGTATTTAGCCAATTTTTAGCATAATTTTTAATTAATGATGGTAGTGTTAGCTCAAATTACGACATAGACATGACGAGTATAAACATACGCATGTTTGGCATTATGTTTGAGGTCAGTTTGCTTGTTGCATCTTTAAAAATATCCACATTCATGAACAAATTTCTGTTTATACACACTAGTGAGAAACTTTAATTCATGTGACTGCATATGCCGTCGTTAATTCAAAAACATGCTCATGTGAAAGGGCAAAGATCAAACCACCATATATTCAAATTTCAGCCAAATCCATCGTGGGCCAAAAAACGGCCAAACCGTTACACGTCCTTTAGACTAGATCGTAAAATGTATTTTCAAAATACTTTCTACAAAAAATGCATCAGTATTTTAGTTGACAGTATTTCTCCTTCTTTTATTTTGAGGAGTATATTAACTACCACACCGTAAGCAATTGTAACCACCACAAACGAATGTGTGCAACCACCACCATCCATAGCTACAATATCACTATCATCGTCATATGCAAATCTAATTACTACAAACAAATGCCCAAACCACAGTCAAGAGTAATACTAATTTCATTATCATCGAAATAAGCAGCTCTTACAACGTGCAATCATCACTAACAATGTCAAGACTTTCTTTATTACCACAATAAACTAATCTGACTACCACAAACAAATTTGTACAACCACCATCAGCAATAACAACAATCTCCCTATATCATTATCATAATCAACTCTAAGCACCACAAAAAATCTGTAACCACCATCAATAAAAACAACACTCTCAATATATCATCATCATAATCAGCTCTAGCCACTACAAGCCAAAGCGTGTAAATACCATCAACTATAGCAACAATCTCACTATATCATCATTATAATCAACTCTAACCATCACAAACAAATGAGAAAAGAACCTTACCACAATCAATAGCAACCATCTCACTATCATCACCATAATCAACTCTAGCCACCACAAACAAATGCGTGTAACCACCATCAATAATAGCATTAATCTCATTATAGCATCATCATAATCATCTCTAACTACCACAAATAAATGCGTGGAACCGTAATTAACAATAGTAACAATCTCACTAGAGCATCGCCATAAGCAACTCCAACCACCCCATAAAATGCATGCAGCCACCATCAACAAAAGTAACAACCTCACTATGATCACCATAAGCAACTCTAATAAGCGCAAACAAATGAATTAAAACATCTCCACAATCAATAGCAGCATTAACACTATCATAATCATTAGCAACTCTAACCACCATAAACAAATGCGTTCAATCACAATCAGCACTAGCAACACTCTCACTATTTTAGCCACTGTCAACTCTAAAAAAACCCAAACAAATGCGTATAACCACCATTAACAAAAGCAACAATCTCACTATATCATCATCATAATCAACTTTAACCATCACAAACAAATGCGTGTAACCATCATCAACAATGGCAACAATCTCACTTTATCATCATCATAATCAACTCTAACAACCACAAACAAATGCGTGTAACCACCATCAACAATGGCAACAATCTCACTTTATCATCATCATAATCAACTCTAACCACCACAAACAAATGCGTGTAACCACCATCAACAATGGCAACAATCTCACTTTATCATCATCATAATCAACTCTAACAACCACAAACAAATGCGTGTAACCACCATCAACAATGGCAACAATCTCACTTTATCATCATCATAATCAACTCTAACCACCACAAACAAATTCGTGCTACCACCATCAACAATGGCAACAATCTCACTTTATCATCATCATAATCAACTCTAACCACCACAAACAAATTCGTGCTACCACCATCAACAATGGCAACAATCTCACTTTATCATCATCATAATCAACTCTAACCACCACAAACAAATTCGTGTAACCACCATCAACAATGGCAACACTCTCACTTTATCATCATCATAATCAACTCTAACCACCACAAACAAATTCGTGCTACCACCATCAACAATGGCAACAATCTCACTTTATCATCATCATAATCAACTCTAACAACCACAAACAAATGCGTGTAACCACCATCAACAATGGCAACAATCTCACTTTATCCTCATTATAATCAACTCTAACCACCACAAACAAATGCGTGTAACCACCATCAACAATGGCAACAATCTCACTTTATCATCATCATAATCAACTCTAACAACCACAAACAAATGCGTGTAACCACCATCAACAATGGCAACAATCCCTCTTTATCATCATCATAATCAACTCTAACCACCACAAACAAATTCGTGCTACCACCATCAACAATGGCAACAATCTCACTTTATCATCATAATAATCAACTCTAACCACCACAAACAAATTCGTGCTACCACCATCAACAATGGCAACAATCTCACTTTATCATCATCATAATCAACTCTAACCACCACAAACAAATGCGTGTAACCACCATCAACAATGGCAACAATCTCACTTTATCATCATCATAATCAACTCTAACCACAACAAACAAATTCGTGCTACCACCATCAACAATAGCAACAATCTCACTTTATCATCATTATAATCAACTCTAACCACCACAAACAAATGCGTGTAACCACCATCAACAATGGCAACAATCTCACTTCATCATCATCATAATCAACTCTAACAACCACAAACAAATGCGTGTAACCACCATCAACAATGGCAACAATCTCACTATATCATCATCATAATCACCTCTAACCACCACAAACAAATGCGTGTAACCACCATCAACAATGGCAACAATCTCACTTTATCATCATCATAATCAACTCTAACCACCACAAACAAATGCGTGTAACCACCATCAACAATGGCAACAATCTCACTTTATCATCATCATAATCAACTCTAACCACCACAAACAAATGCGTGCAACCACCATCAACAATGGCAACAATCTCACTTTATCATCATCATAATCAACTCTAACCACCACAAACAAATGCGTGTAACTACCATCAACAATGGCAACAATCTCACTTTATCATCATCATAATCAACTCTAACCACCACAAACAAATTCGTGCTACCACCATCAACAATGGCAACAATCTCACTTTATCATCACTATAATCAACTCTAACCACCACAAGCAAATTCGTGCTACCACCATCAACAATGGCAACAATCTCACTTTATCATCATCATAATCAACTCTAACCACCACAAACAAATGCGTGTAACCACCATCAACAATGGCAACAATCTCACTTTATCATCATCATAATCAACTCTAACCACCACAAACAAATTCGTGCTACCACCATCAACAATGGCAACAATCTCACTTTATCATCATCATAATCAACTCTAACCACCACAAACAAATGCGTGTAACCACCATCAACAATGGCAACAATCTCACTTTATCATCATTATAATCAACTCTAACCACCACAAACAAATTCGTGCTACCACCATCAACAATGGCAACAATCTCACTTGATCATTATAATCAACTCTAACCACCACAAACAAATTCGTGCTACCACCATCAACAATGGCAACAACCTCACTATATCATCATCATAATCAACTCTAACCACCACAAACAAATTCGTCCTACCACCATCAACAATAGCAACAATCTCACTTTATCATCATTATAATCAACTCTAACCACCACAAACAAATGCGTGTAACCACCATCAACAATGGCAACAATCTCACTTTATCATCATCATAATCAACTCTAACCACCTCAAACAAATTCGTGCTACCACCATCAACAATGGCAACAATCTCACTTTATCATCATCATAATCAACTCTAACCACCACAAACAAATTTCCTGCTACCACCATCAACAATGGCAACAATCTCACTTTATCATCATCATAATCAACTCTAACCACCACAAACAAATTCGTGCTACCACCATCAACAATGGCAACAATCTCACTTTATCATCATCATAATCAACTCTAACCACCACAAACAATTTCGTGCTACCACCATCAACAATGGCAACAATCTCACTTTATCATCATACTCTCACTATATCATTATCTCACCACAAACACACGCGTGCAACCACCATCAACACTAGCAACGATTTCACTATCGTCACCATAAGCAGTTCTGACCACCACAAACAAATTCGTGCAACCACCATAAACACTAGCAACAATAATCACTATTATCACCCTTAGCAACTCTAACTACCACATACAAATGCGTGCAACTACCATACACACTAGCAGCAATCTCACTATCATCGCCATACTTTACTCAAACCATCACAAATAAATGCTAAAAAGACTCACACTGCACAACCAATAGCCGGACTCTCACAACCATCACCATAAGCATTTTTTACCGCCATAACCAGATGAATGCAGCCACCATAAACAATAGCAGCACTCTAACTATAATCATCGGTAGCAATTCTAACCACCAAAAAATACGTGCAACCACCATAAATAATAACATCACTCTTAGAAGCATCGCATTAGATAACTCTAACCATAACAAACAAATATGTGATACTACCTCTTACCACAAGTAGAAACAATCTCACAGTCTATTCATTTTTGTGGTTGTTAGAATTGCTTGAAAGTGATAATGTTGCTATTGTTGACGGTGGCTGCACGTATATGTTTGTTATGGTTATGCTTATGGTGATGATCTCATTATCATCACCACAAGCAGCTCTAGCCATCACCAACAAATGCTTGCAACCACCATCAACAATTGCAACACTATCATCGCCATACGCAACTCCAACCATCACAAACAAATGCAAAAGAACTTTACCACAATCTCGCTATCATTACAATATGCAATTCTAACTTCCACAAACAAAGGCGTGCAACCACCATCAACAATAGCAACAATATCATAATAATCACCATAAGCAACTCTAACCATGCACAAATGCGTGCAACAACTATCAACAATAGCAACAATATCATAATAATCACAATAACAACTCTAACCATGCACAAATGAATGCAACCACCATTTACACTATTACACTCTTATTATCATCATCATTAACAACTGTAAGCACCACAAACAAATGCGTGCTACGACCATCAACAATAGCAACACTACAACCTTCTACCCCATAAGAAGCACTAACCATCACAAACAAATGCATGGAACCACCAATCACACAAGCAATAATTTCACTAACATCTCCTTAAGCAACAATAAACACCACAAACAAATGCGTGCAGCCACCATCAACAATAGTAACAACCTCACTATGATCACCATAAGCAACTCTAATAACCACAAACCAATGACAGAAAACATCTCCACAAACAATAGCAGCACTCACACAATCATTATTATTAGCAACTCTAACTAACCACCTGAAACAAATGCGTTCAATCGCAATCAACAATAGCAACACTCTCACTATCTTAGCCACTGGCAACTCTTAAAACCACAATCAAATGCGTGCAGACACCATAAAAATAGCACAAATCTCACTAACATTAACATAAGCAACTCTAACCATAACAAACACATGCAAAAAACCCCACAATCAATAGCAACTCTTTCACTTTCATCATCAAAAGCAACTCTAACCACCTCAAACTAATGCTTTTAACGACCATTAACTATAGCAACAATCTCACTATATAATCATCATAATCAACTCTACCACCACAAACAAATGCGAAACACAAATTACCACAATCAATAGCAACTCCCTCTCTAGATCATCACCATAAGCAACTCTAGCCACCACAGACAAATGCGTGTAGCTATCATCAACTATAGCAACAATCTCACTTTATCATCATCATAATCAACTCTTACCATCGCAAACAAATGCGTGTAACACCATCAACAATAGCAACAATCTCACTATATCTTCATCATAATCAACTCTAACTCGTATCACAAACAAATTCGAAAATAAACTTACACCAATCAATAGCAACTCTCTCATTATCATCACCATAAGCAACTTTAGTAACAACCATCAATAAAAGCCACAATCTCTATATCATCATTATAATCAATTCAAACCACCACAAACAAATGCGAGAAGCCACCATCAACAAAAGCAACAATGCCACTATATCATCATCATAATCGACTCTAACCACCACAAACAAATTCGTGTAACAACCATCAACAATAGCAACAATCTCACTATATCATCATAATAATCAAGTATCAATTGCAACCATTCCACTAGCATCACTATATGCAACTATAAGCACCACAAACAAATGCGTGCAACCACCATCAACAATAAAAGCAATTTCACTATCATCACTATATGCAACTATAAGCAGCACAAAAAAATCGTGCAGTACCATCAACAATAGCAACAATGTCACTATATGCGTGCAGCAACCATTAGCAATAGCGACAATTTCACTATCATCACTATATGCAACTATAAGCAGCACGAACAAATGCGTGCAGCAACCATCAGCAATAGCAACAATTTCACTATCATCACTATATGCAAATATAAGCACCAGGAACAAATGCGTGCAGCAACCATCAACAATAGCAACAATTTTACTATCTTCACTATATACAAATAAAAGCACCACGAACAAATGCGTGCAGCAACCATCAACAATAGCAGCAATTTCACTATCATTACTATATGCAACTATAAGCAGCACAAACAAATGCGTGCATTACCATCAACAATAGCAACAATTTCATTATCATCACTATATGCAACTATAAGCAGCACGAACAAATGCGGACAGCAACCATCAGCAAAAGCAACAATTTCACTATCATCAATATATGCAACTATAAGCATCACGAACAAATGCGTGCAGCAACCATCAATAATAGCAACACTTTCACTATCATCACTATATGCAACTATAAGCACCACGAACAAATGCGTGCAGTAACCATCAGCAATAGCAACAATTACACTTTCATCACTATATGCAACTATAAGCACCACGAACAAATACGTGCAGCAACCATGAACAATAGCAACAATTGCACTATCATCACTATATGCAACTATAAGCACCACGAACAAAAACGTGCAGCAAACATCAACAATAGCAACAATTGCACTATCATCACTATATGCAACTATAAGCACCACGAACAAATACGTGCAGAAACCATGAACAATAACAGCAATTTCACTATCATCACTATATGCAACTATAAGCACCTAGAACAAATACGTGCAGCAACCATGAACAATAACAACAATTTCACTATCATCACTATATGCAACTATAAGCACCACGAACAAATACGTGCAGCAAACATCAACAATAGGAACAATTTCACTATCATCACTATATGCAACTCTAAGCACCACGAACAAATACGTTCAGCAACCATGAACAATCGCAACACATTTCACTATTATCACTAAATGCAACTATAAGCACCAAGAACAAATACGTGCAGCAAATATCAACAATAGCAACAATTTCACTATCATCACTATATGCAACTATGAGCAGCACGAACAAATACGTGCAGCAAACATCAACAATAGCAACAATTTCACTATCATCAATATATGCAACTATAAGCAGCACAAACAAATGCGTGCAGTAACCATCAGCAATAGCAACAATTACACTATCATCACTATATGCAACTATAAGCAGCACAAACAAATGCGTGCAGTTACCATCAGCAATAGCAACAATTACACTATCATCACTATATGCAACTATAAGCAGCACGAATAAATACGTGCAGCAAACATCAACAATAGCAACAATTTCACTATATGCATTTATAAGCAGCACGAACAAATGCGTGCAGCAACCATCAGCAATAGCAACAATTACACTATCATCACTATATGCAACTATAAGTAGCACGAACAAATACGTGCAGCAAACATCAACAATAACGACAATTTCACTATATGCAACTAGAAGCACCACAAACAAATGCGTGAAGCAACCATCAACAATAGCAACAATTTCACTATCATTACTATATGCACTTATAAGCAGCACAAGTAAATGCGTGCAACAATCATCAACAATAGCAATTCACTATCATCACTATTTGCAACTATAAGCAGCACGAACAAATGCGTGCAGCAACCATCAGCAATAGCAACAATTTCACTCTCATCACTATATGAAACTAAAAGCACCACGAACAAATGCAAGCTGCAACCATTAACAATTACACCAATTTCACTATCATCACTTTAAGCACCACAAACAAATGCGTTCAGCAACCATCAACAATAGCAATAATTTCACTATAATCACTATATGCAACTATAAGCAGCACAAATAAATGCGTGCAACAACCATCAACAATAGCAACAATTTCAGGTTTATGACTATATGAAACTATAAGCACCACGAACAAATGCAAGCTGCAACCATCAACAATAACAACAATTTTACTATCATCACTATAAGCATTTATAAGCATCACGAACTAATGCGTGCAGCAACCATCAACAATAGCAATAATTTCACTATTATCACTATATGCAAATAAAAGCACCACGAACAAATGCGTGCAGCAACCATCAGCAATAGCAACAATTTCACTATCATCACTATATGCAACTATAAGCTACTAGAACAAATACGTGCAGCAACCATGAACAATAACAACAATTTCACTATCATCACTAAATGCAACTATAAGCACCACGAACAAATACGTGCAGCAAACATCAACAATAGGAACAATTTCACTATCATCACTATATGCAACTCTAAGCACCACGAACAAATACGTGCAGCAACCATGAACAATAGCAACAATTTCACTATTATCACTATATGCAACTATAAGCACCACGAACAAATACGTGCAGCAAATATCAACAATAGCAACAATTTCACTATCATCACTATATGAAACTATGAGCAGCACGAACAAATACGTGCAGCAAACATCAACAATAGCAACAATTTCACTATCATCAATATATGCAACTATAAGCAGCACAAACAAATGCGTGCAGTAACCATCAGCAATAGCAACAATTACACTATCATCACTATATGCAACTATAAACAGCACAAACAAATGCGTGCAGTTACCATCAGCAAAAGCAACAATTACACTATCATCACTATATATGCAGCACGAATAAACACGTGCAGCAAACATCAACAATAGCAACAATTTCACTATATGCATCTATAAGCAGCACGAACAAATGCGTGCAGCAACCATCAGCAATAGCAACAATTACACTATATGCAACTAGAAGCACCACAAACAAATGCGTAAAGCAACCATCAACAATAGCAACAATTTCACTATCATTACTATATGCACTAATAAGAAGCACAAGTAAATGCGTGCAACAATCATCAACAATAGCTATTCACTATCATCACTATTTGCAACTATTAGCAGCACGAACAAATGCGTGCAGCAACCATCAGCAATAGCAACAATTTCACTCTCATCACTATATGAAACTAAAAGCACCACGAACAAATGCGTGCTGCAACCATCAACAATTACAACAATTTCACTATCATCACTATAAGCACCACAAACAAATGCGTTCAGCAACCATCAACAATAGCAATAATTTCACTATAATCACTATATGCAACTATAAGCAGCACAAATAAATGCGTGCAACAACCATCAACAATAGCAACAATTTCACTATCATCACTATTTGCAACTATAAGCAGCACAAACAAATGCGTGCAGCAACCATCATCAATAGCAACAATTTCAGTCTCATGACTATATGAAACTATAAGCACCACGAACAAATGCAAGCTGCAACCATCAACAATAACAACAATTTCACTATCATCACTATAAGCAACTATAAGCATCACGAACTAATGCGTGCAGCAACCATCAACAATAGCAATAATTTCACTATTATCACTATAAGCAAATAAAAGCACCACGAACAAATGCGTGCAGCAACCATCAGCAATAGCAAAAATTTCACTATCATCACTATATGCAACTATAAGCACCACGAACAAATAGGTGCAGCAAACATCAACAATAGCAATAATTTCACTATTATCACTATATGCAAATAAAAGCACCACGAACAAATGCGTGCAGCAACCATCAGCAATAGCAACAATTTCACTATCATCACTATATGCAACTATAAGCACACCTAACAAATAGGTGCAGCAAACATCAACAATAGCAATAATTTCACTATTATCACTATATGCAAATAAAAGCACCACGAACAAATGCGTGCAGCAACCATCAGCAATAGCAACAATTTCACTATCATCACTATAAGCAACTATAAGCACCACGAACCAATGCGTACAGCAACCATGAACAATAGCAATAATTTCACTATCATCACTATAAGCAACTATAAGCATCACGAACAAATGCGTGCAGCAACCATCAGCAATAACAACAATTTCACTATCATCACTGTATGCAACTATAAGCACCACGAACAAATACGTGCAGCAAACATCAACAATAGCAATAATTTCACTATCATCACTATATGCAACTATAAGCACCACGAACAAATACGTGCAGCAACCATCAACAATAACAACAATTTCACTATCATCACTATATGCAACTATAAGCACCACAAACAAATGCGTGCAGCAACCATCAGCAATAGCAACAATTTCACTATCATCACTATATGCAACTATAAGCACCACGAACAAATGCGTGCAGCAACCATCATCAATAGCAACAATTTCAGTCTCATGACTGTATGAAACTATAAGCACCACGAACAAATGCAAGCTGCAACCATCAACAATAACAACAATTTCACTATCATCACTATAAGCAACTATAAGCACCACGAACAAATGCGTGCAGCAACCATGAACAATAACAACAATTTCACTATTATCACTATAAGCACCACGAACAAATGCGTGCAGTAACCATCAGCAATAGCAACAATTTCACTATTATCACTATATGCAACTATAAGCACCACGAACAAATACGTGCAGCAACCATGAACAATAGCAACAATTGCACTATCATCACTATATGCAATTATAAGCACCACGAACAAAAACGTGCCGCAAACATTAACAATAGCAACAATTGCACTATCATCACTATATGCTAATATAAGCACCACGAACAAATACGTGCAGCAACCATGAACAATAACAGCAATTTCACTATCATCACTATATGCAACTATAAGCACCTAGAACAAATACGTGCAGCAACCATGAACAATAACAACAATTTCACTATCATCACTATATGCAACTATAAGATCCACGAACAAATACGTGCAGCAAACATCAACAATAGGAACAATTTCACTATCATCACTATATGCAACTCTAAGCACCACGAACAAATACGTTCAGCAACCAAGAACAATAGCAACAAATTTCACTATTATCACTATATGCAACTATAAGCACCACGAACAAACACGTGTAGCAAATATCAACAATAGCAACAATTTCACTATCATCACTATATGCAACTATGAGCAGCACGAACAAATACGTGCAGCAAACATCAACAATAGCAATAATTTCACTATCATCAAAATATGCAACTATAAGCAGCACAAACAAATGCGTGCAGTAACCATCAGCAATAGCAACATTTACACTATCATCACTATATGCAACTAAAAGCAGCACAAACAAATGCGTGCAGTTACCATCAGCAATAGCAACAATTACACTATCATCACTATATGCAACTATAAGCAGCACGAATAAATACGTGCAGCAAACATCAACAATAGCAACAATTTCACTATATGCATTTATAAGCAGCACGAACAAATGCGTGCAGCAACCATCAGCAATAGCAACAATTACACTATCATCACTATATGCAACTATAAGTAGCACGAACAAATACGTGCAGCAAACATCAACAATAACGACAATTTCACTATATGCAACTAGAAGCACCACAAACAAATGCGTGAAGCAACCATCAACAATAGCAACAATTTCACTATCATTACTATATGCACTTATAAGCAGCACAAGTAAATGCGAGCAACAATCATCAACAATAGCAATTCACTATCATCACTTTTTGCAACTATAAGCAGCACGAACAAATGCGTGCAGCAACCATCAGCAATAGCAACAATTTCACTCTCATCACTATATGAAACTAAAAGCACCACGAACAAATGCAAGCTGCAACCATCAACAATTACACCAATTTCACTATCATCACTTTAAGCACCACAAACAAATGCGTTCAGTAACCATCAACAATAGCAATAATTTCACTATAATCACTATATGCAACTATAAGCAGCACAAATAAATGCGTGCAACAACCATCAACAATAGCAACAATTTCAGGTTTATGACTATATGAAACTATAAGCACCACGAACAAATGCAAGCTGCAACCATCAACAATAACAACAATTTTACTATCATCACTATAAGCATTTATAAGCATCACGAACTAATGCGTGCAGCAACCATCAACAATAGCAATAATTTCACTATTATCACTATATGCAAATAAAAGCACCACGAACAAATGCGTGCAGCAACCATCAGCAATAGCAACAATTTCACTATCATCACTATATGCAACTATAAGCACCTAGAACAAATACGTGCAGCAACCATGAACAATAACAACAATTTCACTATCATCACTATATGCAACTATAAGCACCACGAACAAATACGTGCAGCAAACATCAACAATAGGAACAATTTCACTATCATCACTATATGCAACTCTAAGCACCACGAACAAATACGTGCAGCAACCATGAACAATAGCAACAATTTCACTATTATCACTATATGCAACTATAATCACCACGAACAAATACGTGCAGCAAATATCAACAATAGCAACAATTTCACTATCATCACTATATGCAACTATGAGCAGCACGAACAAATACGTGCAGCAAACATCAACAATAGCAACAATTTCACTATCATCAATATATGCAACTATAAGCAGCACAAACAAATGCGTGCAGTAACCATCAGCAATAGCAACAATTACACTATCATCACTATATGCAACTATAAACAGCACAAACAAATGCGTGCTGTTACCATCAGCAATAGCAACAATTACACTATCATCACTATATATGCAGCACGAATAAACACGTGCAGCAAACATCAACAATAGCAACAATTTCACTATATGCATCTATAAGCAGCACGAACATATGCGTGCAGCAACCATCAGCAATAGCAACAATTACACTATCATCACTATATGCAACTATAAGTAGCACGAACAAATACGTGCAGCAAACATCAACAATAACGACAATTTCACTATATGCAACTAGAAGCACCACAAACAAATGCGTGAAGCAACCATCAACAATAGCAACAATTTCACTATCATTACTATATGCACTTATAAGAAGCACAAGTAAATGCGTGCAACAATCATCAACAATAGCAATTCACTATCATCACTATTTGCAACTATAAGCAGCACGAACAAATGCGTGCAGCAACCATCAGCAATAGCAACAATTTCACTCTCATCACTATATGAAACTAAAAGCACCACGAACAAATGCAAGCTGCAACCATCAACAATTACAACAATTTCACTATCATCACTATAAGCACCACAAACAAATGCGTTCAGCAACCATCAACAATAGCAATAATTTCACTATAATCACTATATGCAACTATAAGCAGCACAAATAAATGCGTGCAACAACCATCAACAATAGCAACAATTTCACTATCATCACTATTTGCAACTATAAGCAGCACAAACAAATGCGTGCAGCAACCATCATCAATAGCAACAATTTCAGTCTTATGACTATATGAAACTATAAGCACCACGAACAAATGCAAGCTGCAACCATCAACAATAACAACAATTTCACTATCATCACTATAAGCAACTATAAGCATCACGAACTAATGCGTGCAGCAACCATCAACAATAGCAATAATTTCACTATTATCACTATATGCAAATAAAAGCACCACGAACAAATGCGTGCAGCAACCATCAGCAATAACAACAATTTCACTATCATCACTATATGCAACTATAAGCACCACGAACAAATAGGTGCAGCAAACATCAACAATAGCAATAATTTCACTATTATCACTATATGCAAATAAAAGCACCACGAACAAATGCGTGCAGCAACCATCAGCAATAGCAACAATTTCACTATCATCACTATATGCAACTATAAGCACACCTAACAAATAGGTGCAGCAAACATCAACAATAGCAATAATTTCACTATTATCACTATATGCAAATAAAAGCACCACGAACAAATGCGTGCAGCAACCATCAGCAATAGCAACAATTTCACTATCATCACTATAAGCAACTATAAGCACCACGAACAAATGCGTGCAGCAACCATCAGCAATAGCAACAATTTCACTATCATCACTATAAGCAACTATAAGCACCACGAACCAATGCGTACAGCAACCATCATCAATAGCAATAATTTCACTATCATCACTATAAGCAACTATAAGCATCACGAACTAATGCGTGCAGCAACCATCAACAGTAGCAACAATTTCACTATCATCACTATATGCAAATAAAAGCACCACGAACAAATGCGTGCAGCAACCATCAGCAATAACAACAATTTCACTATCATCACTATATGCAACTATAAGCACCACGAACAAATACGTGCAGCAAACATCAACAATAGCAATAATTTCACTATCATCACTATATGCAACTATAAGCAGCACGAACAAATACGTGCAGCAACCATCAACAATAACAACAATTTCACTATCATCACTATATGCAACTATAAGCACCACGAACAAATACGTGCAGCAAACATCAACAATAGCAATAATTTCACTATTATCACTATATGCAAATAAAAACACCACGAACAAATGCGTGCAGCAACCATCAGCAATAGCAACAATTTCACTATCATCACTATATGCAACTATAAGCACCACGAACAAATGCGTGCAGCAACCATCATCAATAGCAACAATTTCAGTCTCATGACTGTATGAAACTATAAGCACCACGAACAAATGCAAGCTGCAACCATCAACAATAACAACAATTTCACTATCATCACTATAAGCAACTATAAGCACCACGAACAAATGCGTGCAGCAACCATGAACAATAACAACAATTTCACTATTATCACTATAAGCACCACGAACAAATGCGTGCAGTAACCATCAGCAATAGCAACAATTTCACTATTATCACTATATGCAACTATAAACACCACGAACAAATGCGTGCAGCAAACATCAACAATAACAACAATTTCACTATTATCACTATACGCAACTATAAGCAGCAAAAACAAATGCGTGCAGCAACCATCAGCAAAAGCAACAATGTCACTATTATCACTATATGCTAATATAAGCACCACGAACAAATGCGTGCAGCAAAAACCAACAATAGCAACAATTTCACTATCACCACTATATGCAACTATAAGCAATTTTATCTACAGTAAAAAATAAAGCGATGAAATTAAAGGTCTATGCAATTACTGCTTCGTAAGATGAATGTCTTCTAGTAATCTCATTAAAAAAACGTCGGACCTGATCTAGATCCAAACTGTTTGATTTCTCTGATGGTATTTCGAAAAATTCATACTTTTTTGCAGATGGGTAATCGTAATGGTGTATCAGGGGCACAGATGAACCAAACCAAATCACCATCGCTACAGAAAAGAAAGGAGATCAATACGTCTGGCGTATGATAATTTAATATTCGAGTTGTTTCCCTTAGATCATGCGAGTTCGTCTATATTTTGTATATTTTTCTGAATAAAATTCGGATAGTTCGTTTTCTTTTGAAAAATCATACATGTATTAAGTAAATGCATGTAGATTACAGTAAAACCTGTCTTAAGCGGCCACTCAAAAAGAGCACCAAAATTATTTTTCGATAACGGTGATCGCTTAATACATGTCACAAGTATTGCAGACCTTCATTAAGCTACCACCTTTGTTTTGTCTGTTTTTAAGTGGCTGCTTCAGACAGGTTTTACTGTATACCTATTTAAATAAATCACCAGGACCCAAAATTACAATGCCTCCTTAAAGGTAAGGGAGACTTAAGTTAAGTATTGATTTTAAGGATTTCGAACTTATTAAAATCAACATAGTCTCACTTTTTCTGTAGACCACAATGATATCTTTGACCATAAGTACTGCATCGATCCTGGCAATTTATAAAATGTTTATTGTAACATGTTGAAATATTAATACTTAACTTAAGTCGTCCTTAACTTTAAGGAAGTATTGTAATTTTGGGCCCAGAGCTTTTAAAACAGATGTATATAAAGAGTACATACCATTACCACCTGAAAACCTAGGCCAAGCACGACCCTAACCCTCTATGCAATTCTGGTTTGATTAAATTATTTTTGGGATGGTCTATTGTAAAAATCGAGGGATCAAATGTTGAAATTTTCAAATCAATTCAATTTCTTTCTCTGAAGATGTTTATTTTTCTTGGCAAACAGTGCAGACCCATCTTGCGGCATTTCGCCTTGGTCTTCACTGTTTGCCAAACGGTTCGCATTTAGGTGTCACCAGCGTATAAGCCTAGGGTCCTTTTTATGGGACAAAGGCAAACAGTGCAGACCCAGATCAAACGCCAGAGAATGCGGTGTCTGATCAGCGTCATCACTCTTGTTGAAGATTTCAATAAAAAATGAAAAATACCACATAATGGCCCTAAAATTGGAAGTGAACGCACCCAATTGATAAGCATGAGAAATGTCACTCTGGTTAAAGCCTGCAGACTATTAAATATCCATAGTCAGAAAAACTAGGTACATGTATATGCTTGAAGTGGGAAAAACTTCACACAGATATGCCTCTATGTGTCGGATAGAAAGAAAGACGGAACTATGCACCTACATCGAAGAAGTCAACAAGTCAACTCTACTGCCACGTGGAATTTATAATTCACTTGTCGAGTGCACCTGTTAGGCTGTTGGTAGCATTTATAAAATCAACAAGACCGCTAACAAGAAGCTGGCATGCCACTTTCAATACATATAATATTTCATACCTTCTTTTATTTACAAATTAGCATTAAATATGATCTTAGATTCTGTCGGATAATTTTGAAATCTGCCAGTTTCCTTCTTAGAGATCCCAGCGGGAGTGTCGTGCACGTGCGATGCTTTGTTTTTGTAGTGTCCGTAACGCGAACAAAGCGACTTGCAGTTTGGGACTTCAGCAATCCTTTCGACAGTTAACCCTTTATGGGCTAATGGATTCGTCCTTCCGTTTGATAAAACAACCATGGAATGGTCAATCGTATATCGAGGGGTCACAGGATATAACTTCAAAATAAAATTGTATTTCATTTTCTGAAGATCGTTTTTGTCTTAGCAAACAGTGTAGATCCAGATGAAATGCCGTATAAATGCGGCATTTCATCTGGATCTTCACTGGTTACCAACGAACGCATTTAGGAGTCACCAGTATACAAAGGGTTAAAGATGTACACTATACATGTACCAATACTTCCAATAATAAGCTGATAACATATTAAAATTCTTTGCCTACTAGTGTCGTCTGCTGATGATCTTTGCAAACGGTTTGGACCCAGATCGGCCTGATCTAGATCAAAACTGTTTGACACTCTGATGGTATTTCTGAAAGTTGATTTTGAAAAAAAAAAATCGGATAAGACGACAAAAAAAACAAGAAATAAAAAATAAAAACTTTACTTAAAATGCATGTGATACCTCTGTTTTTACTATCACAATGGTAGATAATGTACAAATATTAAAACCTACGAAAAACTGCACAGGTTTCATATTCTGTATATTTCACGTGTTCCAAGCAGTATATGATTTTAGTTGAACTGGTAAACGTTTCGATTAGATACAAAGGCCAAAGTATGATTCGAAAAACAAGGACAGGGGTTAGAGCGCAGTGCGAATTTCAGCATGCTGTCATTTTAGCACGTCAGCAGTCCTGAAAAATCCTACTTTTTTGTCGCCAATATAATTTATATTGAAGTCCACTCGTAGCGAACTTAACCAGCTTTTTTCATCACCTGTCAGATTAAATCATGGGTTTACGGTTGATAACATCAGAATCCCTCGTTATGTCAATAACTGTTATGTTGACAAGGTGGAGAATAAAAACTATCATAAATAAGTACTGCTACAAACATGTTTGTTTATGTTACAATTACGACAAATAAGTGTCACCGAGACAGACGCTCTCTCTCTCTCTCTCTCTCTCTCTCTCTCTCTCTCTCTCTCAGTTAAATTAAAAAATTGAGACAGAAATAGAGCACTCTTAGCATGCTTAGAGGAACGATTGGAAATATTTGCTATACTTCTTCAGCAAACCATACACTAGAACATTCTATATATTTTAGATATCTGAATTTAACACTGCAAATTGGTAATGCATCTCTCAATCAGAACATAACAGAACAGAACATACATATGTTTTATTGACGTAAACTATATAGTTTCTTGTCACACAAATGGTCACAATGCATGTATACATGAATTTGACAACAAAGTCATAAATGGTCGCAAAATTTTAATGTGTAAGCTCCAATATCAGTTAAATGTAAATAAAAATTCTATCAATTTTAATCTTAAACATAATATATTATCTATAAAACTATCAAACGCTTTTCAATGCCCTTGGTTAGCCTAGTCTTTACTGCATAACCCTGTAAATGAGGGTGGAAAATTATTAAGACGTCAATGAGTTTTTGGCATGGCAAAACTCACACGTTTAGGGCAATTCTGTGTTGAATGATGCCAGATAACACATGCTGGACATTAACACTGATCAATCTTCGTGGTATGTTGTTATAGAAAACAGATTTGTGGCAAAAATAACTTCCCATATCTCTCCGAATATCCAATCAACTCGACTTAACCAGCTAATCAATTTCCTATCAAAGTAGCCAGTTGGCTACGTAAAGATCTACTGTACAGTTTGTAAGCGAACAGCAAGGATACAGATCAACTCGTGTACAAAGACTGCCCACTTTGCATCATTTCACACCAAGTAGCGGTACTTTGTAAAGAGAGGTGGCAGCTGAACTACCTTCCTTTCGGTGTAAAATTGCATTTGCCTTCCTACTGTTTATCCGGTGATAAATTTTAAAACATTTCTACTCGTTATTGTTGCAGCTATTCTCCAGATCAGCACAATCGTACAGAGCATAGCTTTTAAAGCAGTGGAAAGTTTCTATGTATTGGCAAAAAAAAACAACAACACACAAAAGAACTCACAAGTTCTAAAAATGCCAGGCTGAAGCCAGATATGGTGAATCTGTTAATAACTTTTGCTCGGGTCTGATCTGTGTCCAAATTGTTTGATACTCTAAAGGTATTCATAAAAGAATTATTTTTCAATAAATAATTTTGAAAAAAAATCTGCAAACGACCAAAAATCAGGAAAAAAAACAGCACCAGAGAGTAGCGACTCGTGACAAGTCCTAGAAAATCTTGCATCGAACACAGTAGGCGTTGATCAGCATGTGTCGGTACACAGGTTGGTCTGTGGCTTTGCTCTTCGTATAAACCCAAATAAACCTAGCGTCCTTTATGTGGGTCATAGGCAAACAACGCAGATCCAGATCAGACGCCGGAGAATGATCAGGGTCTCCACTGTTGGCTTACAGAACATTCTATTAGAATCTGAAGGAAAATTAAAAAAAAGAGACAAAAAAAAAACAAAAAAAAACAAAAACAAACAAACAAAAAAAACAACAACAAACAAACACCCAGCATCCCTAAAATTTGAAATATCTTCTCGTTAGACTAGCTCTAACTCTGATGGCTCTAGTTGAAAATAGAGTCATCAGAGTTAGACTAGCTACAATTATATGATATATGACACATTGATGAAACATTGTTTTAAGGACTGGAGCCAGTCTATCTTCTCGCGTGGCCAGGCATGGTTCGATTATGTTTTGCGATAACCAATGTTATCTTGACTTTATGCCTTCCTGCGCTACTGTTTTGAACATATACACACTTAACGATGTAAAATAACATAGTTTGTTTCTGAAACTTTCAGCTTATTTCTGTAATATTTGCTCAGTAAACTTGGTTATTTTTGTTTGGCAAGCTGCATAAACGACGGCTTGCTTACCCTTCGAAACAGACGAAGTCTACAAAAACAAAGGCATCTATAAAGCCAAAACCCTTGAAAAATTCTCAGTAGTCTTCCAAATAAAATTCTGTGCTTCTTCTTTGTGTTGTTTTGAATAAAATATGGATCTAAATCGTCCTAATTCCGTTTACAATCGCGACAATTCGGTTATACGAAATTTGGATTTAGTAGGATTTTTTTCTATTTTTTTTTATAAAACTTTTATATAATTGGTTCAAGGCCATCCCTCTAAGTTTTGGAAAATAGTTAATGGTATGTGTTATTAAGTGCGAAAAATTCAGTAGGATTATGTAATTTACACGTGTCAATTTGTAAAGTTACTAAAACATAAAGGTTCTATAACGGCTACGAAAGAAACATGTTCACTCCCTGAGAGAATCGCTACATGTATCAATGAAAATAAAGTTTTACATTTCACATGAAATACGAAGCCATATATAAATTCTTTAATGAAACTTGACATTCAGTCAGTTCTTTTGAAAAGAATTTAGTTTGGTTATAGACGAAAAAAATCTGTAACTGTTGAAAAATGTCTTCTATCTTGCTAAAGTTGTATCTTATTGGACTGATCCATTTTTCAAGCTCATCATGTTAATATCTACAAAGTATTTATGTAGTAACAACTGCTGACATATAAATATAATTTTCTTATAATAAAAACAGATTATCTAAAGTTTACAACATAAAGTAGTCATGTTACAACTTCGAAAATGCGGTAAAAGACAAGGACCAGTACACGGGATTTTTGTATTTGTCCCAATTGCTACGAGCTAAAGCCTTCTTCACAGTTGGCATACATATAAGTATAGGAGTAGATTAAGGTATTTTTGCGCATATGCGATACGCACCATCGTACCATGCGCCGGGTCAAAGCAAAAAACGTATGGGCCAGCACATGATTTGGGTACTTATGCCATGATCGAGCAACGAATCCTCAGGCGAGCCTGCGCAGTGGCGCTGACTCGCCAGAGCCTTCGCCTCTCAAATACATAATATATGGATATGGAGGAATGCTCAAACTAAAACTGAGACCTTAAGCACCTCGGTAAACGTCGGCAAGGGCGTTTAAAGTAGGCATTTGCGCATATGCGATAAGTTCCGAACTGGCATGAACTGACCCTTAAAAAATAAAATGAGCCTCGGCATGAGATTTCCAACGATTTGACATTTTGACAAGTGTAGACTCAGACGAGCCTGTGCTACCTCCTTTTAAGCTTAGAAACTCCAAATGGTGTTCAGTAAGTAAGTAGCTTAACAATCATGGAATACACAAGCGACTAGCAAAGGCTCTGATCAGACTGCGCGTATGCGCATGCTGATCTGAGGCTTTGCTGGTCGCTGGAAATCTGATGCACTGGCTCAAATTATGTTTATTGGAGCGGGTAAGGTAATGTATGCAAGGTATATTACTGACAAAGAAAAGACCCCAATGCCTATTATTTTACTGCTGAGAAACATGTTGCGCATATTTCACCCATGTGATCCCGCGTTTGGAGGTTATTTTTGTCCAAGATTGGCATTTTCTACAGCGGCTGTCAATCAAATATGTCAGAATGAAAATTTGAAATGAATTCAATTTTGTCCGTATAATAGGATTTGGCCACCCATATTTCACAGGCGATTAAAAACACGATTTTGCAAAATATACTCCTCAAAATAATTAAAGGACCAAGATTTTAGAATGCTAGGATAATTAGCTCAAACATTAAAATTCTGTAAAACTTGGCCCAAAGCCTTCTATTCTTTATGTTCATAAGTCAAGTATCATTATTACTGATTCCCATGCCTAATTTTGCCATACCTGTGTCTCAAATGAACATACCCTCAAAAACACACTTTCAAAAGGCAGTGGGTGGGGTAAAGAAATTGCTCTGTGGTCATTCGAGTAGAATGAAAGTGACATCAAATTAAACTTTGTTTTAAACAGTTCAGCTTGCATACAAAAAAATTCTTCAAACAGTTTCAATATACTGGGAAGCTAGCATTTTCCTCTCTGACAATGGAGTTTTGACATTGTTTTGTTTTCTGAAAACAATGGGTGTACTTGGCCAGCACGAATCAGATTTTCAATCGTCATTCTATGCCTGTGAGTGTTAGAAAGATGCCCCGATGAATTGTTTAAAGATTGTCACAGACAAACGCCAAAAAACGGTTGTCTGAACCCATAGTCTGGCCATTACGCCGCAGCCAAAAGGGACAATTTTCTCTCACAGGAAGAGGTGGGTGGTATCGATGGGATTAAAACACCATACAATCATGTGAAAACAGAGATTTCAGCATCTAAAAGCATTTTTCATTCATTTCATGCAGTTCTGTGGTCCATGGATCACACACAAAAAATACATTCCAATACATTTAGGTCAAGTTTTAAAATGACAAAAAATCCTTGTTAGTAACATTTTCTACCATTTCTTTTGCCGTTTCACTTGGCAATTTGGGCGTCAAAGGTGTCCGAAAAATTTAGGCTAGATCGTGAAATTGGTTATCAAAATACGTTTACACAAAATGCATCAATGTTATAATTGATGGCATTGGTCCTTCAATTATTTTGAGGAGTATAGAATAAATTCATATATTTACTGCGTATACAATGATTACTCTGCCTACTTTAACAGTTCTCCACTGCTTTCAAACATCTCTGTGGAAAAATGTTACATATGCCAAAAAAGTATCTTCCGGTCGTTGTCATGCTTGCGGGTTTTTATGAAAACGGGCATGAAAATAGATTATTACGATTAAAATAGCACGCCCTGGACCGTATAATACAATAACAGGGGATGTTTATTTTTTTCATTTTGGAATAAATCCTCCATGAAATGTAATAAATTAATAAAATAGCTAATGAATGGAGCATGTGTGGCTGCAAGCATGACGTCAATTTTTGATGGGCCAATACACAGATTTTGGTGCTCATCGCATATGCGCGAAAAAAAACTTCTTTAAACGCCCATCGGGGCAAGAGCCCAGGGGGAGGGGGTACTCTGATATTTTCATACATACGTAGGCTC
This sequence comes from Loripinus fragilis, assembly GCA_964019695.1. NCBI lineage: Eukaryota > Metazoa > Mollusca > Bivalvia > Lucinida > Lucinidae > Loripinus > Loripinus fragilis. The sequence continues at coordinate 45,912,855 of OZ026523.1, read as the reverse complement.
GGATAATTTTTTGGGGGTTTAAAATTTTGAATTTCAATATTTTTGCGGGTTTCAGGAAAATGAATATATATTTTTTTTTTTTTTTGGGGGGGGGGGGGGGTATGAATATTTTGTGATTTTTTTGGGGGGCCATCACAAAATTGGACTATATTTAGGGGTCATTTCTATGCATTTTAGGGTGTTTTCTTAATGTCAAGGTACAAAATGGGGGATATTTTTGGGTTGGTAAATTTCAAATTTGTTTTGGGGTGCTTGAAATTCCTGATATTTTTGGGGGTGAATGGTAGATGCTGGGCCCGAGCCTATATCTGGAGAAAAAATAAGAGTACCCCCGCTAGAGGTAAAGGGGCGGATCCAGGATTTCTTGAAAGGGGGTTCATATAAAGGTGAAGGGGTTCGCTTTGCTGATTTAATCCATATTTTATTATTTAGAATCACATTAAAATGAATTAATTTGGTCTCACTGTGACCAAATTATTTCATTTTTTTCATAGGATATATAAAAACGGGGTGTGGGGAGGGGGGGGGGGTTAAGCGAACCACTCGAGCCCCCTCTGGATCTGCCACTGAGGTAGGAATTTAGGTGACTGTTAATCAGTCTCCTATGACAATTTCATTCAAAAACATTTTGAGCCTCTAGAGTACATAAAGTAACACCCATTTCATAAATAATCAAAAATTGTACCAGAAGAAGACTGGTATAACTCTAAGCTTTTTATACATCGATGTATGCGAACAGCGTAGACTCTGCGCAGGTTCATTTGAGCTTTCGCTGCGATAAGTACCAAAATATCGTCACTGTGCTGGTATAGTCGAAAGGCGAAGGTGCTGCATGGTTCATGCTCAGTTATGAGTATGTGAAGAATATAAACAGTCTAGAGACAAGCGCTTTTGAGGAACTCGGATCCGAGTTCATAAATTTCGCCAGTAATTGTGTTATCAACACTCTGAGATAAATTGTTTATTTAACTGGGCTCAGCATCTGAATTTAGAAATTACTCTGTTATAAGATAGCCCCATGCATACAGCAAAACATAATATATACATCATTGCCTTGTTTTTGTTGAATCTATTTTATCTATCAAAACCCAGACTAGACTGTTCCAGACATTAACTTAATTTTGATAAGTTCCTACTGTATAAAAACAGCAAAGTATGCGACAAACAGCCACATACATAAAAGAGGTAAGTCTATTGACCCTTCATGTTCCAATGGAATCTTCCATTTACATGGGATGTTACAGCAAACAATTTTAGCAGACGACATTTTCAGATGTGTTTTGCTGGCCCTTCAATGGGTAACAGTGCAGACGCTGATCAAATGTCGCCAGATATAGCATTTCATCTGGGTATTCACTGTTAAATGAAGTTTACTTGTATCCAAAGTTAATCACTGGCCTCAAGTTTTACATGCATGGAGATACGACAAGCTTACGATTTTATCTAGGCTGTTTATTTTGAAAGCAAATCTGACAGAGTGTTGATATATGTAATTTTACTCAGCAGTGAATGTTTTAAAGTACAGGGGCATCTTGTCCCTAGACTGTAAAGATAAATAAAACATTGAAAAAAATACTTGAAAGCTATTATTCAATCTAAAATGCTTTAGCGAAACCGCATTGATACACTGTATCGATGGTCCGCTCCTACCATTTTATATGTGCTTGATCCGCCCAATCAGGTAACTTTTTTTCAAAATAATAATTCTTTCAATTGTTTAACTCTTTTTGTATCCTTGGTAAAAGTTACACAGGAGTGGGTAAAAGTTACACAGGAGTGGGTAAAAGTTACACACGAGTGGGTTAAAGTTACACAAGAGTGGGAAAAGTTACACAGGAGTGCAAAGTGCGTGCCAGACACAACAAATTTGGTGCGATTTATGTTGTCTACTGATTTTTGTTTCAAAATCATTTTTATGAAACATTGCAGAGCTGTGTTTCATTAAAATATGATATAAAATAAAATTCAACTTGTTTTCATATGTTTTACTTTTATTTCATGTTTTAAAATAGAAAAAATGGCTTCATTCGTGGAGGAATAAAATTATATTTATGACAAATATTTGGATATCATCTGTAAGTAAGTAAGTAAGTAAGTAAGTAAGTAAGTAAGTAAGTAAAGACTTTATTTAACGAGGGTAACAACATTTAGCAAACAATGGTACTAATCTTCCATGAGGCCCTCATATATGATACATGTACAAATATATTTTACAATAATATACAATTTTTACCACCAAAAAACGAAAAATACAGTATAGATAATACATAGAATATCAAAAGTTCAGTATGGACAAGTACATGATACTTAGGCCCAAAAAACTGTGTTTAGGGTAACCCGCCCCTACCTAAATTTACTATTGAAACCTAGAATTTTTTCAGGTTTTCTGGAAAAAATACATTTTTATGCATTTTGAAAGGCGAAATGAATGCCTCTCAAAATGCATAAAACTATAATATGTTTTACAAGAAAAAAAAACAATAAAAAAGATATGTGTGCCTCATGGCCTACCCTATCTAAATTTTCAGACCTATTACACGAAACACACATATTTTTTTTATTTGGCCTTATTAAAAAACACAACGACAACAAACTTTTAATCAAACACAGTAAAACAAAAACAGCAAGTAAATCAATTTGCATTAGTTTTCTTCTTCTGCAAATAGCATTTTTGCAGTCATAACGGTATTTTTCCTCGAGGACTGTAAAAACATGTCTTTTCGATATCATCTCGACACCTATTTAATTTTAACATGATGTTTCAACTGATATGATATGTCATACTAAATACCTAAGACATATATATCACCGTCATTCGTGAAATTAATGCCTAACAACATGTTGAATTAGTTCCAAATGAAATGTCATGTCAGGTTTTGATTGGATCTGACGATACGACCTTGCAATTGCCTTGGTTAAAGCTCTTTTGAATTAAAAACCTCAAAATGTATGTGTTAAATTTGGTGGTCGGCGGTTAATTATTAACAAAATTATTATTGATATTATTATTTAGATAATAATAATAATAATAATAATAATAATAATAATAATAATAATAATAATAATAATAATAATAATAATAATAATAATTTAACGTGTACCCCTATAACCATCTGCATGACACATACGTCACGCTTTCCAAGAACTATACAGTCTGACATTTGCACCTTAGACAGCAGACACGACCAGTATACGGTATATTTTCACAGCGCCCTCTGTCCTGACTGCTCATTACTTTCTTACACCACTATGTTTCAATTAACATGTCAGTAGGTCCATTGGCAAAGATAAATTCCCAATTCATTACTGAAAATACTGATCAGGGGTTAATTTTGCGGAGAATGTAAGTGATTATGACCCCTTTCATCATTCTCTGTGGTCGACTAATGAGCCACAGCGAATTTCTCACATTTCCGATCGTCTTGGGAGCATTTGCTCTACTGGGAATATTGCATCTGCGGTTCGGTTAGGATTTAGGTGTTTTGATTTCACCGGATCCGTAGAGGTGAAATTCGATGAAATTAATCAGACGCGTCGCACGAAAGATGTCTTTAAAATTAAATATGCCTTTTTGTAGTAAGATTCCAAAAGTTAAATGGTAAGTATGTCTTGCTTAAAAGGGGCAATGAAGACATTGAACAGCATTACGCTGAAATTGGTTTAGGGCAACTTCAGGCTGTCGGAGGTATCTAGTAGAACATTAGAAGAGTCAAGCCATTCATCCTAAAATTCTGACAAAATAAAGAAAAATAAATATACTATAAGATTGTCACTAATTGAATAAATAAGCATATGCGTGACATTTTAATGGGTATCAAATGCGAAACAAATGAACCTGCAACGAATAACTTTTTGTCCGTCAGTCTCGTGTGCTCAACTAAACTTTCAACTCAACATAACTTTATTCATTATGTAACACGAGATAAACATTTATCGATGATTCAAAGTTGTAAACAAAAATATGAGCTAATCCAGGTAATGGGTAATGTATACAGGTAGGCTATATATCCTAAACTACCTCTAACTGCAGTAATACATTTACCGATATTTACCTGTTTCAATGAAAAATAGTATAGTCCTTTTATTATGCATCTTTGAAACATCAGTAATAAAAAATACTATCCAAAAGATGCACATGCATGACGTAACGCTATTCTACAAGAGATAGAAAAGTTTGGCAATGTCTTCTTTCTGCGCATGCGTATGACATATGCTTAAAATATGTGACGTGCGTCATGGAAAGCTAAAATTCGTGTCTTTCAGTTTGTTTTAAATGCTCCCCCTCTTAGTTCCAAGATACTGTTTTGACAATGAAATGTCGCTACATATAAACACAAGATATGTCAAGGGTCTCTTGGGCCTAGGGGCGGGGCTGGGAGCAGGGTAATACAAGCCAAAGAAGACATCTATTATTTGACAAACGTATGTCACTTTTACAAAATGGTCGCTTTTATTAGGCACCAACTGTACAAATGTATATGATACATGCAGTACCTTGGTTTATTGGTGTCAATTCCCATACATGTAACTAAAAATAGCAAGTACAGTTGATGATCAAAATAAATTCTCACTCAAAATGAAGCAGCGTTATAAAGGAAAATGGGCATCTGTTTTTTGTTTAAATATATGGACAAGAATGCAAGAAAGCTGGTCTATATGCCTTCTCACAGCGCCTCAAGCCATTATTACAACAAAATAAAATGAACATATCATTTAGAGAAAACGCCCGCCTTGGTTTTAAACCCCTTTTGTCGCCATTTAACAGTCAGCAGGTGGTTTACAGATTTGGTAACGTCTTTTGTAACATTGCGAAAAAGATGGCAAAATCTTGACGCTTTCACGTCAAAAGTGCGACTTTAAGCAATTTTAATGTCATTTGATAAATGGATCATAAACTCGTGCTACTGTATTATTGAATTTATCAAACTTATTGCAAAAAAAATAGTTTAAAATGCTCTGCAAGCCTCGCATTTTATCACTTTTCCCCGTCTCAGTAATAAATTCAATAAAACATGAGCACTCGTGTAAGATCCTCTTTGTAGAGTAGAAGTAAGATGGGATGAGGATATACAGATAATAGGAACCGCGACATGAGATTATCAACAATGTTGTATGTGCAACCAAGCAAAGGCTCAGACCAGCCTGCGCATACGCGCAGTCTGATCAGAGCCTTTGCTAGTCGCTTGAATATTTTATGACTGTTAAGCTACTGACTAATTAGTATTTGGAGTTTCTAAGCTTACTTGAAGGCTGCACAGGCTCGTCTTCAGGAGTCTATTCATGTCAAAACGCCACATTGTTGGAAATCACATGTCGTGGCTCATAGTATGGTCAGAGAAGAGTGAAAGGTTGTGCATAGACAGCCGAACAGTAACCATGGTAATGTTGGGTAGAATTGAGACAGCAAAGACAGATACGAGTATAGCTTGAGAAAAGCAAACAGGGAAATGGTACAGCAAATAATGGAATGGGGGACACCTATAGGCAACCAGAGGAATGCAGAGTAGAGGTGAAACAGGATAGACACATTTGAGTAGAGTGTGACAAAAGTAGTAATGGGGGGGGCACTATGGGGACAGGCTTAAAAGTCCCGGTCCCCATAGTGCCCCCATTACTACTTGGGGGGGCACTATGGGGACCAGGACTTTTAAGCCTGAAATTAAGCCTGAAAAGGCTTAGTCCCGGTCCCCATAGTGCTCCCATTACTACTGTCAATAGTAAAGGTGGAAAGGCCTATATGAAGTAAGGAAATGTATGACAGCATAGAATAGAGAAATGACGAGCCGTGATGAGAGAGATAAAAAGTCTAGAGAAGAGTTTGAGAAGCCCCCGTGGTGTAGTGGATAAGCGCTATGCCTTGTAAACCAGGGGTCGCAGGTTCGATTCCCGGCTTCTCCATAAAACCACTTTCGGTGAGCCTTCGGGTGCTCCCGTCATATAATAAACACACAAATCATAAACCCTCCCGGCGGTACTGGTTACTACCCAGGGAAAGCCACAAAAAGTTTTTTTTTAGAAGATTAAGATGGTGATATAAAGAAACTTTAAGGGGAAATAGTAATGTAGCGTATGAGTTTAGGCAGGTGACAAACCTAAATGATCTAGTTCAATTGGCACCTGACTTTAAACAAAATAGATATAATGGAAAAAACTACGAGATGAGTAAAGGATGAAACAGTAATGTCAAGAAGGAAATGCTTAGATGCAAAAAGGTCAAAGAGAGAAATATAGTATAGAAATGAGAAAGGATAACCAACTTAGAGTACAATACGAAAATAGTAAGTGAGTATGATCAGGAAATACCACAATCACAAACCGCAGACAACCCCATGGCACCACGAGGAAGAGCCACTCAACCATCACGAGACAACAGGAAGACAAATAAAGCAAAGCAACCAGCTCTCTCTTCCCCATCAAGATGATTGCAATACTAGAATGGACATAAAGTAACGTACAACAAAACTAGAACAATTACAGACTCTAACAATGGGAGAAACAATAAACAAAAAGTAAACAACAACAGAACAACCGCCTTAGAACGGACAGCAGCCTAAGCCACCAAGGGGCTTAAATGCATTTTACTGGTACCAAATCTTCGCCATATATTCTGCTGTTGTTGAAGTACAAGAAATGTTCAGCTCGCATGGAGGCCTTCTATCTAATGCAATGCATCCTCGTGGAGAAACACTCTAATCAAATTAACACACCATGATGAAACAAAGAAAAGGGCTCATGACTCACAAATAGCCAGAGTTAAAGAAAACCTCAAGTTGAGCCACGGTGGGTCCAGCTACAGATAAGCATCAGGCACCAACCCACCAATTAAAGCTTTACGTCAGAGCCGTCATAGAGTCTGAGGCCTGACCCACCATCACAAAATTAAAGAGGAAATTATAGCTATGAAACATGATTGGGTTTAAAACCAGGCATGCATCCTGTCACATGATATCCAAGTTATATCCAATCCTTATATAACGTTTTACAATCTTAATGAATTGATCACTAAAATTAGATTTTCCAACAATTCGTTTGAATTTATAAACTAAATCACCATTAAATATAGGTTCGGATATGCCTTGATGCAGAAGAGTTTTTAACCCAATGTTGTATTTAATAATTAACCCTGATTGTCTGTGGTAGAATTTAGAAAATGCTTTTCGAATTTTATGATATCTATAACCTTGTTTTAAAGCTGCATACTCTGTAATTATGAAAATTTTTCGAAAATTTTTATTTTCTTTTTAAATCATTTGTAAAAGTAGAATTAAGCTATGTTTTCACTATAAAAATGTTCAGTACAGCTGAAAACTGCATGGAAAAGTGAATTGTCTCATCAAATAGGTGTATTTTCTCTTAATGGTAATTATTTGCGTCCCTCCAATAATTCTAGACCGTTGAATTTTAACATAAATGCAGTTGTTGTGATAGTGATAACTTGTTAAGATTTACGAAAATGGTAAAATGTTTACCTGAATTTGAGTATTTTTACTGTGTTCTTGAAAAATAAAAACATTATTTTTAAAATAAGAAGATCAAAATTTACAGACTATGCAGCTTTAATAACTAAGCAGTTAAAAATAAGTTTCTATTGTTTAAGTCATCAACATTAGGACACACTCTGGCAAAACGAATAAGCTGAGAAATATATACGCCATAGGAAGGGGAGCGAGGAACATCTCCATCAAGAAATGGGAAATTTACTATTTCAAAATTAAAATCATCCCGTTTATCATACATTTTAGAAGAAACTATGCCATTTGTTATTGACGAGTTCAAGTCCAAAAACGGAGCAGAATTAGCCTTGTTTAACTTAAGTTCAGTAGGATATATCTGACCTACCATTTGTTCAAAATAAGGATTATCAACATTAAGTAAGTCATCTAAATATCTTGAGGTGGAGTAAAAAGCTTAAATAATATCAGTTTGATTATTGTCTGACAAGACAACATAAAGTCTCTCTCATTACAAAACAAAAACAAATCTGCAACAAGATGAGCACAATTAGTACCCATTGGAATACCTACAATGTGTCTATATAATTTTGAGCCAAATCTTATAAATATATTGTCCAAAAAATAATGGAGAGCATCACAAATTTTCTGACATGACCACAATTTATATCGTTTAGGTTGTTCAGAAGTAAATAGGGCAATTTTATCATTACCAGCCGATTAAGGGGAGCCCTCACTGTTAAATGTTTGTTCTATTAATTCTGTGAGTTTTTCATTGATTATATTATAAGGCAAGGTAGTATAGAGAGTAGAGAAATCATATATAGACAACACAGATGCTAGAAAACCTCTAAACCAAAAAACATGTAAAGTAGTAATGTGTTATGTGAAGAAAGGAGTGATGGGACTCTTATAGTGGAATAGAGTAATGTAGAGAGGAGTTTGGGTATGAAAGTAAGTAAGGGTGCAAAGATCAGGAATCGATACAATCAAGTACCACACCTGACCCAGGATACCAATGGGAAAGTGACAAACTCACAGTTAGACACCACAAAAGAGAGCCAGGAGGTCAGCCCTTTCCCAGCAGGTGACCACAGAGCACATATAAACAGACGCGCACAAAGACATAGCAAACACAAGACAGAACAAAACATGAAAGATCCACAAAAGAAGTACCGCCTTGGAACGGTCAGTAAAATATTTTACTGGAGGGCTTAAATCAGTTTAACGGCACCAACCTCACCCTTATTTCAGATGTGGATCAAGACACATAGATATTTGGCTTACATGAAAGACCCCTAACTTATCAAATATGAGTGTCGTTAGAGAAGTGTAAAAGGAGTAAATGATAATCCAAAAAGGGAAATGATATAACACTTATATTCAGGGTAATGTATAGGGTAGGTTAGAGAGAAAAAAACGATTTAAGTAGAGTACAATGGGGGTGTTATGTCAAGAAGAGGATGATTGGACTCTCAAGTTGCAACAAAATAAGAAGATGCAAAGTTGAGACAGAAGAGACAGATAAATTAGTTTTAGAGGATAATTATGTAGGTAATGCGGGTGGTAAGTAGCTTATAGTATAAAATATTAATGTAGAGTAGAGTATTTAAGACAAGAAAGATATATAAGGATAACGTTAGAAAAGAGTAAAGAGGAAATGGTAATGTAAAGGAAGGAAGCAAATGAAGTTTATTAGAGTCAGGGTATAAGAATCTATCATGAGTGTGAGAGTATGATAGAAAAAATCGTCCGGAGGATCGCCGTTTGGCATCACGAGGCTTGCCGAGTGATGACAAACGGTGATCCCGAGGGATGGATTTTTCTATTCTACCCTCACACGAATAATGGATTCTTTTTCTTGCTCACCACTGTTTCTTATTTGAAAATAAGCTTCCAGAAGTCCTTGAATACGCTAAGATGCAGTTCACACGATGACGTCACTTAAACATAACAATGGCGTCACTTGACGACAATGTGCGTGAGTTCCAATGTAACCAATGTATGAAGTCCTCACATGACAGCCTGGCTAAGATAGCATGGGTTAGATACGACTTTCCATCCCAGGGTAAAATCTCAGATATCCTTATCCGGTGTACAAGAAAATGGAGGAAATGTTAATATAAAGTAAGGAACAGAAGGAAACTTCTGTTGAACAAGATTATGTAGAGTAGTGTTGAGACAGGATAGATGGATTAGCGATAAGTTCTGATTACGCAGGTAAGGGAAACAGATTTGATAAAAGAAGAGTGTATGGTAGGTATGGAAAGGAGAGTGCATCATAGCAGAGTGAAGTAGAGAAGATAGCAAATCAAAGGGATGGGTTAGTGTATGGCAGCATTGCCTAATAGAGTAGGCAAGTTAAATTCAAACAATGTCAAAGAAAGCAGAGTAGATAAGAGTATGGTACGGTATGGTTTGAAAGTAGAGTAAATAGCAGACCAAAAATACAGTAGAGTACTTTGCGTGATTTATTAAGGCAGATAGATTAAAGAAGCATATCAAAAGCAAGCCAACACAGTAGATAAAATATGATGGGGTATATATAGTATAGAACAGGCTAGTGCAGAAAACGTATACTGTTGCTTCGATATAATAAGTTAGTGTTTGGAGAGAGCTTAAAAATATTGTAGACAATGTATATTAAAGATGAGAGAGGAAAATAAATCTAACAAAGGTTATGTGATTTATTGCTGGGTAGAGTTGAATAGCGTTAGAGTAAGCAGGACCAATAAGGTATGTTTAGACCATGTCGATTGGAGTCACGTAGAATAACGTATGATATGGTATGAAATGCAGCAGAGAGTCGATATGCTGAACTAGAATCTGACAGGGAAGAAAATGTAGGAAAGAAACGTTAGCGTAAGTAGAATTAAAAAAGAACGGAAGATATGCAAAATTATGATGGGCAAGCGGTGAATTAGACAAAGATTTAGTAATGTTGTGTAGAGTAGAGTAAAGTAGAATAGAATAAAGCCAGGAATCTTAAGAACAAGTTGATGAAATGACGCAGGATAGGCTAGGATACAGTGGTGATGATAGTGTAGTGCATGATTAAATAAAGTGGAAAGGCGATAGTTAAGTAATGATAGTTTAGTTTTGTAATAGTTAACGAGGGTTGGGTGGGGTTTCTATTGATAGCAGTCCAAGAATCCATATCAACCGCTACCATTGCACATATACTGAACAAAAGTGAAAACGCTACACCTGAATTGTTTGCCATCTATATACAAAATTATGCAAACCAAGAATGCAAATGAAAGTGTATCTTAATGTTCCTATACTGGATAATACATAACAGTAAAAAAAATACGGATGTTGTCTCGAGGAAACACATGAATACTATTTAAATGTGACAGGGGTCCAATTTTTCAGGTTGCAAACTTGAACAGAAATCTCACACAGTTTAGGCCTTCAGAAATCCACTACCTACGAGATCTGACTTCACGAAATGGTAGTCTAGGTATGTGACAGCCAGAAATTTGAAAGCCTTATCTCAAGTGTGTTTTGATCGTTTAGAAAAGCAATCTTAAAAAGCAGGTGTTCCATCAAATTGCAAGTTTGAAATCTTAACACTGAAATCTCCATAGGAAAATCAATGTGTTGTTGCATCATTACTAGTCGATAAATGGTAGAAACAATGTGCTGAGAGGTCTACCTGATTTGGCAAAAGAAAATTATCGAAAATTGTGATAAATCGAAGATTTTCAAACATTTAATATTCCCTATTTGTTTTTGTCAAAGGGAGACAATTTTCATTTTTTTTTACAAATTTGATAGATTAGAAATTGATTTCTGAGCTTGTTTCAAGTGATTAATCAATTTTCTTGTGTTTTTATGCAACACAATTATGACCAATTTTGATAAGCATAACAATTTCAATTTGCGCATGCGCAATAGTAACATTCAGTGAATAAAGCTTTAAACACCTAAAGGAGCGAAACTCAGACATCAAACGAGACAAATTAGTTGAGTTTCGACGAATCGTTTGCTGAATGTTTGGGAAACATTATTAAGCTTTAGTAAATACTTTTTGTCCAATATCTTCTCACAGAATATAGATAATTGTTGTGTAGCGTTTTCATTTTTGTTTAGTATATATATTATCTTTTTATGCTGACTGTTCAAGTCATTAGATGTTCAATCTAATGAAATAGCAGTAAAAAAGAGTGAGTGAGAGGGTGAGTGAGCGAGTGCGTGAGTGAGTGCGTGAGTGAGTGAGTGAGTGAGTGAGTGAATGAGTGAGTGATTGAGACCAAACTATAATTTGAATGTTAAAACAAAGAAGTTATCCCCGAATATACCAACGCGTTAAGTCTGATGCTATAATGAAAAGCATCTTTATACATTTTCAAGAGATATGTGTAAGTTTATATATGGTACAGTAAGATAATTCACGTAATCGAACGAATGGGTTGTCATGCGCGCAGCAATATTTTGTTCACATTTTGTTTGTAGCACATCACGCATCTGTACCTTGGGCCGATCTATTTCTCTCGGATAGTTTAAACTGGGTCCGAGGTATTTTTGGACTGAGATATATATTCAGTGTTCGCGAGAAGCGAATTTTCTGGCGCGATTGCGTGTAGACTCGTCTGAGTCTTCGCCGATGCGTTAAGTACCGAAATTCGTGTTCAGGCCAATTGTATGTCTAAACTGTGACGTGCAGTTTACGAGGAAATCTTGAACATATGTTGACAATAATAATAATAATAATAATAATAATAATCATTGAAATCTGACCAGTGCATAATTTATGATATTTTGTGTGTGTGTGTGTATTAAACACAAAAGACAAATAAATAACTTTTTAAAAAAAATAGTCAGAGATTCGAGCCTATTTTCAAATTGTAAACGACTCCAAAACCATTCTGGAGAAATTCTTGCATTCAGATCAAAAGCATACTTTATACGAAGATTCCCAAAGCTGGGGATGGGGGAAGGGGGAAGAGGCTGCCCAACAATGATCGTCTCACAATTTTGTTTCAAGGGGCCAGCATATTCAAACGAAGGCTCAGATGAGCCCGTGCGAATGTAAATGCGAAGACTCGCCAGAGCCTTTGCTGCTCGCATACACATAGTATGGATGCAGATGAACACAAACTCAGACAAAAGTCTCCGCAAGATCCGCCAGCATGAGCGTTTATAAAAGTAGTGCGATTACACAGGTTTAGATAAACAAAATTTTTCAGAGTAAAATTGTAAATATTTCCTTACCAATAATTTTTAACATATGTTTTGGGTGTATGTTTTGGTTGAGAAATAAGAACATTATTTTTCTGTTACGCACTCTTAACTTAATTCCTGGATTAGTATCAATATCTCAAATGCTGGTCCAAATAATATGAATTATTTTTTTAATAATAATAATAATAATAATAATAATAATTATAATAATAATAATAAGTAAAATAAATTATTATTATTATTATTATTTAACGGTACATTGGTTGTACTGGTTTTAGTTTTCGCAAATGGTGGGAAACTAGAAATGTTGTGGGACCCTGTTTCTGCCATGGTACTCAGTACTACACACTGTGCAGAAAAACTTCCACGAGATGGATGTAAACAAACCATCTTATCAGCTCCATGAGTTCCACCAGTTCAAAGTGGGGTGAGATTAGTTCTGCTTGTTTATTCAAAAGGGAGTATATTAGTGGAGAGTCTATCAAATTACATTTACAGCAGCAGTTGAATTTATTGAAAAGAAAAGAACCTTTGTTTAAGTGTGAGTTAAAGAGTCAGATTAGCCTGCTTAGCCATTCAGTAGTATACATTCGGCTGTTTTAAGACAATAAACTTATTAACAAAATTATGATAGAAGCAAAAGTTTGGCGAGTGAGGTTGCAAATCCAACAGACTTGTACTAGTTCAAGAAGCATTTTTCATCAAACCATTATTCTAATGAAACTAAGCCTACTTAAATTGTACTTGTCCTCTGAAAATATTGAAACATAACTCACATTGCAAAGGGTAGACACTGATCAAACCAAAGGAGTCAAAGTCCAACTGCTAGTTAGTCCACTGTTAAACTGTAGTACTTATGATTTGCTCAGTTCAAATTAAACTCAATCGAATGTTCTATCTATTAACACTTTCTTTACAGATAGAATCTTCCACCCAACTAAATACAACTATTGTTTGGTGGTCAAATACATACATTTAGAGGCCATCGGTCGCAAACATTATATAAATTACATATTATATCTGTCGCAGGTGGCTGTTTTATTCAGCAAAAAGTGTCGTCCCTGGTGATTTGTTTTCATCATGGGTCAGTACTATTTACCAAGTCAACGCCTTACAAGGCGTTAAACTTTACTTCACCGCACCGGGGCCCATATTCGTTTATTGAACAATAGTACAAGCAAGCAAACATTTTTTTCGGGGGGAGGGGAAGGGAGGTGGTGCAATTAGTTCTAAGAAGGTTTCCCCAAACCCCAACTCAACTTCACCCCGCTAGATTTTGTAGTTATATCCATATAGACACAGGGCAGTTCCACTCATATAATATTATAAAACCAATTGTAGTAATACATTTAGCTATAATTATCATATGACGTCGCGGGTATTTTGAGCTGCGCACGACCTGATCTCGTGGCCTAGTGGTTAGCGTGTCGGCCTACGAAACCAGAGGCCCAGTGTCGATTCCCAGGGTGGGCACGTATTTTCAGTGTGTGTTTTTTCTTCTTCTCTTTTTAGCATTTTAATGCTGAATTGCTTCATAGAAAAGGGGCATCGTCGAATGGTCAACCTTTGACTTTTTAGCTCACCTTAGCCGAAGGCTCATGGTTGAGCTAATAGTATACCAGTCACTCCGGCGTCCGTCCCTCGTCCGTCGTCCGGCCACAATTTCAAACATCTTCTCCTCTGAAACCACTGGGCAAGTTTAATTCAAATTTCATATGGAGACTCCTTAGGACGCAGGAACAAAAGTTTGTTCAAATGGTCCTGGTTACATGACCGAGTTGGCCGCCATCCCCATACATTGTAAAAACCCTTTAAAAATCTTCTTCTCCCAAACCAGAAGACCGATGACCTTGGAACTTGGTATGTAGCATTTACCAAGTTTGTTCAAATGAGGATCCTAGGTTGACCTTGGGCTACTTAGCGTCAAGGTCAAATTTGCTTCCTAATCCTTTTAAATTTGGAAATTTACTGAAAAGTTGATTTATTTTAAAACTGTGGAAGCCCAAGTCGTTATTCTCAGTTGATATGTTTAACCTAATGAGACAATGGCTATAAATGAGTTCTAAAGGTCAAGGTTGACCTTTGACCTTTCAGCTTAGGTCGCTCATATTGGAGTCCAATCAATTTATTAAAACATAGTTTTCTCACAAACCATTGGTCCAATTGAACTCAAATTTCATGTGAAGACTACTTATGATAAGTTTGCCAAAATGTTGGTCACATGGCCAAGATGGCCCATATATGGTAAAAAAACATTTAAAAATCTTCTCCGGAACCAAAAGGCCGATAACCTATGGACTTGGTATGTAGCATTGGGGATGTGGGGCCTACTAAGTTTGTTAGGGCCCCGCCAAGCGAGCAGTGAGTGAGCAGTTAGACTGGCATCAGTCCACTAAATGTATATAATCACATTCATAATTATATTCAACTATGAAAAAATAATCTTATAAAACTTCTATCCTCTCTGATAGTCAAATTTAGTCTGATGTCCAAGCCGAGAACTACTCCAAGTATAGTTTTAAAATTGCTAGTGAGCTGTGAGCAATGACAATGCCTATTCACTTAACCAATACTTGCAAACAAATAAAATTAAAAAAAGAATCTTACAAAATTGTTTAAACATTAACTTTGCTGAACATTATATAACTTTCCTGGGAAATGTTTATAGTTAGTATTGTGCGATTATGCACCTTTAAATCTTTGCATACTGGCGTTTAGTTGTCTGCTTATTTTCTGAAAACTTCTTTCTGGAATACCACCAGAATGTCAAACAGTTTTGATCCAGATTGGACCCAGCTTTTTGTAGGGCCTGATCTGGATCCAAACTACTTGCAAATGTTTTCAACAGAAGAAACAAACAGGTAAATGCCAGAAAATCTTTCAGTAGTTTGGTCAGTGTACACTCACAATGAATTGAAAGTGGCTATCCATTCACAGGTAATATAAAAATCAAGAGATATTTATCAGAGTTGTAAAAATAATTTGCTGTGAAACACAGATTTATTGCCTTCCACAGGTCCAGAATCCTTTGGTTTGGCCAATATTTACAGTGCGCAATGTGAAGTACTGTACTTACCATGTAACGTTTTCTGGGTCACTTGAAATTCATACATTTATTTGAAAACCTAACCCCCGGCTCCGCGCCTTACATTTATAGCCATGTCGAGTGAAAATGAGTCTAATTGGCAAACGTGTGGCGCCGCAGCGCGATCTAATCCGCGATATTATCAGGAATTATGTACTGTTTGCGCTTTCTATCATTTGGTTTACAGGTTTATATTTGCAGATATAACGGGCATTGTATGCCTGGGTCAGGCTCTACAATGAACAGGCTGTTCCAGGCCTACTCGTCTGCAGAATGCAACAAGGACTACTTTTTGGAAGTCCGGTCCATATTCTTGTTTGCCTGATTTAATTCATTCAATTGACACCTTTCTCCGAAACTGACAATTAATTTGTACGTTCTTCATCACTCAATGGTTTGCACTGAGAGGCGAATCTGACACCACGTGTGGCCAGGAGGCGGGAGCGAAAACCGATATCGATGTATGGTTGGGCGATAAGATCGGTAGGCGAGGCTTATGTCTAAAGAGGTTTTCTGCTTTGCAAATCGGTTGAAAGTTATCTTTACCAAATGTCTTCGCAGAACACTAGTTTTGCTTATATATTACACAAACACGTTTAATGTCAATAACATTACATGGATTAGACTGTAATTTTAAAGTTTGGTATTTTTTAAATTTAAATTTTCATGCGAAAAATTACAAATGATTGGAAAAACGGAGAGAGAGTTTGTGGGTAGTTTGTTTGACATGCAACACGGAGGGCTAACGCATCGCTACCCTGGGGTAAGCCCGGGTGTGTCTGGCATCACAAACAGTTCCAGCTTAAGCATGATGCCATCGCTTTTCGGAGACAATAATTATTACAGACATTCAGGATACGGGACAATGGCGGTGGGTGGAATGGGTATGTACGCTCCCTCAGCAGAGCAATATTCCATGGCGCGCCACTCTCCCTATTCACCATACGGACCACCTCACCACACACCGAAGGATATGGTGAAACCACCATACAGTTATATAGCACTGATTGCTATGGCTGTTCAGAGCCAACCGGATAAAAAGGTGACACTTAATGGAATTTACCAATTTATTATGGATAGATTTCCATTCTACAGAGAAAATAAACAGGGATGGCAGAACAGTATTCGCCACAATTTATCTTTGAATGAATGTTTCGTGAAAGTTCCTAGAGATGACAAAAAGCCAGGCAAGGGTTCCTACTGGACACTTCATCCCGACAGTTATAATATGTTTGATAATGGCAGCTACTTACGCCGTCGTCGGCGCTTTAAACGCCAAGATGGGGACAAAACGGATGAAGGTGAATGCCAAATGATGGAAAACAAAGACGATTTCACAGGAAAAAGTGATGAAAAGTATACCAAAACGGATAGTCAGCGCAAAAGTGAAAAACTTAAACCTTTGGATATTATTCATGAGAGGGAAAGCCCTCGACTAGTGACACATGACGACAAAACTCAGTATAATTCCGGCAAAACCTCACCTATTCAAAACCTAGGAGCGACGGCGAAAATCGAGCGAACGGACTCGCCAAAACCTGAATCTCTAGTGCGTTTGGATTCGGCGTCGACATTACCAATTCCACTCGATCCGATTACTCCAGAGATTCAAAGAGACTCGACATTTTCAGTGGAAAACTTGATGACGACGAATCTTAGTGCGTGCGAGCTCCCAGCCTCTGCTGCTAGCTCGTATATAGGAAACCGAAACTCGGCGACTCATCTGTTGTCGCCACTGCAATGTTATTCTCGTTCCTCGGATCTTTATAGAAATCCAAGCGTGTCGTCGTCGGCGACTGCGGCGGCAAGTACCAGTTACGGTTACCCAGGTCAGAGTTTGTTTCAATCATCTGTTGGTATGACGGAAAGATCGAACATTGGACTGACGGCGTCACCGACAGATGATGGCTCTGGAGGTAGTGCCGGGAACTCGCCCCACCCAACCCCGGCCCCTGCACACGCAAACACTCATTCTTCACTATCTCAAACCAATGGACTACTGCAGAGTGTATTTTCTGTGTCGCCCCAGAGTGGGCAGGGATACTCGAGACCAAACGCGTGGTATATGACCCCGTCGACGGATTTTGGACATGGTGTCGAGTATTCTTCGGCATCAAATTTTTCGAACATGAGAGACATGTTTGAGTCGCAGAGGATTTTGGGAACTCATGGACAGGGTCAGTCAACATCTAGCTGTCAAATTGCGGCGTTCAGGTCGTCTTATAAACCGACAACACCGTACGCTTGTGACTACGGAAAGTTTTAACGCCACTTTTGGCGTAAACTAGAGATACAAAATAGTGTTTCTTTTCTGTTTGTGCCCATTTATGCCTAATGTAAGAAAAAGTCGACGGTGATGAAAAGTGTACAGTAAAACCTGTGTAAAACGGCCACTCTCAAAAGAACTGAAAATTGGTTTTCAAGACCAATTATCGCTAAATGCAGGTCAAAAGTATTGCAGAATGCTCCACTTGGAGCATTTGCAGGTCAAAAGTATAGCAGAACACTCTAAGTGGAGCATTCTGCAACACTTTTGACCTTCATTAAGGTGCTATTTTTAAGATCATTGTTTTATTTTTGAGTGGCCGTTTTACACAGGGTTTACTGTAGTTCCTAATCTTAAATGGTAGTTTCAATGTCTGCTTTAGATCTTCATTGTTTCTTAAACATACACTGTAAAAGGTAAGTGTAACTTTACGCCTTATTCGGTGGCAGCTGAGCTGCTACTGATTCAGTTGGTGTAACATTTGCCTTAAATTTTTGTTCTGATCTCGAAAATAAATACATAAATGTTTTAACATTTATCACTAGAAAATGTTGGCATCGCGTTATTTCGGTAGGAAAGTAAGTGTAGGTTTACACCAAAAGGGGTGGAAGCTCAACTGCCAAATATTTTGGTGTTGACTTACACTTAGTTTTGCAGTGTGTGGTTGTATAAAACGTGCTTGATCAGTTTTAGCCTTGAAAAGAGGCGTCATTTTCATCCAAAATATTTCATTTTTGTTCAGCAAAATATTTTTTGACGTATTAAAATGGGACTTCATTTTCCTAATTTAAAGATACACATAACGAAGGCTACTTAATATTCTCAAATGGATGAAAGTTTCAGAATTATTCCTGTATTCAGGGTTTGAGGCTGACTTTCCACAGAAAGTCAGTCTCAAAATCCTGCATTAGGAAGATTATAATAGCTTCTCTGTCTTGTATTCGAGTTATCTAAAGACAATTGACCATTTAAACTTGCAGTTGCTAATATCTTGAAGGCATATTGCAAGTTTTAATATTTGAATTTCAAAAATTCAGGTTTTTCGAAATTTTGAACTTTCGCGCATGTTCTCCGAAAAAAAGTACAGACCCTTCGAAAGCTCTTTGCCTACAGGGTAATTTTGTCTGCTGATTTTTTTTAAAAATCAACGTAGAATATTTCCTTTAAGAATACTATCATTTTGTCAAACAATTGGATCCTGTTCTGGGTACAAACTGTTTGCAAATGTTATCAACAGTCAAATAGCGAATTCCCTATTTTTGCCTCTTACATGTATATGATTTAATGAGCAATATTTTTTGCAAAAATAAAGAAAAGCAAAAATTAAGAAATAGTAATTGAAGCATAAGGATTTCTGTTTTAATACACCATTATCATTTAGCTATTACTATTTTGCTGAACAATACAATTTCGTTTTAGACAAAAGACATAGCCATCATTGCAGGCCACGTTGAGACATCTTGCTTCGTTTGTTGACTGTTCCAGTGCGAGGTTAGACATTGATTTTTTGCCATAGGCATAAATGTGGTTTGAATAGAAGACAAAATATTCGGGTTATAGTGCTGTTTATTTAACCATAATTCCATTTTTTTCTCTGTGTTGAGGTTGACCCTTTTTCCTTCCAAGGATTAAAAATTTTGAAACTTGTATCATTATTTGAATCCATTCTCTGAACAGATCAGGCACAGACATAACACTATCAATACAGTGGTTATAATGGATAATTTATTAACATTCACAATGGCGAAGTGTGAAGTTTATTTAAAACCCATAATTCCTTAATATTATGTTTAATTTGCGGATTTTCACTGTTTTATGGGATTTACCCAAAATATGATCCACTCGGGTCATGTTATGACTGCGATTTTTACTTATTTATCTAAATCTTTGCATGTTGTGTAATTTTACATTAAAATGTCGTCTGCTGAATTTGTTCAAAATGAACGTATTCATAAAATTCTTTCAATAATACCATGACAGTGTCAAACAGATTGGATCCAGATCAGGCCCGACGTTTTGTCGGGCCTGTTCTGGGCCCAAAGTGTTTGCAGAGGATATCAGCAGACGACATGAGCAGGTAAAGGGTTAAGTGCTTATTTAAGTTCTTATCTGTCAGTGTAATATGTGCGTATTTCAATAACAGTATTAAATTTACTCAAACTCTTAGTTATCAATTATCAGTTTTATTTGATTATATTTCAAACAGTGGGCACAACGAATTTTATTTTTGTGGTCAAATTTTTTAAAAACGATTTTGCCAAAATAAAAAGTCTTTGCGTGACCCAGTGTATTTTTTGTTTGCTTTAATAAAGCTAACCAGCCAACAGGCTGAAAAACAGCATATGAACATGGGTGACAGTTTTCAGGATTAATCCTGAATTCGGGATTTTGAGGCTGACTCTCTATAGAAAATCAGCCTCAAAATCTTGAATCAGGGAGATTATAATAGCTTCTCTGATTAGTTTTCAGATATTATAAACACAATTAATCATTTTAACTTGAAATTATTCATTTTTGTAGGCATCCAGCAAGTTTTAAAATTTGAATTTCTTAAGTTCGGGATTTGAAAAATTCGAACTTTCACCCATATATGAAAATAATAAACTGATATATTAATGATGGCCGGAATTTTGCAGTTGCAATATCCGGCCATCACTCGTATTTCAGGTAAGATAATATGAAGATGCTTTAAGCGGTTAATAATTCTAAGGCCAAATAAAAAAATACCTGTGTTTAGGGTAATCCGACGCTACACAAATTCACTGCTGAAACCTAGAAATGTTTTCAGGTTTTCTGGAAAAAATATAATTTTATGCATTTTGAAAGGCGAAATGCCTTTCAAAATGCATAAAATGATAATTTTTTCCAGAATAAAAAAATGATTTAAAAAATATGTGTGCCTACCCTACCAAAAATTTTCAGACCCGTTACTCGAAGCACACTTATTTTTTCATTTGGCCTAAACATGTAAACCACACGTACACACAAACAAATTACACTTTGGCTTAATCTAGAAAAGTTGACCGCAAAAATCAACTACGTTGCATCCAATACTTTTCAGGCCAGGTCAAGAGAAATGCTGTCTTCCGAGTTTGCAACCAGGTTCATATGGGGGAAAAAATTCATGATTGATCCTGAATTCAGGATTTTGGGGCTGCCATAGAAATTCACTCTTACATGGGTGAAAGATTCAGGATGAATCCTGAATTCAGAATTTTGAGGCTTACTTTCCAAAGAAAGTCAGCCTCAAAATGCTGAATTAGGGGGGTTATTATAGCTTCTGTGACTAGATTTCAGTTGATCAAAACACAATTTATCATTTAAGCTTGAAATTGTTCATTTTTGTAGGCACCCTGCCAGTTTTTAAATTTGAATTACCGAAGTTCAGGATTTTGGAAATTTTGAACTTTCACCCTTGCTCTTAGATTACTGAATTCGGCTGATCTAAATAGCCTCTTTGATTATTTTCAGATTATCCGATTTAGCATGGAATAATTTAGTTTTGTAGTAGGCATACTGCCGGTTCTAAGTTTTCAATTTCTGAATTTCAGGTTTTTAGAAATCCCTGCAGGTCACAAAGATCAAAATGATTCGCACTGCCTTCGTCATTCGAAAACAACTAAAACCTGTTTTTCTTCTTTGTGAAAAGTTGCGCTTCTTGTACGAAGAACAATGAAAGTCATTTTGTCTGCAACACCTACATTGTCTGAAATAATAAAGTAAAATAGAATGTATGAGGCGTGGGGGTAGGGATATAGGATAGTTGGACCCAACCAACGGCATAAACACTAACGCCCTCAACAAATCTGTTAGGAAAATCACTCTTTATCTAGGGCTATTACATCGTAAATTTGCTTCTGATAATTAATATTCCTGACAAATTTTGAAATAGTTTTGTCGATTGAAAATTGAGATAAATGGCAGCGTCATCATTTGAAAAACGGATGTTTTAGTCGTACAAGTGCTCGCGCAACATTGTTAATGTGTTTTCTTTCGTTTTGAGTTTGCTTTTAATAAAGATGCGGGTATAGTACCAACAGCAAAGCGGTCTACCAAAGATTGGCAGACCGCCTTGCTGGTCGTACTCTACCATGAACTTGAAGTATCAGAAAGAAAGGAATAAGAAATATACTTCCAAATAATTGAAACCTACGCATCCGCACAAGTCTCGCCAGAGCCTATTCCCTATTCATTGTCGCACAGGAAGCTCGTTAGCACGAACAAAGATGAGGTATCGTCAGGTCTCGCGAGAATGCTTCCCTATTCGCACAAACTAAACGGTTGGACAATATGCACGCACTTTCGTTCCACTGGAAAGCTGTGTAAGGCATGCTCAAATACTGAATACCAATTTCACTTGTGGTATTTATTTGCATCGGTTGCCAAAAGTGGGGAAATAATAAACTTCAAATTAAAAAGATACGATGCGAACGGCGAAGGCTTACTGCATGGGTGGACACATGTTAAGGGTCAATCCTTATTTCTTAATCTAGAAGTTTAAGGCCGGCCCCTCACCAGCTTCTACTTTCCATTGAAAGTCAGCCTCAAAATACTGAATTATATAATTAGGTAGATTACAATAGCTGCTCTGGTTTATTTTCAGTTTAGTAATCAAGATAGAACTGACCATTAAGACTTGCAATTGTTAATATTTTGTAGGCATAATGATACTTTAAATTAAAAGGTTTGAATTTTTTTAAAGTACAGGATTTTTAGAAGCTTCTATCTTTCACCCATAAATAAATAAATAAATAAATAAATAAATAAATAAATAAATAAATAAATAAATAATCTTGAACAATTTGTATTTAGATAATAAATTCTGTATTTTATGCATTTGGTTTTATTTTAAAATATTCATTTTCCAGTGGTATAAATAAAAACTAGAGTCAAATGACATTCTAATCTTAACAAAACCATTAGTTTAAAATAACGTTTCCATAGAAAAATAATAAACTAATGAGAAAAAAATCCTTTTCAAGTGAAATAAATAAATAAAATAGAAAAAAAAACCCCTTCACCTGCTAGTGGCAGTCTTATGTAGTCTGCTGATATCCTTTACAAACAGTTTGTACATTTCGTCAGCCTTGATCTGGAGCCAAGGTTTTGGCATTCTGACGGGTTTCCTGTAGGAATATTTTGAGAAAAAAAATATTTAGAAAAAAAAATCGACAGACGACAAAAAAAATCATGAAAATCTACCCAAAGATTTTGGCCAAAAAACCTGGTTAAGGGTAACCCGACCATACCTAAACTAACTGATGAAACCTAGAATTCTTTTCAGGTTTTCTCGAAAAAAAAAATAATTTTATGCATTTTGAAAGGCAAAAAAAATAAACAATAAAAAAAAATATATAGTGGGCCTACCCTACCTAAAATTTTCTGACCCGAAACACGCTTATTTTTTATTTGACCTTACAAATGTTTCTTTGAGAATAATACAGTAATTACATGGAATGTCCCCTGGTTTAAGTATTACTACGGTAAAAGCTCGAAAATTCGAACGCCGATTTTTCGAAGTATTCGCTTATTCGAAATAAATTCTAGACACAATGGATTCAGGGAATAGGGCCTATTTATGAACCACTTAAAACACACGTTTTGGGTGCGTATAAGAAACTTCTCCCTGAGACATTTCTTTTACGCACACATATGTTTGACAGGATAAAAAACCTGATACTAATCACTTTTGGGGGTTCATGTCTAGTGTTTACCTTCGTCGATACTTCGAGATAAAATCTCTTAGTCCCTATGACTTCGAATGAGATATGATTGGTCCAAACTTTTGTTTTAAAAAATCTTTCAGAATGTCAAACTGTTTGAACCCAGATCAAATCCGACGTTTCCTCGGACCTGATCTGGGTCCAAACTATTTGCAAAGGTTATCAACAGACGACACTGGTAGATAGAGAGCTTAGCGCATCTAAATGCCCTTTTATTTTGAAAATACCGCTATCACAGAATCTTTGTTTAAAAATTCTTTTCTTCTTCGTTAATATTCGTTCATTCCATTTTTATGATCATTTCAAGTAACTGTTAATTCTCTACTAATACTGACAGAAATGATAAAATATCAATCAAATCTAACAGTTTATCATGCATTTTTATCTATTGGTCTAGCCCCAATCCATTATCAGTATAAACACTGTGTGTCAGAAAACGCTTCCAAGGATAAACAAATCTTCGAGGCCTACTCCGTACAAACACGGCTACCAATCCATCTAGTCACTAATGAAGCCACTGTATTCAGGATTGAATTGTACATTGTGCAGTTATTATACATTTTTGTCATGGTTTCTTTACAACCTATAAGTTGTAGGTTGTAAAGAAACCATGACAAAAATGTTATTTTCATATTATTTCCATTTAGGATCAGGGTAAATAAGTTGATCAGGTCCCGAGTTTATAAAAATTGTTCTTGCTCAACTCAAGTGAGCAAGAAATTTATCCTGTTCATACATGTTAAAATACCAACAATTGACATTTAAACACTTATGAGTATGATAAATACAATATCGGAGAGTTTGAAAGCAACATAAATCTTTATTTTCACTATTTTAGTTTTATGAGCAATCGAAGGTTCATGCTCATTTGAGTTGAGCATAAAAAAGTTTTAAAACCTTGACGAGTTCTTCATAGCAGCCAAATCAAAAAGATATTTTAACAGATGATGGGAATTATCACTGCACACATGTTAAAAGGTGTTTTTGGTATTTAGCTGTGCTGGTATCTAATTCTTAAAAATAGGTCTATCATAGTCTCCAGTTTTGTCCAAAATGGCCATTTGTCTATTCTAAACCTAATTTGGCGACTATTTTTGTTACCATAGCAATAGTACAAGTTAAATAAATACCAGTATTTTACACTTGGACCATTCTTATCGAAAAAAAATGGTGAAGAGCAACTTTCAGTTTTTGACTTAAGAGGGATACAGAGCACACGTTGAAAGTTGCTAGCAATATAATATTGCAGGTTCAGTCATCAATTTATTTATTTATTTTTTATTTATACAATATTTTCAGAGGGTTGCACTTTTAGCTAGTATAGCCAGTCTACCAAGTGGCCCTCTATAAAACATACAAACACACAAAACAATGGTACATATAAAAACTATAAACATTATGTACATGTGCAAATGGCACAGCTTAAGAGGTGAGGATGCGATAAAACATATTTCCGACGTGTAAGATTCTAAGACATGTAGCTAAGAATAAAATATCTAAAAGCATTTAAAGTAGTTATTGCACATCGTTGTTCTTTATCACATTCGTTTTCTGGATTTTTATTATTATGATTATTTACAATTATTTAAAAATAATTTGACGATAGGGATCTCAAATTGATATACCTATCGATAGTGATCTATGCCCACTTATCTGGAGTTGAGGATTATTTACCTCTACATCGTCTAGACGCCAGTCAATATCCGTGCAACAGATTAATCGTACGAGCTTTTGCACGGGACAAGTGCGCTATTTATTCTAAAAGAAGACATGACAGTAAGTTCAATCAGTACAACCCGTGCTGCAGGTGCTCTGACCATTAGAGCGCTCACGCAAGCTTGGACGAAAAACAGAAGGAACGTTTTTGCTCTTGGATGCTAGGGAATTTATAATTGGGATTTCTTGCTGTTTGCAGGTAATACTTATTGAAGCTTGCATATATATAAGTTTATAGCTATACTAAGATAATATGAGCCGTGACACGCGACCGCCAACAATGTGACATTCTGACAAGCGCAGACCCAGGCGGGCCCGCGAAGCCTCCCTCCAGGCCCAGAAACCCCGTACGGTGCTCAGCCAGCAGCCCAACACCCATAGGTTATTCGAGCGACAAGCAAAGGCCCCGACCAGACTGCGCGCACGCGCATGCTGATCTAAGGCCTCGCCGGTCGCACACACCACACCATTGGAAATCGCATGCTCTGGCTCATATCGATTAAGGTATCATTCTCGCTTTGCTCTATCGGGACGTCTATGATATCACAACAGAGTAACTAATGGTGTTATCTAAGCTGACGAATACAGTGTATTCAAATATAGTCTCTTATGCTTGTTTTAAATGCGTTTAAGGAACTTTTTGTTCGTATATCCTGTGGTAAGGAGTTCCATAATTTTGATGCAGAGTGTGAGAAAGAGCGATCGTATAGCGCAGAACGTGACCTTGGTATGCATAAAAGTCCATTCTCGGATGATCTTAAAGAACGCGAATGTTTTTCTGATAAGGGCGTTAACAGGTTGGAAATGTATGCAGGTGTCAAATTATTTAGGGCTTTATAGGTAAGTATCGCCTTGTTGTATAATAGCCGCTTGGGTACTGATAACCAACCTAGTGTTTCGAACATAAGTTTGGAAGGTGTCATAAAGTCTGCTTTCAATATTATTCGCGCAGCACGTTTTTGTAATTTAGAGAGTCGTTCAATATTTGCGCTAGATGTTGTTCCCCAGGTATTGCACCCATAATCCAGCAGAGGTACAATATAGCTTTGATAGTACAATTTTTGTATGTCTTGAGGCACGTATGCTGATATTTGTCTGAGGAGAGATATTTTAGAAGATAGTGTTGAACAGAGATGGTCTATATGTGTCGTCCAAGAAAGATGGTCGTCAATGAAAATGCCTAGAAGTCTTTGCGTGGACACTTTGTCAATGGTGCGGTTTTCAGCTCTAAGGTCAAGTTGGTGTTCGTCTTGGACGCGCTTTTTGGACCCTAATATCATGTATGTTGTCTTGTCATAATTAATTGGTAATTTATTTTGCTTACTCCATGAGACTGCAATTGAAAAATCAGATTGCAGTTCAGTATTTATTGTTTCAATATCTTGATTACTGGTGTGGGCGGTGGCGTCGTCAGCAAAAAAGTCTGCTTGGCAGTGCTTCAATAAAAGCGGTAGGTCATTTATGAACAGTAAAAATAGAATCGGCCCCAAAATTGAGCCTTGAGGAACCCCTGATCGTATAAGGGAGCGAATAGACATTCCTTGGCCACTATCAATTGTTTGTTGACGGGACTCTAGATAAGATGTAAACCACTGGAGAGATGAGCTTCTGATTTTGTATACAGATAATTTTTTGATTAAAATATTGTGATTAACTAAGTCAAACGCTTTCCTAAAGTCAAGGAATAACGACCCAATAATATCACCCTTGTCGATACATGACATCCACTGATCTACCAGTTTTACCAGTGCTGTTTGGCAGCTGTGCTTTTGACGGAATCCTGATTGTGTTTCATGTATAAGGCCATATTTATTCAAGTATGCCATCAAATGTTTGTTAACGTGTCTTTCGAATATCTTTGAAATAGTTGGCAATATGGATATAGGCCGATAATTAGCTGGGTCAGATTTACTGCCAGTCTTATGAATTGGAAAGACCTTCGCAAGTTTAAATTGGTCAGGAAACCTTCCAGTTAGTATGCTCTTGTTTATTAGGGCTGCTATACTTGGGGAGAGTAAATGATCTATTAATTTGATAATTCTAGGTCCAATTCCATCTAAACCGATTGCTTTGGACGAATCTAGGGTAGAGATGATACGACAAACTTGTTCTGAAGTAATAACCGGAATTTTGAAATATGTGTTATCAATAGCATTCGCATCCCCTCTTTTCGTTGCAGATACTTAGTGGAGACTCGCCAATGTCAATTTCATTTTACTTCATATAATGTAAACTCAGTGGCGGATCCAGAGGGGTTCAGGAGGTTTGCTTGAACCCCCTCTCCTCTGCCCCCCCCCCCCCCGTTTTGGAATATCTTATGAAAATGAAATATTTTGGTCTCAGTGAGACCAAATTATTTCATTTTTATAGGATATTTAAAAAAATGAGATAAAATCAGCAAAGCGACACCCACCTTTATACATATGAACCCCTTTTTTCAGAAATCCTGTATCCACCCCTAAAACTCTCTGATAGCACTTGCACTTTCTTCCTTCTTCAGCCTCTGAACACCAAAGCACACGAAGATACATGCATCATTAGGGATGTTTGAGCCCTGTCATGTGATTCCCACAATGTGGTATTTTGACAAGTGTAGACTCAGATGAACCTGTGCAGCCTCCTTTTACGCTTAGAAACTCCAAATGATGTTCAGTCAGTAGCATAACACTCATAGAATATTCAAGCGACAAGCAAAGGCTCTGATCAGACTGCGCATATGCGCAGGCTGATCTGAGGCTTTGCTGATCGCACATACCACATTGTTGGAAATCTCATGCACTGGCTCATTTTTAATTAATATCAAAATGATAAAGTGCAAATTTGTCGTTTTGCACGGAGGTGTTCTCGCGATGATTGTTTCTTACGATTTAAAATGACAAGAGTTAAAAACGTTAAAAATGATTTTGATATATTGCGTTTCGTCTTTCACTCTTTCAAAATCCGAAAAAAAACTTGTATAAGGTCAAACACATTTGCATAAGCCAGTCGTTAATCATCAGAAATGATTGTATATACCCTAAATCCTGGTCCCTTTTCGTCTTACTATGTTTCTCCTCGTTTAAAGCTGCATAGTCTGTAACTTTTGATATTCTAACTTTGGATATAAAGTTTCTATTTTTCAAGAATACAGTAAAATACTCAAATTCAGGTAAACATTTTCATAAATTTTAACAAATTAAATCTATCAAAACAACAAAACAACAGCATTTTTGTTAAAAATCAACTGTCTAAAATTATTGGAGGGATGTAAATAATTCCTAACAAGAGAAAATCACCTGTCTTATATTAGATAATTCACTGTTCCATGCAGATTTCAGCTGTACTGAACGTATTTATTGTGAAAACATATCTTAATTCTATTTTTACAAATGATTTAAAAAGAAAATGTTTTTTTTCGAAAAATGTTCATAGTTACAGATCAAGTCTCTTTAATACGGAAACTCGCGAACTGAAATTTAGAATAGATATCGCAGCATATGGAGGTATATCCAGGCTATAAGACGCTGTATTATTTATACAGCGTCTTATAGCCTGGATATGCCTCCATATAAAAGTGCGGAATATAAAATTATCTTTCTTATTTCTCATTTAAAGCATATACTGTGGGTACTGACTTCTCAATGTGTTGGACGCCATTTTGTTAATATGATTAAGTTGGATCAGGAACTGTAACATCATGTTTTCTGTCGGCTTGCAAGGGTACCCGTGAAACAAAAAAGCACTCATGACATGGAATGGGCATTTCTCGTGTGCTTTGCCATTTTGTTTTTATTTTATTTACACGATATTTCCAGATCTAGTATAGCCAATCTACCAAGTGGCCCTCTATAACATATATACAAACACATACTAAACACTATGATACAAACAAATAAAATATACATGATGTACATGTGCATATGATACCACGTATATGATTATAAGACACGAAACTTATACTGATATAATTAGAGCCGAGACATGAGATTTCAAACAATGTGGTATGTGCGACCAGCAAAGGCTCAGATCAGCCTGTAAATACGAGACTTTGCTGCTAGTCGCTTGAATATTCTATGAATGTTAAGCTACTGACCGAACACCATTTGGTGTAAATATCGTTCTAAATGTGAATGGACTGTTAAAGACATCTTATAAGCAATGCTTATTACATATTGTACGTGTGTTTCATGTGTACATTTACATGCTGACATAGACTGGCTCCAGTCTTAAAACAATTTTTCATCAATGTGTCATATCATATACTTGTAGCCAGTCTAACTCTGATGGCTCTGTTACAATTTTTCATCAATGTGTCATATCATATACTTGTAGCCAGTCTAACTCTGATGGCTCTGTTTTAAAACAGAGCCATCAGAGTTAGACTGGCTACAAGTATATGGTATGACACATTGATGAAAATCGTTTTAAGGACTGGAACCAGTATAATGCCGACAGAGAACATGATGTTACAGTGTCTGAAAAATTATGAAATTCAACCCACTGATACGTGAGATTCCAATCTAAGTATCCTGCATGTTTGGAAATCCGAATGCTTATCTTATACTAGAGTTCACGACAAAGTCTCGCATTTTATCTCTTTTCCCTAACTCGTTTATTAAATTCAACAATACAATGAACATGAGCGCCCGTGTGAGACCCTACATGTTCAAGACAACGCTGAGACAGACATCGAACCGTTGCATAGGTCCAGATAAGGAAATTTTATCTGCGTAAAATTTTAACTATTTTCTTACCCATTAAGTTAAACATGTGTTTGGGTACTCAAAAGAACCATCTCAATGAGACGGTTCTTTTGAGTACCCACAACATATGTTTTGGATGAGAAATGAAGAAAATAATTTTCCATTACGCACTCTTATCTGGAGGCCTGGAATGTTCTGTTCCTCTGGAACCGTTCTAAAGACTTGTCAGATATTCGGTCATCAAATACCAAACATAAGGAAAGCATAAAACTTGAAAATTCAATCATCCAGAACATCATGTGTTAAAAAGCCATCAACAGAGCTTAAGACATGTTTAACCTCATATTGCAGTTTTTATGGGAAAAACGTTTACAGAACAGTGGAGAAAATTAAAATGAATGACAATATTTGTGTGATGCTTTGAGAAATGATCTCGCCGAGACGATCCAATTGAGTGTTTTGGTAAAGAGCAATAATACATAGTTGCCTATTGCCGAAACCGCCCGAATGTTCAAACGAATCAAAGAAGTACTTTTCCCCCATACAACAATCCATTTCGTAAAATCGGTTATTCCTCATGAATCCGTTCCACGGGTACCAGTATGTTGATCAACACTTATATACTAGTCAAACGTTCTAGCCGGCCACGTGTGTTTTTGCCGATTTTCCGAAAAGCTGTAAGCACCAGGTCAATTCCATTTGCATTACCGAATAAACCAGCATATCAGTAAACGATACCAGGAAAACGGCTAAGCAAAATTCATTAAATTGTATCCGGTATAGGCTTTGCCGAACACACTTACCCTCAATTTGAAAATTTACATGTATTTGCATTGGATGGTTGGGTAATTTTTGACACTTTGGCCAATAGCAACGCATCTCATGCAGATGTGATGTTCATTTCTACACATTAGCGTTCAATATGAGTTGGCTTTTTAATGAAAACGCTTTGCGCGTGAAATGGGTGTATTTCGAAAAGTCAATACTCACAAATTGTGCCAAAATGCGAATTTTGAAAATGGGGGTACCACTATTCAAATTGGCACCCTGCATGCACTGTTGAAAATTTTGTCAATATCTTTACTGTCTAAGGTACATGTCATGTCTTGGCTATTTCGAGAATCGAAAAGACTAGTCATGTCATTTTGCGTTTTAAAGAAAATTAATAAAATGCAGGTGGCCGGTTAGAACTTTTGGCTAGTATATAAGTAAGTAAGTTATGGCGCTCCGGTTATAAATGGCTCGCAAGTGGCAGAAATTTGAGGTATCACTAAATGCTGGAACCAGGCACCCTATTCGCTTCGCCCCTTACAGTATGTATTTCCTGCTCAGGCAAATGACCGAAAGGCAGGATATGCCCGTATATATTGTGCATTAAAATAGGTTGCTAACGGTGAGGCAAACTTTTTTTGTGAAAGCTTATACTCGTTATCATTTGGGCCATTTCATGTGTTTTAATACAGGAGTGCTCATGCCTTATTGTATTTAAGTAACTGTTTCAAAATCTTTGGCGTTAAAACGTCGTGATTTGCCATTTATAAATTTATTCGCGGCGTTGTTGGGAACATGTGTTCCACGTTGATTAATTAAATATCCCAAAGGGTACAATGCAATACCTAAATCTCTGGTTTTTAGTTTCTTTCAAAAGTTTGGGCGTACATTAGCACTTTACCAACCGATTTCTTCTACTGATACCATTTTCAAACAGTATGGATCCAAATCAGGACTGACAAAATGTCGTTCCAGATCTGGATCCATCCTGTGTGACACACTGATCGTATTCCTGAAAGATATATTTAAAGTTAATTTTGAGGGAAAGATCAACGCAAGACAAAAGACATGCATGCAGAGAGTTAAGGCGTCCTATATCGCATGGTTTTGTAATTATCGTCTTCGACTCGCAAGAAAAACACAATCGTGGTTGTTGTATGTTTCTTAAAATGATACACAAACATAGATATGCTTTTTGTACAACCGCTTTACAACTTATGTAAACACTTTTCTTTTATGATTAACATTTATTTGAAAATAAGCAGGTAAAATCGGGGTAAAAATCATAATAAAACTGGAAAGCTGAATCAACAAACCGGACTGACCTAAGGCAATGTGTTGACAGAAAAAGGCCAACCGTTTCTTCGTTGACAAGGAGCAATATTCTCAAAACCATTAGTTGAGACTTGGTCCTTGACAAAGGCGGTTGATATAGGAAGCATAACAGAACAGAACTTTATTGAAAATTATACATTTAGGCCTCTGCATGCCATGCAGAAAATATACATAATACATAAATACAGTGTACAATGAAATACAATATTATTGTATTGGGCATAAAATTGACCTATACTATAAACAGTGGATATGTAACCTATCTTCATATAAGTTCGAACATAATTTGTTTCGATCACTTGGAAAGCTGATAAACACAGAAAACTTTTCCATAATAATTGCAACAATTTTTGATAAATGAGCGTTGCTTCATTTCTTGGGGGTTAAAGGCTTCATATGTATACTTGCGTATATTTGGCTTAACAAAAAAGTACGATTTCAAATACAATTTTCTGTCACCCTTAAAAAGTCACATGTACACAAATAATGATACTCGTCACCAATGTCGTCTGTAGTGCAAATATTACATATCCGCTCGTTTAGTTAGGTAGCATCCAATCTTCCAGTCTCACCTGGGAGCCCAGAATGGTTGCTAGTCCTATATTTGATAATTTTGTAATAATACAATTTTGAGACATTAATCAAATATTTTTTCCAAAATTAAGATTGTCTTTGAATAATAGATATTGTTTTCCTTTTGTGGAAACTTTAGCCTTCGCATTCCATTCTAGAATATACAAATCTGACAATGTTCATGAAATATCCATTTTAACAGCTTTTGGGTTATTGACTGAATCAGTTTTAAAAAGACCAACAGAGATGAAGTATGTCATTAATACAGCGGATCCATTTAAAATCATAAAAAAATCTTTCTTGTTATTTAAACATTGTTGAGTATAGTAGTTTTGATAATTTGGAGTCTTTTCCATTAACAATTGATAACCAGAAACCTATCATTCGTGACTTGATATTGATTTGTATAGGGTGATGTCCCAATTCTGCATGTAACATATAAATTGGGGTACTTATTCTTAAACCAATAATCTGTCTGAGGAAAGTTTTATGTACATTTTCAATCATGTGTCTATTTTCAAAGCCCCTTATCTCACAGCCATATTACGTAACAGGTAAAATAACTTGGTCAAACAAACACAACTTCAGCTGAATTGGAATATAAAAATTTTGAATTCGTTTCAAAAGTGCATGCATTGCCTTCCTAGCTTGCTCATATTATGTTTCTTTGTTTAGTAGAAGTGCCTATTTCTACTAAAATGAGTACCAAAGATCATAATTTTAGTTTTATCAAAATTCATAGATAAGAGCCATAATTCTGAGTATTCGTAGATCATATCTAAATTATTTTGAAAATTCTTCTCATCTGGTCCAAAATCAATCGTTTCGTCGGCATAAAGCAACATGAGTAATTTCAAATACAATGTTAGACCATCATATTGGAACTCAAAGTTAACACCATTGCAACTTTTGTCGCATAGGAAAAATTCTAAGTCATTTAAAACTAAGGCAAATGATACAGGAATACAGGGGATAAATTTTCACCTTGTCATAAGCCTCGAAAACTTGAGAAGAAAGAAGACTGTTCTCCATTATATGAGACACATGATTTTATTCCCTTGTACATGTTAAAAATAATCTGAAAACAGTTTCCGGTAATATTATTGGCTAATAGTTTCTTCCATAACCCAACTCGCCATGCAGAATCAAAATCTTTGCTAAAATCAATAAACAAACAGAACGATTTCTTTTTTGGGGTTTTTGCAATTTCTTTTATGCATATAATACAAAAATATGATCCATTGTTGAATAGCATGCGCGGAAGCCGACCTGAATTTCCTCAAGGACAGTGTGTACATCAATAAAGTCATTAAGATGAGCATTAAGTATGGAGGTAAACATTTTACCAAAGCAGCTCAAAATCGTTATCGGCCTGTAATTTTCTGGATTTTAAGAGTCACCCTTGTTTTTGTATATAGGCCGTATTACCCCTTCAAGGCAAGAGTCAGGCAACACGCCTGAGTTGAAAATCAAGTTGAAAAAGGCGACATATAACGGCATCATTTCATGTGCAGTTGCTTTGATATTATTCATTTATAATACCAGCATTAGAACATGCTTTATTGTTGTTTTTTTAAGTTTTTAATTCATTTCAAAATTTCTTTTTCTGAAATATGACAGTTTAAAATGTCATTTTCATTTTCAATTGAAAAATTCAAGTTTTCAATATTTTGGGAATGGACTATTATTGGGACTGTTGATATCCTTGAAAAAAGTATAGAGATCGTTTATACTGATATCTTTTTCGAAGGCTTTTAATATTTTCCAAAACTGCTTGGGAGATTTAGATTTCAACTTCCTTAATTTACTCTGTGCGTTTTTTTATGTTTATAAATGGAATAACCTTTTTTTACATTTTGCTTGCGGACACCACCGACGCCTTTGAAGCAGAGCTTGGTGTTTAGCATGCAGTTTCTTTGCAACGTAACTTATCACACTGGTGTCCAAACCATGGATATAGTTGTTGTTTGCTGTATTACTGTCATTGCTATAGTTATTACAAAAATCAGCTGATTCGTTAAAAAACCAACAACAGAAAATTCGTTGCATAATGCGTTAACTTTTTCTTTACTAACGTAATCAGAGGTTTGGCTCACTTGCGTAATATTTGCTAAAAGACATTGCAATTAAGCAGTTGATCGAATATTACAAACACAACACACCGATAGAGTTGTAAAGGATAATCAACAGTATAGTAGTAAAGGATAGTCAACAGTATGATTGACCAATCTGTGGTGACCTAGACTGGTATAACCATATAAGGCTAGGTCATCGGTTGACCCAGCAACGTCAAACTTTTCACTTCATGTTTCAAACTTCACGTTCATCACAGAAAGACTATGGAGAGTAACACAGACGGGTATCAGACCTGTAAATAGAGTAAATAGTGCAATAGTTAAATATGTTCACAAACACAAGCATACACTACCTCCGTAAAACTACCGTATGTCTGGCAATGGGGAAGATAAAAGGTATCTCTGTAGCAGTCATAGAATGTTCGGTTTAAATAGAAGTCTTTCAGAGACAATTCTGATGTGTATCAAAACGAAACTTCTGGTGGTTGATCAAGAAAAGTTGTATAATAGATAGTGTGCCTTAATCATGTATATTTTGTGGCTTCCCATTATTATACAACTGTAAATTTACGAGAGAACTTTATTTTCGGTAATAGTTATGGGACTTTTATCCTTGGGTTCCCTTAAAAGAAATATAGGCATGGTGGCCCATTTGAGTGCCCTGCATTATACCCTGGGCATTATGTCCTGTGCAGGAATATACTGATACAGGCATCGTCGTGGTCATTCGCATACAAAAAGAGAGCAATTTTGGTGTGGATAATTTAATAGAATTGCTGGATGATGTTTGCACAGATATTTTGTAATAATACGAGCTGGTGACCGCGGGTTCTAGCCTCACCGGCGTCACTGCGTTGTGGTCCTTGAGCAAGACACATTTATCTTAGCTAAGTACTGGTTCAACCCAGGACGACCATTCCCTGTTTAACTGAAAGATTGCTGATGGGACGTAAAGAATCAAATCAGACAATCAGACGAGCTGGTGAATTGTTGCAGTTAACAGAGCACTTGAAGAGGTGGATTTTTTTCAATATTTGCCAAGATTTCTAACTAATCTATGATATAAAACAGATATTCTATTTCAACAACCCACCTGCGCATGTTTATATGTTGTGTAATTGGTGCACCTCGGTTTTCTCACACCTGTGATTCGGAATCTCTCTTATAGCATGATAAACCACCCATTGCGATAGAAACGTCATGGGGAAAATTATCCAGCCTATATATATTCAGAAAAAAACAATTGAAAGATACTGAAATCTAACAATGATAAAAATAAACTAATATAAATATGCATGCATGCATTTAATAGTTCCAGATATCTGCTATTATAGTGCATGTTTAAAGCCACGCTTCAATGATTAAAGTATAACACAGTTCAAAATAGTGTAACCTTCTATACTAAAGGATTGCAAACATTTACAAAAGACTAGACCCCTTTTGTTTTGTGGGTTTACTTATGACTGGTTGCAAATTCCGTCCATACGTTTGACACGTAATGTCGATGTTTTACAGCGAATCTGATGTCATATTGGCTGGAGAATACCCTATGCCGTTTTTTAGATTTTTTTTGTATTATTAGGTGATATATTTTCATATTTTGGTCCTTCGGGAATATTGTTCTGATGGAAAACAGAATACTGCTTAAGCCAGTGCTAGGGGGCGTAAAAATTGTTGCACTAGGCGACTTTCCATTAGTTCTCATGAACAGACTCAATAAAACCGAGTGGGCTGTTTTCTAATATTGTAGATTCTCTCTATTTCTGAAGGATCCGTTTTTCCAGACAATTTAGGGGTCGCAACAGCTGTCGTTCGTTGTTTCTGTGTGGAGTTGGTAAAACTATTCTTCGTGTATCGATATAGTGTTGATAATTTTTCATATTCTGGTCCTTCAGGAATATTGGGTTCTGACGTTAAACAGAATACCACTTAAACCTGTGCTAGGGTGTGTGATAAGTGTTGCACTTTCCATTAGTTCTCATGAACAGACTTAATAAAACCGAGTCTGTTGTTTCAAATATTGTACGTTCTCTCTATTTCTCAAAGACCCGTTTTCCAGATTATTTAGAGGTTGCAACAGTTGTCGTTGTTTTGTGTGGAGTTGGTAAAACTTCTCCCTTGCATCGATATAGTGTTGATATGTTTTCATATTCTGGTCCTTCAGGAATATTGGGTTCTGACGGGTAAACATAATACCACTTAAGCCAATGCTAGGATGCGTGAGAATTGTTACAATTTCCATTAGTTCTCATGAACAGACTCAATATAACTGATGGCTTGCTGGTCAACCCAATCAGGGTTGGCAACTTTGCTTTCCTATTTAATTGCACGCCGGTGGGTCAGACTTCAGACTCTATGACGGTTCCAACTTAAAGACTATCTATTGATGAGATGGTAGGGGCCTGATGCTTTGGCTGTTTGTCGGGCCCAACAGGGTTTACCTGTTGGATTTGTTTTGCTCTGGTATTCAGTTTTATTTACTGTTGAGTCCTTAATTTTGCTTTATCTCCTTTTTATATCTTGATTTATATGTTCTAGGAGATAATGCATTGATAAGTTAGGGATCTTTCATGCAAACCAAACATCTATGTGTCTTGATCCACATCTGAACTAAGGGTGAGGTTGGTGCACCGTTAAACCAGTTTAAGCCCCCCCCCCCCAGTTCCAAGGTGGTACTTCTTTTGTGGATCGTGCATGTTTTTTCTGTCTTGTGTTTGCTATGCCTTTGTGCGCGTCTGTTTATATGTGCCTTGTGGTCATCTGCTGGGAAAGGGATGACCTCTTGGCTCTCGTTTGTGGTGTTTAACTGTGAGTTTGCCACTTTCCCATTGGTATCTTGGGTCAGGTGTGGTACTTGATTGTATCGATTCCTGATCTTTGTACCCTTACTTACTTGTATGAAATGTTGTCTGATGAATGAAGAGAAAGCGCTCAGGTCTGTGCTTGTCATATCATACGTATTATGTTGTCAAGTTTTATATCTATAGCTTTAACATTTAAAACTAAGAAATATGCATGGTTATGATGTACATGTTAGGCACTGAATACTGATGTTGAGGCATGTAAACATTTACACATTATCAATTGACAATTCAAGGTAGTATACCTTGTTTCCCAAATTAAGGAGTTTAGATTATAAATAATTTATGTTTTGTCTGAATGAAATGAAAGATTGACCAAATTAAAAAAATTCGTGATACTGGAAGAGAATATTACTAGGCATAAAAATCCATCCTATCACAGCATTTTTGAAAACATATGTTTTTGATTGAAGTGTTTTTGGTTTAAATATAGTTTCCAATTAAATTTTCAGTCTGTATATTAGATATAATATGCTATTGCCAAAAAGCAGTGTCTCATAGGCAAACGGGTCTGGTTTGGAAAACAAAGTGAAAAGGCTAAGAAACATACCATTTTGCATCTACAACACGTTCAAAATATTCTTCAACTTCCACAAAGCTGACCCTTATAAGGGTAAGTAAAACCATTATAAGAAGATGAATTATTTTAGTAATGAATATATAAATCAAATCAAACAAAAATTAAGAAAACTGAAAACTAAAAACCCAAAGGAATACTGGAAAACTATAAATACTATTGATAGCAAAAGTACTGACAGTAGTATTATAATTGATGTCCTTTATACCTTCTTCTAAGACCTAACTTCGGTGATCAATCCAATGACCTGAATATAGATATTTTCATTGATGATGATGATGATGATGATGATGATGATGATGATGAAATTTTTTAAAACTTCCCAATAGCAGATAGTGAAATTATGAAATGTATCAAACTGTTAAAAATATCAAAGCATTTGCAGATGATGAGATAATCAATGGATTTATAAAGAGTACATGTCATACTATGCTACCAATATATACTTCCGTTTTCAATTTAATATTTTAAATTAGCACACTGCCTTAATCAAGGATTGAAGGCATAATTAAACCAATTTACAAAAAGAAAGGTGATCCCCTACAGCCAAAATAACAATCCTGAGTTGTTTTGGAAAGCTGTTACTGTAGTATTAAATTCAAGTTTAAATAATTTTATAAATGAGCATGAATAATTGGAAGAAAACCAGACAGAATTAAGAGAAGGGTACTCAACAAATGATCACATATTCGTACTTCAAGCACTTATTGACTGTTTGAAGGCTAAAAGGTTAAAATTGATTTGTTCTTATGTAGATTTTAGCAAGGTTTTTTGACTCTGTTTGGAGAGTAGGATTGTGGTCGAAATGATTGAAGAATAACAATCAATGTTTTTTTTTCCAGTAACTGTTCAATATGTATCAGGGAATTAAATCGTGTGTCTCGTACAATGGGACAGTAAAGTTTCTTCCCTTGCCTGCATAGGATACGACAAGGGGAAAACTAATCTCTTGTCGTATTTGCTTTATTTCTAAATAACTTCGAATGAAGGCTCGTAGTTGCTGAGCTATGAGCCTAAAAAGTTAAAGCTAATTTGTTCTTATGTAGATCTTAGTAAAGCATTT
Organism: Loripinus fragilis; assembly: GCA_964019695.1. Lineage (NCBI taxonomy): Eukaryota > Metazoa > Mollusca > Bivalvia > Lucinida > Lucinidae > Loripinus > Loripinus fragilis. The sequence continues at coordinate 45,873,490 of OZ026523.1, read as the reverse complement.
GACTCTGTTTGGAGAGTAGGATTGTCATCAAAATTATTGAAGAATAACATCAATGGTATTTTTTTTGGTTAGTCTTAGATATGTATCAGGAAATTAAATCGTGTGTCCCGTTCAATGGGACAGTCAAGTTTCTTCCCTTGCCCGCATGGGATACTACCAGGGAAAACTTATCTCCTGTCTTATTTGCTTCATTTTTAAATTTCATTAGGCACGTAGTTGCTCATGTATATAAATAATAATCCTGAAATTTGTTTCAGAAGAAGACTTATATTTCTACCTTAAGCTCATCGTTGTGTTGTATGTCCGTGACTCAGTTATCTTTGGTACAAATGTAACTAGTTTCCAGATGAATCTTGATATATTTTATGAATATGCTAAAATGTTGAAGTTGGATATAAACTATGACAAGACTAAAATTTTGATATTTGGTACATTCAATCATGACCGCTTTAGCTTCAAAATGGATGAGAGTAAAATCTCAAATTGTAAGGAATTCAAGTATTTTGGTGTAGTTTTCATTCACACTTGGAATTCCAAACGGGTGCCAACACGTGTGCAAGATTTTAATGCTTTTAAAGGTCCAAAGGCTGAACCAAAATTCACTCAAGAACCGGATGCATATTTTGGGCCAGCACAAATTAAATTGTATCTTAGCATTTATTTAAATGTCCAGTGTGCAAATGTAACCATAAACCTGGAATAAACACTCCGTCTTGCCAGATTTTTCTCTGCTCGCATACGCAGAGCATGGAAGAAAAATTTTGAATATAGATATAATTTACAGTAATTTTAACAAACAGAGTTTTGCTAAAGCATGAGTAGAAATAGTAAAAATGCACCCCTGGACGTTGACTTTTTGAAGTATTATTTGGACTAGTTCGTTGGATTTGTGCATTATAAATCGCATATGCGCAAAGACTTTTTCTAAACACGCGTGTACATCTATCTTCAGTTAGTTGCTCACACGTGCTGTAATTCACAAACATTAATCACTCAATGTGTGTAAGAAGATAATAATGAACAATGCGGTCACATCCAGCCATATTTCTCTGAACCGACTTCGATGTTAATATTAAATCTGGGTTTTAAAAAGGCCGAAGACGATAATTTGGATGGACCTGGTATATTTTGAAGCAATAAAAGATAAAATTATTAAGCGTTTTGAAACGATTGAAAAGTGTCAGTCTGGAAAGCTTAGAAATCAGTTATTCAGATCTCAAATGTTCCGTTTTATTTTTATTCTTTTTAAATTAATCGATTATCAAAGAGAAACATGTTTACATCTGATTTGCTATTTTTATTCATCTTTAGTTGCAAATTTATTTTTCTTTTGTCTTTTGCCATAGTCCATTATGTAGTGTACAGGTAGCCGTATAAAGATTGCCCCTTCGATTGTAATATCGCCGAGCTAACGCGGAACGAGACAGTTTGGCGCATGCACACTAACAATGTGAAAGTGGTATATTAATGGCAATGCATCGATGCCAATGCGCTAAAAGGTACCTGTAAATTCATAATCAGGGATCACACAGGAATCTATTCTTGGACCTGCACTATTCATGTTCATCATGTTCATTTATGAACCTTAAAGTTTCTGTTGACTGTTTGCTGATGACTATAACATAAAGTCAGTGTCAGATTTTAGAAAATTACAAATAGATCGATTACAGATGAGTCAATGAGGCAAAGACTGATTGAAAAGATTAAATATGAATACATGGAAAGTATCATTATTCGGAACCATTAAGTTTGAATATGAATAATACATGCAAAATAGATCAGAAGAAATAACATTACATTAAATATCATGGGCCATTAAAAGCATATGCAAACTGGGAAATGCACAACATGGAAAAACTACATGGCACCCGATTTACAAGAATCTAAAACTTCTTGTGGAATTTAATGGTCCTGTAATTGATTAACAGAAAGTCACCCAGGGCTCCCGCCGCCTGGCCCAGATCCGTGCAGACAAGTGATAACAAGCTGAGAAAGTTTATTACAGACGTCATAAGATAGCAGGTGTTGAAAAATAGCTTAAAAAATGTCAGATTTTAATATTTTTTAATGAAAATTAGCAGAATATTTGTAATGTACTGGACAACATTCTGTTTAAGATCAAAGTATAAACGATGAAAACAACAATGCAGAGCAGAAAACTGGACGGAAAATAATGCCATGAAAATGACCCGACTGCAGTATACTTTGGGTCACGTTGGTGTAAAAAAAATAAATAAATGCAGGAATTTGGGGTACGTATGATCTGTGAGGTATCAATAGAGTGTTCTGTTTGAAAATGATACTTTTGAAACAAAAATGTTGATTGATATAAGCTATGGTTGGATCCTAAGAAAATCTGCTAGTTTTCACTGTCAGCCCTGATATTGGTTCCACAAGTAGAATAACCAGTGCTATAATATTTGTGTAATAATTATTTTTAGATGAAAGTACAATTTGGGGTTACATTCTTACAAAACAGATATTTTTTCAAGAAATCTCCTCTGATTTTGTATTAAAGTTTGGGTACCCCCTCGTAAAGACACAAAATTGACCGAAGGGCATTGGTATCGCCGGGTGCTCTCTTTTCGATTTGAAAGAATGAAGCATTTAAAGACTTATTTGCATCAAAGACTCCTACATGTATATAGACCCTAGGAAGACTGATACGTGTTGCTAAGTTTCCATGTGGATTCTTTCAAAAATTTAGATTTTGGGTCAGGTACAAATACCCCACCTACCCCCAATATAACGGTGAATAAATTAGGAAGATGTGAACACATCTTATTCACAGCTCACGATTATAACATATTGACACCATTATCCAAAAAAATATATATAGAAAAAAAGCAATATCTATAGTCATGTAGAAATGGAAGAAGTTTAGAACCCAAATAAAATCTTCAAACTGTTTCAGAAATCAGGGGTGATCGAAATGAATCAAACCCACGACTTATAGATGATATTATTTCTATAAAAATCTAGCATTCGTAAATTGAGAAATAGCAAATAGAGATATGTTCAAAATTTCAGATTATTTGCATCATCCCAATTTTAAATGTTCTTATTTTTTGCAAATGAAACAACGTTTGCTGTTTTGGGAACTCACTAATGGCCACTCAGTGTATGTGCAACGAGGGGAATAATAAACCATTTTATTTGAACCGTCAACAAATGCTTATCAGACAATCTATGGTGTAACCCTCACAGAAACAGTAGGTTTCTAAGCGCGAATAAAAGCCAATAATTGCTCAGCCGAACTTGTTAGATATAAAATCAGTATGCCACATCACGTAGATGGATAAGTAACACTCTAAAATATTTTATCAATTACTAATGATGTATAGACTGGCAAATTGTCTGTTATATGTACAATATGCCACCTATGTGCTCCATGGGATAATTCAGAATAGTAATAGATTTAACGGCCCAATCTTGATTTATGTGAATGGATTTGAAGCGATATTCAAGTAGTTGTGAAAAGCTACCGTGAATATGCAATGATTTGGTTATTATTTGCGCTAACGGTCAGTTTTATATTTCAAGTGCCCGTCGCCAGTCTAGCTTTTCAACATGGATAAGTTAAACCTTAGAGTAACCCTCTACGACCCGTTCTTTAGTACAACTCGGCTAACTAGTTTCACGAATATGTTCAAGTAGTTATGCGCATTCAACATGTTCAAAGTCAAAGTAAAACACTTCCCTTCGGATGATATAAAAAAGAGCGGATATTTCCTCGATCACTAGTTCCGTATTTGTGTTTCATTGCTTAAGAACGTCGAGCACGTGTATCCGCTTCATTGCCTTTTGCCTCGGTTTGATTTTCCCATGATCAGAGAAACTGATACATTTTGTTTATTGAATTGAACTCGTCCAACTGTTCTTGTTGTAAGTATACAAATCAGCAAGTTCTTAGAAATTCACTTACAAGGACATTTTAAACAACGACCTTATGTATAGCTTAATCAAAGTGTGTTTTTAAACATACGAGGATGGTTCAATAAGTGTCCATGTGTTGCGATTTTTACCACGAAATCCGCCAAGCATGCCAAGTTGGTGTTCGTTTCATACCGTGGTTCAATTCAATAGCTCTATGTTGGTATGAAAATCTTTTGGTTTGTTTTTGTTTGATTTGATTCTTTAAGTCCAATCAACAATCTTTCACAAATCGTATAATTTTTAATTTTACTTTCATTCAAAGTTTGTAGATTTGTAGGACTGTGTATACCACAGCAATAGAAATCAGTAAATATTGTAAATCAACAATTAGGACTAAAGATATATCCAATCTTCTTTAACATTTTTGTTAGATCGATCTAGTTTTATAACGTCTTTCTTTGCGACTAGTGGGCTTAAAACTACCAAAATGTATTGAGATCATACTTAACAGATTTGTTTCTTGATCTTGAGGTAGGGGCATTTCTATGTAGGTAAACACTGCTATTTCGTTTGGTCTTATGGAAACCTGTCAATGCTATATATTTACGATTTATATGTTGCATATGGACATCGAAGAACTTTATGATTCATCACATTCAGTTCATCATCATTCAGATATAAGGAAAGAAAAGCTGGTCATTTATCAAGCTAGTTTCTATATTGTCAGTATGAATTTTAATAGCTCAAGATTCTAAGGCAACCTTTAAATTTACTTCAATACTGAAGTTTAGAAAGTGTTGTGGCATCGGGATAAACACCAGTATTTGCAAACTAAATATATAGGCGAAATGTCATTATTAAACACGGGGAAAGGTAGAGGGTCAAAAATGGAGCCCTGTGGGATACCATCAGTTATGTTATCATTTAATCGTCAGAATCAATAGTCTTTAAAGATATATTGTGCTTTATCAGTTAGCTCTCATATTAACTGTATTGCTGCACGTTGACTGATAAACATGGTCTATCTCACGGCATGTGCCTTTATCAGGTCATGATGACGTTGCACGTTCTTGAATGACGTCGCGAATGACGCTGAATGAACACAAATCGAAAATATCGTCTTAATCGCTAGTTTGAAGAGCGTTCAACAATGGGTAAACTGATAAATAGAATACCAGGTTCGCGTCTTTTGATATCAAGTTTACCAGGCTCGGCGTTGAGAACGCATGTTGAATCGCTCGGCAAGCCTCGCGTTATCAACACGCATTCTCAAAGCCTTGCCTGGTAAACTTGATATCAAAAGACACTCACCTACTAGTCTCTGTTTCTTTAACTTAGTTATGATTGAAACCATGTCGCAGCTTGTAATTAATCAATATTTTGAGTAATACATTATGATAAATATAAGGTTAAACTCCCATTTATAGGCAATCATAACGTTCCCAAATAAGGATAATTTTTTTTATACTTTAGCCATTTCGATATCATACTGTCTCACGGGAATAGTTGGGCCTAAACTAAAGTAAGTGAGTATGATCAGGACATACCACCCAATCACTAACTACAGACCCACCAACGGTACCGTGAGGAAGAGTAACAGACCACTAACAGCCACAAGACATCAGGGAGACAATTAAAGCAAATCAACCAGCTAGCTCTCTCTCTTCCTCGTCAAGATGATTGCAAAACGCAAAATGACACTACGGAATGCATAACAAATCAAAGACCAAGCACAGACAAAGAGAGGTACATTACCAATGAATCAACAACAATAGAACCACAGCCTTAGAAAGGACATCAACCTTAGCAACTGGAAGTCAGAAACTAAACCTCAAAAGGAAAGTCATTAGTGATTCATGCACAGTCTTAGACATGCCAGATAGAATAGAAATGGTATTAAGTCATTCAAATCATAGTCAGGGCCCCTAGGGACAAAAAATAGGTACCGTCCGTGCGATTTGTGTGCCGATTTATGGTGACCTATATCAAAACCTTCAATGGAGTCTTACCTGTAATTTAAAGGTGGTCACCCATCTCAAATCCGCGTCTGAGGCTAGTTATGACGTCATAAATATGGCGACCATAATAAGAAACTGTCGTTAATAAAAGCTATAGTTTGTGTTGATATGGTCATATTTATCCAACACGAACGCTTTTTTAACATAATATCAATTATTTTAGTCATATGATGGTTACATCAATGCTTTACCTGACTTTGACAATGAACTATATTTTGCATGCCAAATACCGTAGATTTCCTATAAATACCCAGCTTATCGGGCCACCTTTAGACTGATGGCTGAGAATGCTATTGCTCCCCCTGGGGAATTTTGCAAGCTTATCCTATCTAAAAGAGGATACCAAGCTGCGTCTTTTAATAGATGTTTGCACTATGTTCGCCGGGGCGTTAGTCTCTGACAGCTTGTTACATATGTTACCATATTAGATTTAGAAAAAAAATATAAAAGTTTGAGCTACAGAAAGAAGGCTAATTATTTAAATTACTCATATGGTCTGCATATTGACTACTTTAGCTACATATAAATCTTTTGGGGCAAAATAACAGCTTCCTGTGGTGTTTTGTACGTTACTTTAATTAGATTACCCTTTAAACATGGAAATTGTGACCAATATCATTTACTTTTTAGATGACATGTGCATTTTCCAAATTGTTTTGATTATTTTGTACTAACAAACTCATTTTGGTTAGAGAAATTCCAAAGTTTGCTTTTATACTTTAAAAATAGTGTCTTATACGTGCAATTAAACAACCCAAAGGCTATACCCAATTTTAAGGAGCCGAATTTGGTAGGCAGCATTTAAATAAAAAATATATGAAAACATTTGCTGCTGTTGGATATCTTGCATATTTGGGATTTTCTTGCTCATATTATTAAGAATTATAGAATTTGCAGGTTTAACAACAAGATTGAAGCACTTGTTAAAGATTGTAACATATGTTACATGACATAATAAATGAGCAAGGACATTGACTTGATGCAAGAGATGATATTTCAGGATAAAATGAATATATTTCGCATGTTTTCCTAGCTAAAGTCTCCAACCTCTGGTGCCTAAATCTTAGGTATTGATGATTATTAAGCCCCTATACCTTTGTTACAGATGTTATGAATAATTGTTTTCAGTATTTCCTAATATGAATAATTCTAAAATAAAGACACATCCTAGAGGAACATAGAAAATAATCGTTTCACATATAAACATTACAATTTAGTAAATGTCCCTTTCTAATGTAAATATTCTAAACCAATCCTTATCCAAGTCATATACAATATCAATTATTATTTCTGCTTCTTTGGTAAAATTATTGCCCTCCTCATCTCATAAAAAACAGAATAATCATCAAACAAGATTTTGACTGCAAGCTGAGTCATGGCCTGCTCCATCCCAAACTCTTTAAGATATACTCTATCGTATGTACCAATTCAAGGTGCATCGAATATGAGATGTTTGTACACTGTAAGCATGGGTGTTAGCCTGTAACAGCTTGTTACATATGTTACTTTATCAATTTGAAAATAAGAAAATTGAAAGTTTGAGCTACAGAAAAAAGACATTAAAACTAGCTAATCAATGAACATTCTAATAGTCTGTAAGTTACTGGATGGTTTTACTACATATGACAGCTGTTTACGCTTACATGTTGTATTATGTGCGTTACATGAATGTAATTATAATTCAAAAGTGGTAATTTTGGCTCTCGTCATTTAGTTTAACGACTGCTCAGGGTTGGTTTCAAACGGTTTTAGATTATTATGATAATTTTACTCTTAATTCAATAATTCGGTCAAAGGCCATTATCAAGAAAAACATGCACTTCAATGTCAACTACAAGATGGTGGAACAGAGACTATGTAGTTGACATTGAAGTGTATGTTTTTCTTGATAAAGCCCTTTGGCTGAAATATTGAATTAAGAGTAAAATTATCATATGTGTTTAACATTGTTCCCTATGGAATATGAATAAATATCGATTTAGATAAGCTCAACAAACCTAAACTCAATCGACGAATACAAAAACCAATGTTTGCTTTTCTATCTTAAATATTTTGTCTTATATGAGCTAATGCACAACCCTACCCCCAGTTTTGCAGAGGAGCAAATTTTGTTTTCGCCGCTTAAATAAAACACATATAAAACAATTGCAGTGTTGATATTTAACATTTTCTTAAACAGTCTTGCTCATATATCATCAAGTTTCTAAGATCAGAACACTTATTAAAGATGACAATGTGCCATTGGTGATGTCACATCCAGGACTCTGATCGAATTCCATGCACTTTCAGGTGCTGATATTAACTAGTTCAATGTCAGGAAAGAGCAAGAAATCATATTGGCAGGCATTCAGCAATGCTGGAGACTCTATCTACTAAGTATTCTTTCACCTCGGCTCAGTGCCCTTAGAAAGCACTATGGCGGATACACTAGAGTAATATATTTGTAAATTGTCCTGACTTCTTAGCTCTCGTCTGTGATGTCTAACTGTGAGTTTGTTACTTTCTCATTGGTATCCTGGGTCAGGTTTGGTACTGGATTGTATCGATTACTGATCTTTGCCGTCTTTCTTACTTTGTATTAGCCAGTCACCGATATTGTTCGACTCACTGCGTTGACGTAGTGGGTATTTTACGAGAAAAAAAAACTGAATTGCAAAAACTACCACTTCCAAGAGCTGTGTTTCTCGATGGTGTCAAACGTGCGCAGTACTAGTGCATCATTTGGAAAACCTCATCTGTCATTAATCCTGACAAATCAATGCCTGACAATTGTGGTTAGAAGCGGGACTGTGATAAATATTTCCCGTTATGATGACATTGCCCATGTGCGGATCCAGAGGGGGATAGGGGGTTCGGACACCCCCTGGAAAATAACAAGTACGTATATGGGTTTCTAAAGAAACTAGCATTTGGACCGCCCCCCCCCCCCTGGAAAAAGTTTGACACCCCCCCCCCCTGGAAAATAATGAACCCCCTTTGGATCCTTGGTAAAGTATAAGTAAAGTTTTTCCAGCAATAAAACCATTGGACCCCCTCTGTTAACTGTAAAATAAGCTGAGGACTAAATAAAACTGACAAAAATTCCTGGATTCGTGCATGTTGCCTCCTGCCCCCGAGACCCCTCTGCAGCTGATAAAATGTGGTTGCAGCATGTCTGTATGCGAAACATCTCGGTGTAAGTACAAAGTACATGTAAACCATTTATATTGCACTGATTTGTGTTGCCGTGGAGCAGAAGAGGACTCATGTAAAATATTGCCAGTGGTCAATATGCTTATGACTTTTGAACAACTATTTTCATGTGGATTCAGATATCAACAAGAATGCCTTATTGTCCGAATTTGACCTTTAAAGACGATTCTACCTACAAGTATGCGAAAGATAATCAGATTGTAACAGTTTTCTTTTGGCCGTGCTATCGAAGTACAATGGATAACTTGTAGAGGGTTTATCCTTATTTCCATATCATGAACTTACTACTAAGTGGACTCTCCTAACGTTTGATCCTTCAGGGGTCAAAATCGGACTATAATGAGTTTGGTTGATAGTGTATGCAAATCATTATTACTACTATCTTTTCTTTGAGTGTATGATAAGCAGCTACAGATAAGCCAAAAGCTTTGAAGCGTGACTCTATTTAAAATATTGATATGTTGTACTAGAAAAAAAAAGGGTTTGGGGCATATATTTACATTTACTTTGAAAGCTTTGACATACACATATGTTCTAGCCGGACTGGCTCATTTTACGTATTCTGCATCAATCCTTTAAAAATGGAAAGACCTAAAGGTCATTGGTCAGAGGTCGTGGTACTATATATTTACACCGTTCATTATCAAAAACACTGTGTGTTTTTCATTCACTCCACTGTCTTTTTATTCGTAAATTGTGACGGCATTTACGTCCTACCATCGAACTGACGTCACACTATCTGAATATATTTTGTATGTTACGATTTAAAAGAGTTTGTATTCAGTCATGATAAGGCTTCCAGTTTATAAAAGGAATATTTCCATGCGTTGGAAATGGACAAAACGCATATATATGTGGTATTTACATATTAGGCATCATTTCAATGACGTCATCTTTTTGTTCTGATGCGAAAACACTATGGGCGACATGTTAATTTTAATTATTAACCTCCTAAGATTAAATTTGGTGCATTTCGACTGAAATTGGCAAACAAAATGCAAGAAAGTCCTGATCGCCATAGAGTACAATGGACATACCGTTTAAATTGCACTGATACAATATACGTTATTTTGATGACGTCATAATGACGTCCAGACGTGAAACCCAGATGGGTGACCAGGTGATTTTCATTAGTTATCCCCTAAAGTTTGATTTGGTATAGGTCACCATAAATCGGCATCAAATTCGCACGGGAGTCCCCATCGCCCCTGACTATTCGGTACGTCCTCTAGTATCAATTTTCTGGGAACACTTTGAGTGTAGATATGTGACATATACAGTAGTATAAGGAGCAGCAACTAAGATGAGATACCATAATATTTATTCGGGCTATAAAACACACATAAATATATATACATGTAATCATATATGAGCATATGTGCAAATAAAAAATCACAAAAAATATAAATGGTGAAAGCAAATTAGACACCCTAAAATATTGAGCTTTGAGTACATCACAGAATTGTGCAGTACTATTTAACATTTTAAATGCAAACAACTGGTGAAGTTATAAGCCATGGATAACCCATGAAATCCCTCAGGCTTATTTCCAATGGGGTCCATAAAATTGAACCGGGTGTGGTACTTGATTGTATCGACTCCTGATCTTTGCACCCTTACTTACTTTGGAACAGTCAGAAAAATGTCTCTTAACCATGATTTTACAAACATGACAGCTATGATTTCCATCAAGTAGCGGACTCTGTCTAATGTGCTCTTGCTGCCATCAATCCATTGTTTTGAAACACTGTAAATTCAATTGCTTTGACAGCTGAAAAACCAACATGAACATTTTCAATACTTATATATGATTTCAAGTTCCAAGCATTAGGATAAAATTTAAAGATTTACTAAATATGAATTTTAAAAATTTTAATGAGCATATTCCCTTCACAAATGGCATTGTTGAAAGCGTCATTCTAAATACCAATCCTATATAATTGTTAAGCTCCATGTATATTTGCTTTTTGGCATTGTATTGTAACCATTGTACATTTACATCACATGTGCAAAGCCAAACTCTCTAACAGTTGCAACCTTCCTTTCGGTCGAGTGTTTTCTGAAAGCCACTGACCAAAAGTACAGCACTGTTGTGGAGTTTGATGCAAAGCCTTAATCAGTACCTCACATTGTACAGGGTAAACATGACCTATAACCTCAAAAAATCAATAATCCAATGGGAGCCTGTATGTATCTGTATTTGTTTACGTCCACGGCGTGGAAGTTTATGTGCACAGTGTGTAGTACTGTAATTAGTATAAAACCACATTGTCTTGACATGGCTTGAAATTCCTGCTGAATATGCTCTTTCGAATTCCTCAAATTCGTGGTTATGTGAGAATGGCAGCATATGATTTATGGAGAATGAATAACTTTACACTCCATTGGAAGATGGATTGAGCCAACAATGAAAAAATCTTTATGACATGCACAAAACGGATCTAATCAGCTGCGCACTCAACCTATTTCGTTTTTCGCCAGTTTTTGTCTGCATTAGTTTAGTTATCGCATTTTGCATGTGTAAACAAATTGAAGTTCTTTTGTAAATTATTGTGATTTTCTCTGGTCTGCCTTGGCCTTAGCTGCTTTTCATTCTAAGGTAGTGGTACCTTAGCTATTGTCCAATGTTTATGTTCCTTCCTTTTCTGTGAGTGGTTTCGCAGTGAATTCCTATGTATTTGCTCTTTTTTTCTGGCATATCTTCTTCTTGGTATCATAAGTAGGCTGTGATCATGTACTGTCGAATTTCTTGATCTATTCATTGGTTTTCAAATGAACTCTTCATCTGGATGGATATAATGAGCCTGGGATGGTTCATTGTACATACCAATGGGTCACATGTTAGAACTCTCTTATTAAGATGTACTTTAGTCCCTTAAATTGCTATTATCCTAGCGAACGGTGCAGAGTGCGAACGACACGTTCAGTGTTATTTCATTTGGGTCATCACTGTATGTCAAAGTACCATTTTAGGGGTTTCTAGTATACACAGGACTGACCTCCGCTTTCAGAATCGACCACCATGTGCTGCGCCGTTTCAACGTTCTCGCGAACACAAGCATCGACAAAAGCGGCCTCTCAGCCCGCAGCGCTTTGCTGCGTAACGTCATACAAGCAGAAAGTAAGCGAGTATGATCAGGAAATACCACAATCACATACTGCAGACCGATGCCGGCACCGTGAGGAAGAGCCGCGGAACATTTATAGCAACAATACATCTGTAATACAATAACAATGAATAATAACAAAGCAACCAGCTTCAAGATCAAACCAGGAACAAGTACAAATATCGGATTCCAAGTCAGAAACAAGCATGTTTCAATAGCACATAAATTTCATGATTTGAGCATGGATTTGGGAATGGATTGAAATTCTGGCAACTATTTCCTTCAACAGCGTTTAATAGAATATCAGATCACTGACGTTTAGATTGTTTGACAGATGATTTCTTGGAAGTCTAAACAGGCGGGTATCTTTCTTACAAAACAAAAACCGTTCCACATAGATAAAAATGTGAGTAAAACCCAGTGAAAAGGACCCATGCTACACTGGGTATATGGTATAATAAATGGGATATGTTAAAATCCATGTATCCTATAATTTAAGACCTTTGACCTGATGGTGTGTAATGTGCAATAGCTAAGAAGCACAAAGTTTTGTTCAACTCGAACGTACTTTCTTGGAGTGTCAGCAGTTGCTTTTTGCACTTTGGGTTTTGTCTCGTGCAGTTTGTCAAACTTTTATTTTGGATGCGTTGCTTTGATTTTGATATTATAAAACTTTTGCTGTACTGTGTTATCATTTTTAGTCATGTCCCTGATATACATTTTGTAAATCACATTCTCTCCTGATCTGGTGGCAAGTAGACAGAAACTTGTCATAATCTTAAAAGGGGCAACACCAACAGACTGTGGATGAGTTCGTAACCGTGATGATTGGAGCGTCATGTCGACCCGAGGTCGTCAACGGTAGCTGGCGACTCGACAGATGCTGCACTTTGCAGTTGGTAAATTATACGTGATAACCAGACTCTGTCGTTGTTTTGTAAAACCCTGTTATAGTTCTCCGTGAACAACAACAACAACAATAATGAGCCGTGACATGTGATTTCCAACAATGTGACATTTTGACAAGTGTTAACTCAGACAAGCCTGTGCAGCCTCCTGTTAAACCTAGATACTACAAATTATGTTCAGTTAGTCTCTTTACAGTCATAAAATCGTCAAGCGACTAGCAAAGGCTCTGATCAGACTGCGCGTATGCGCAGGTTGGTCTTAGCCTTTGTTGGTCGCACATACCACATTGTTGGAAATCTCAAGCACTGGCTCATATGTTGTTCGCAGAAAACAAAACCAGAGTTTCTCGTAATATACATATGGGACAGACTCATGCTTACAAACTGAAAGTCATTAAGTTCACGTGGAAAATTATACTTTTTGAAGAAGGGCCATTCATACTAAAACATAAGCCTAATTAGCAATTTCTAGGGCAACTTACTACTTATGTTACTTAATTAGTCAATATACATGGAGAACAGCTGTCAGCCAGCTAGCTAATAGTCATAGACAAAACGGCCAAGCAATCTTTGATCAGGTGAAACACTGATGAATATTCCCAGGAAATACTGAAAAATAACAGACTACAGCCCACTATAGGCACTTATTGAAATAACCAGGGCCCGGAATTACAATGCTTCCTTAAAGTTAAGGAATACTTAAGTTAAGTATTGGGATTTCAACATGCTGTATTAAATGCTTTATAAATTACCTGGATCGATACAGTACTTATGGTCAAAGATATAATTGTGATCTACAGAAAAAATGAAACTATTTTGTCTTAAAACAGTTTGAAACGCTATTTTTTGCATTCTGAAAAATCAATACTTAACTTAAGTCTTCCTTAACTTTAAGGAGGCATTGTAATTCCGGGCCCAGGTCTTGATTTTGTTGTTGGCGATTCGTTGTTTGTTGTTGCTTCATTGTTGTTGTTTTTGCCTGCTTGCTTTGTCTTTTTGTGTATGCTCCTTGTTTTGTTGAGTAGTACACTATAGTTGCGTTTGCTAGTTTTGCAATCATGTCGCTGAGGTAGAGAGAGCTGGTTGCTTTATATTAATTGCCTGTTGGTGTCATGTGACCATTAGTATTATTTTCCTCTTCCTCACGGTGCCGTCGGTTGATCTGCAGAATGTGATTGTGGTGTTTCCTGGTTATGATCACCATTCTTTTTAAACAGCTCAACTGTGCATGAAATTTATCCTGCTCATAAATGTTAAAATGCCAACAATTGTTGGCATTCTAACATTTATAAGCAGGATAAATATAACGTTTGAGAATATCCTTATTTTTCAGCAATTAAGTTTTATTGAGCAGTTGAACTGTTATGATCAGTTATTTGTGTAATTTGTACAAGGCAGGGGGGTAAAGATGTATCACACACATTATATTTTAAGGGGATATGAGATGTTTGATTCCCTTTTCTTAAACAAGCCTCACTGCACTTGATTGCACTACTTTGGGGAATGGAAAAAATGGAAAAAATGGAGATTAACATGTACGAAGGAAAATTGACGAGAAAATAGAAAGAATTTCCCGTCATTAGTTCCGCCATGACCAGGAAAGAGAAGGGTGGTATTGTTATGTAATATAAAACCCGGGACTTCGGTACGGTACCGACAGATCCCATGAAATGATTTATTACTCTCTTCTTCCCTCCCATAACCCTTTGCATGCTGGTTTTTGTCATCTGCTGATTTTTTTCACAATCATTTAAATTTAAAAAAAATATGAATACCATCAGAGTGTCAAATAGTTTGGATCTGGATCAGGCCCGGCGTTATGTCGTTATCAGCAGATGACATTAGAGTTAGTAGGTAAAGAGAACTTCTTTGCATGCTGCATTTGTAACATGTTTTGTACGTAGTCTCGGTTTCTTATTATTCAAAATCAAATTAGGGAATACTATCAGTGTTAAACGGTTTGGATCCGAGCCTGATCTGGGTCAGAACAGTTTACAAAGGTTATCAGCATACGACACTAGCTGCTGCATCAACGATAGTAGATAGGCCAGGCCCCGAGGTTAAAAAACTTTTTTCATGTTCAACTCAACTGAGCACGAGATTTCAACTGCTCATAAAAAACTAAAACACCGACAAATAAAAAATCCTTGCTTGTTATAACAACAATTGTTGGCATTTTTACATTTATGAGCAGGATACATTTCGTGCTCAGTTGATTTGAGCATGAAAAAAGTTTTATAACCTCGGGGCCTGATCAAAGAAGTATTACCGCGGATCAGACTGCCGTCTGGTCAGGGTTTACATTGGTTGTATTTCCGGCTCTCCATTTTACATATAATACGATGTATGGTGTCAGAAAATTTAGCATAAAAACCACTAAAGAATCGCATGTGTCGTCTGATGGAGGCATTTGCAAACAGTTTATGTCCCAGATCAGCCTCGACAAAGGTCGGGCCTGATCTGGATCCAAACTGTTTGACACTCTGATGGAAATTGATAATTCCTAAAATAATTTCATGAACAGTTGATTTGAAAAAGAATCATAAGACGCAAAAAACATGCACAATTATGCAGTATGGTGATTACTGTGTAGACTATGCGTGGTAGACTTGAAATAAAAGAAATATACAAAATATGTACCATTAAGCATTTTTTAACCGCATCGACTCCCACCTAACGCCGCGACACCCTCATTAGGTTACATGCGTAAGCAGCAGGGCGCCAGAAATTAGAGGGCAAACGGTACTCTCTGATTCTCACACGTGATGGCCCGTGGCTAATACACAATTTCACATGTCTTCAAATTACATAGAATATTGATGGGCTAAAACCCATGCACCTGGTTTTGTATGTTAAAGCGGAATAAAATTCATTCAACTAATTTTTCTACAAAATTTAGTCATCTACGGCCCTCAAGGTTATAAAACCGTTTTTCTGCTCAACTAGACTGAAAGTATGAAACTGATCATGATTGCAGCAAGTAATACTTATTAGCATTATAAAAACAAAATATGAGTTTTTAAGCAGGGAAATTTGACTATTTTCGGCATTTTACTTTCTTTGAGCGGTTTGAATTGAGTTGAGTATGAAGAAAAAAGGTTTATATTATTAAGGCTGTTCAGTGTCATAATGTTCAATAAAATCTATGTGTCTCTGAAATTTATGAGCATTAGTATTTATTTACAATTTTTTTATTAACTCTAAAAGAACTAACTTTAAGTTGCCCACGTTCCCCGTTTCATAAAATATGACTCGTTTAGAATAACAATTAATGAGCCATGACATGTGATTTTCATCAATGTGGTATTTTGACAAGTGTAGACTCAGACGATTCTGTGCAGCCTCCTTTTAAGCTTAGTAACTCCAAATGATGTTCGGTCAGTAGCTTTACAATCATAGAATAGTCAAACGACTAGCAAAGGCTCTGATCAGACTGCGCGTATACGCAGGCTGGTCTGAGCCTTTGCTGGTCGCACATGCCACATTGTTGGAAATCTCATGTCGCGGCTCAATTATAATGCTTAGCGTAATCCAAGTTTTTTTTTGTAAAAGCTTACACTTGTTATAGACTTACTTACTACTGTTGCAATTATACTTGTAAATTGCGAGTTTTCTATTTTGAATGTTTTCTTTGTCGAGTCTATAAAACAAGGCTATCGACTGATGTAACAAAGTTGACCGATGATGCATTGCGGACGACGGACACTTGACATGTCTACTTGAAGAAAGTCATTTTTCTGCATGTACGCACTTATTTCTGTGTGTACATTTACGAGTACATACATGGGCCCAGACCTGAAATTGTTTTCCATAGACCTCACAACTCTTCAATCACAATGAATGAGGCTGCCATAGAGTTACAGATTGGACCTAATTCAATCAATAAATAAGAATGCGATAGCCCTGTGACCAGCATGTTTTACCACTTTTTGGCCCCTGAAGGTGGGCACCCTACATGAGAGGAAAAATTCCGCTGAAAAAATACCATTTTTCTAAGCCACACCAGTAAACTTAATCAACAAAAAGCAATAAGAATATATTTCCTGTAATTTTATTATTAACCAATCATGAAACAGCTTACAACTTAATAGCGATTCTCTGTAAATATGGAGCAAAGTTTTTCACACATAGTCTCAGATTTCAACGAAACTTTCTGTATTTGTTTGTTTTCACCCAAAACCAAATCATTCATGCTTAATTCTTTAATTTTTACTTCCGTTGCCATGGTAACCGACTCCAAAGTTTTTGACCAAAAAATGCCCAAAAATCACTGAAAATAGACATAAATTGCACAGTTGCAACTTCTAGATTAAGTAAGTCTTGAACTTGTGACAACTTGTACTCCACAGTATTGCTTTATGTAAAGTCAAAAAGGGTCTGGTAATTAAATTTGGTATTTCTGTCTTGTAGCAATTGTATCAGAAAAGTGGGTGGGGTAACAAGGTACTCAAATTTGTCATTTTTTGACATTTTTGAACTCATTTTATTGCAAGCCGCGGTTACTCGGAATAATGTACATGCTTTAGTAAGACAAACCTAGATATGATATGTAATGAATTGGAAAAAAATGTTTGGGAAGTTACCGTCTTCTTATGGTAACCATGGCAACTATGATGCCACCGTCTCAAAAAGCCAAAATAGACAAATGCAGCTTATAAGGCGTTTTTGTATTGCAGAACATGAAGACATCTGGCACAATCAACAATTAAATGTTGATATGTACATATTTTTGGCTTTTGTGACAAATTGGTGGTGCAAGGCCCTAAAAGGGACCTGATAATAGCCCTTTTTAGAGGTCTACATAGGGAAAAAAGCTTTTTTTTAAATAAAAAAAAAATGCAAAACTCATGTATAAGTAGTGTAGAAATTACATTAAAATATTTTCAAGTCATTGATCTTATAGCTAGCATTTTATATAAAAATTAAAGGGTGTTGTCTCAATATGTGAAGTCCAAAAGGGGTTCAAAAGGGGGTAAATGAGGCGTCAAATTTTTTGAGGAAATAGTGCCCGAAAATCAGAAAAAATAGACATACATTGTGCTAATGCAACTTTTAGAATGAGAAACTTTTGACCTTGTGATTACTTGTACTAGGCAGTATTGGTCAATGTGAATACATGGAGTGTATGGTTTATAATTTTGGTAATTCTGTCATATAGCAATGGTTGCAAAAGTGTGGGTGGGGTAACAATGTACATAAATATGGTAGTTTTCAACATTTTTGAAATCATATTGTTGCAAGTCGGGGTTACTTGGAAAGGTTTGCACACTTTAGTAAGACCAAGCTTAATATGGTCTGTAATAAACTGAAAAAATATTTTGAGGAAGCTACCACCTTCTTATCGTTACTATGGCAACTCTGATGCCACGGTCTCAAAAAGCCAAAATAGACAAATGCAGCTTATAAGGCGTTTTTGTATTGCAGAACATTAAGACATCTGACACAATCAACAATTAAATGTTGAAATAATACTTTATCATTTTGCTTTTTGACAAATAAGTGATGCAAGGCCCTAAAAGGGACCTGATAATAGCCCTTTTAGAGGTCTCTGTAGGCAAAAAAAAAAAACCCACTATTTTGTAAAAAATGCCAAACTCATGTATAAGTAGCGTAGAAATTACATTAAAATATTTTCAAGTCATTGATCTTATAGCTAGCTTTTTATGAAAAATTAATATAGGGCGTTGTCTCAATTGAGGGGTCGAAAATGGGCTCAAAAGGGAGTAAATGAGGTGTCAATTTTTTTTTGACCAAATAATGCCCGAAAATCAGTAAAAATAGACATACATTGCGCAAATGCAACTTTTAGAATAATATTTTGACCTTAGGCTAACTTGTACTAGGCAGTATTGGTCAATGTGAATACAAGGATGGTATGGTTAATAATTTTGGTAAATCTGTCATATAGCAATGTTGCAAAAAAAGTGGGTGGGGTAACAATGTACTAAAATATGGCAGAAAATCAGTAAAAATAGACATACTTTGCGCAAATGCAACTTTTAGAATGAAAAAAAATGACATTAGGTTAACTTGTACTAGGCAGTATTGCTCGATGTGAATACTAGGATGGTATGGATAATAATTTTTGTAATTCTGTCATATAGCAATGTTGTAAAAAAGTGTGGGGTAACAATGTACTAAAATATGGCCGTTTTCGACATTTTTGAAAGCATACTGTTGCTAGTCGGGGTTACTTGGAAAGGTTTACAAACTTTAGTAAGACCAAGCTAAATATGGTTTATAATAAATAATTACTTTTATTTTATTATTATTTTTAGGAAGTAACCATCTTCTTACCATAACCATGGCAACTATGATGTATCCATTTCAAAAAATCAAAATGGACAACAACAGTATAAAGGGTTTTTTTGTATTAAAAACATAAAAACATCTGACACAATAAAAAGTAAAATGTCAAAATGATACTCACATGTTACTTTGTTGACAAATCAGTGGTGAGAGGCCCTAAAATGAACTTGATAATGGCCCCTTGGCAAAATGCTAAATTTTAATCGAAAATGCCTAACTTGTATTTGTGTAGCATGCAAATGTCATCAAAATATGTTTGGGGCATTGGACTTATAGCTAGCAGTTTAGAAAATAGACATGTAAGGTTGATTCAATCTAGGGTTCGGGAAAGGGCTCAAAAGGGGGTAAATAAGGTATATTTTATCAAAACACATGTTTTAGGACACTTGACTCAATTTCATTGTAAAAACCTGACTCCTACTGCTACATTTTTCAAGTAAAGTAAGGAAGAACTTAGCCTTTTGACCAATTAAGTCCAAACAAATGTTAACAAACCAACGATAGGGGAAATTAGACGACGTCTCAAATGTACCATAATAAAAAAGCATATTTTTAGCATTTAGGTCAATGGAAAAGACGAAATTATTGACAAAAAATCAGGAAATTTTAGACATATAAACCCTAGATAATTGAATGAAGGTTAGATTTTTTAATGAAACTTCTCATTATTTTGTTAAAATATAAAATTAAGTCCCTATAGTACATGTATGTATATAAGGAGGTTATCTCAAAAGTAGTTTTTTCACTATGAAACCAGTACCTTTGATGCATTTCGTGTACCAGTAAGATTGACTTAACTAATATCTGTAATCATATACTGTATTAGTGAGGTTTTCATAATTACGAAAGATTATGGGAAAACTGCAGTATAGTGAGTAAAAGCTCAATAACTAGCTAAATTGGGTGAAAGCTGTTATGAACCATTACTATATCAAACTGTAGGTCAAAAGTTGCTTCTGCCACATTTTTGTTTTTTCAAATATGAGTTATTGCCCTTTACTGCTCAAATTTACATAGAAAACGGATCGAAAATCAAATTTTCTCATGTAACTTGCTTACTAGGGGTCAGATTTCAGTAAAAGTATACACAATATATTTGGTTTGGTAGATCTCTACATTTGTTAACTTAAATAATATAAAATTTTGCATAAACATGAGTTAATGCCCTTGATTTTGCATTTTGAGGTGAAAAATTTATTAAAATATGCCTTATGAATGCATCAATGACCCCAAAATATTGAACAAATATTGAATAACCCATAATATTTTTATATATTTTGATGACTACTGCAATTGTCTTTATATATCAACAACAGATTTGTATGTCTGCAACTATTTGAGTCATTTTTTTTATCTCTTTCATTGTGTCAGAGGAGATAATCGTGGAAAAAAGTGGGTGGGGTAACAATATATTTTTATTTCTTAAGATTAACTTTCTTTTATTGGTCAATCTTCTCAAAACTAGTTTCTACACATACAGATAGCATCGAAGCATTGTTACAAAACTTTTGGTCTGTTGAAAGTAAGTTTATTCCTTGTTATACAGTTAAAAAGTACAAAATTGAAACTGTGCATTACAGGGGGTGTGGGTAGTAATCAAGAAATATCTCTTTTTTGAGACGGTGAAAATTGCTCAAATTTCACACTGATTCACCTCACGTAATGATGTTTATGATATGAGCCAGTGCATGAGATTTCCAACAATGTGGTATGTGCGACCAGCAAAGCCTCAGATCAGCCTGCGCATACGCCCAGTCTGATCAGAGCCTTTGCTAGTCGCTTGAGTATTCTGTGATTGTTAAGCTACTGACTGAACACCATTTGGAGTTTCTAAGCTTGAAAGGAGGCTGCAGAGGCTCGTCCAAGTCTACACATGTCAAAATGTCACATTGTTGGAAGTCACATGCCACGGCTCATATACAAGTTTCACAAAAATCTATTTTTGGAATGGCCTAAAATGTTTGAATATTTAGCTGTCAAACATAAAAATTGCAATAATTTTGACTATTCTTTTTAAAGAAAAAGTTGGCCATTAAATATACAATGGCTAGATTCACATCAATTAACCATCCTAGTATTTTAAGTAAACTGAAGTTGTTATGAAGCAATAAGTCACAATATGCCATAATCATCAGCTACCATATCATAGACCTGTTTATCTCCTACTTCAACCCTGAACATTTTTGGAGAAAAAGGGTGTATTATGCATGTCTTTGAATAGCAATACTAAACGGTGACATTGATTTTTATTGTTTTTATTATTATTAATAAAATGAAACAGCAAATAACAGAAAATAAAGAAAATGTACTTTTCGGAATAAAAAATTGCGCGGGTGTTAGTAGTGACCTTAAAAAGGAGACCACTAAAGATTATTCAGGGGTAGCTTGGCGACACTCCAACCAGAGATTTAGGAGATGTGATTTAAAGCAAATGTTGACTGACGACGGACATCCTAGGATCACAACAGTTCATTTTGAGCCCCTAAAAAGGGTTGTCTCAGAAATAGTATTTTCACTATAAAACCAATAACACTGGTGGATTTTCGTGTAATTCTGAATACAATGTAGTTCGAGTTAGATTAACTCAACCAATAACTATAATTATGCATTATTATATTTGTGTTGGTTGGGTTATAAAAGGCTAAAAAGCTGTATCAAACTAAAAAATGGCTCGTCTCAAATACTTAATAGGGATTTTTAATGTTTTGCTAGCTGGTCATAATCAAAGTTATTATACATGTACCTTCCTCATAGTTATAATTAATGCATGATATGAGAGAGCAGATTGCCACCTATCTATTCAAGACAGTGTGCAACCATGGTGAATTGCTGATCTCATCTGAACGACAAAAGCATGCATTAAGAAATGAAATCCCAATTTTGAGGTTGCATCGACTGATGAAAACAGTTGCTCAGTTACTTGTTCCAGTTTCTCTGTAAACAAAACAATACTGATATAAGCTTGACAATATAATATGTATATTTTTTCTATTTAATTTTTCAGACTGGAATCTTAAGACTTTCCTATAAGTTTCGGTCTTTCTAGTACTTTTATAAGTATGATGATACGTTTTAGAATGAAAAGGGTTTGCAGAAAAGGTATTTATGGTATTAGCTGCATGCGGAACCAACTGTCATTTACCATTTAAACGCCAACATGTTCGATAATATGCAAATAATGAGAAAAGTAGATCAATCAGGTTCTGCATGCATAAATGTACGTAAATAAGTCACACAGTGCACGAGGGTTTTTAACTTTTGTTTAACCATAGACTTTGTGTTAAGAGCAGCTGATAGCTCCATATGTATTACAAATCAGCTAAAACAATTACAGGTACAAATGTACGCAAGTTCTGTGATGAAAGAGCTATGTTCAAGAATAACCAAAATTGCCCTGTTTTGAATATCCAAATATAAGCCAACAACAACAACGACAACTACAAGTTTGAAAACTATTTTATGTTTGCTATGGCAACAGAAATAGAGTATGTGTTTTAATACAGATATTTTAGTATTCTATCAGTTTCATAGCATAAATCTAAGAAACTGTAATAAAAGAAATTTTGCTTGTTGGTTTCATATATATTAATGACATACTGGAAAACACATTTATGAAGAAACAACAACATGTCACAAAAACTAACGTTGTCATGGCATCAAATATATCACATTTTCCAATAAACTCACATACCATCCATATTTTTCTGTTTTAAAGCAATCAAATCAATTTTATTGGTAATTGGGTAGTTATTTAAATAGAGGGGTTGTAATACACAAACAATTGTAAGTTTTTTCTATTTATAGCTCTGGACCTGGTAGAACGTATATCTAAATTTAAAGGGATTTTGATTGATTTTATGCCAAAATATTTGAAAGCTGTTGCCATGACAACCGAAAAATCAACAGCTGAACAAACATGAATGTGGTTGATTTTACTAAAATACATAAATTGTCATTATTTTTTTACAAAATCGGAGAGACCATATGTTAAACACTTCTATAGGAGATTGCTGCATGATTAAAGAGAATTCGGAGGCCCTACTTACCCCACCCACTTCTCATGCAAGATAAGTATATTGTAGCAATTAAATAAGGCTACTGTATTAAATTATTTCCATCTATTGAAATGAAAATTTGCATTTTGTAACGCAAACCATATTAATTGTGATGACGATGGGCGATTTCGATACAAGTGAGATGGCAAGTTTGCCTAACTTTTGGGTTTGGGGTTTGAACTAGTCTAAGTCAGAATTTTTAACACTAAAATTACATTAAAATTCATAGGCAGCTTTCCTATTGGCTATTTTATTGTTATTTGTAAGAAATGTGATTAAGTAATTATATAAAGAGATTTATAATAGATACTATCATTTCTTATAATCAATAAATTAATATCATTTTGCAATAAAGTCATTTTTCAGTTATCCTACAGTAAAGCTTTCGTTGCCATGGTTACGAACAGAAGCCGATTACTTCTAAAACATGTTTTTCATAAAACAAAAACTAAATATCCTGCTCTAATATGTATTACCATGCATATAAGTTTAAATGCATGATTTAGGTTGTTGACTGTGTTTAAAAAGCCTATAAGGCATGTTTTTCAGGTCCTACTTACCCCACCCACTTTTCCTTATAAATGAGTATGTTTAGATAATTTGATTAGAATGCATTAATCTTATTTCTTTAATTTAAGTCTAAATTTTCAAAAATATCGCACACTGGTGATAAATAATAGCAATTTTGAGGGTACTGGAAGGGCAAATTAGCAAAATGTGTTGGTTTTATTTTTGAAAATCATAATTTTTACCCCTTATGATGCCCCTAAAAGTCTAAAAATAGCTTATCTGCAGCAGACTTTAATGTCATATATAAGAGAGAGGTATGAGTAATACAAATATTTTATTTACAATAGACTTTATCACTTTAATATAGCAATAAATGAATTGTTTATGCAATATTTATCTTTTTTAGTTTTTTCTACAGGGAAACATTTGTTACCATGGTAACGACAAGAAGACGGTAACTTCCCAAACATTTTCTTCCATATTATAAAATTTCATACTCTGGCCTATTTTATATTAACATAATTGTATGTGAAAGTAGCCGCGCAAAGTTGTCGTGTTTGTGCAAAAATGCCCCAAAAGCGTAATTTTCCGGTTCTACTTACCCCACCCACTTTCAGTGAAAGATAAGTATATCTAAGCTTTTTCGTAAGGCTGCTACCATTAGCTAAATCGGTTGTATTAAGTCTGTTTGTCCAAAATAATTCCATGTTTGTGATTGGTGATTGCCATTTTTAGAGTAGTTTGATGTTAAAAATGTCATTTTTCATGTCATTTTTACTTGTTTTTTGGCAAAAATCTTTGGATGCTGTTGCCATGGCAACGGAGGTTGAATTGAATGAACTAACACTTAATTTCTTGTTTTTACACGACCACTAACACTGTCAGCAAGTTTCATCAAAATCGGAGTCGGAGCGTGAAATGGTTCCTATAGAACTCGCTCCATATTTACAGAGAATTGCTCTTAAATATTGTGCTGAGCTTCCACCCACTTTTTGACCAATCCCCGCCCTTTTTTACAATTGCAGGTATGTGACCTCTAACAGCCACCTGTTAATAATTCTATAACGAAGTGCTAGTTTGTAAAGATCAGCTTTGCCGTATATACAGAAAATTGCCCTGTGCATTATATATACAAAAACAGACTTGCTTTACCCATTATTGTGTAGTGGAAGATCTCTCCCATGTCATAGACACGCCCGTGTTCAACATCGAGGCCGTTGTAGGCCATTGCTAGACTCGGACATTGCCTGCTTTTAGTATAAAAGATTTTCCAGGTCAAATATAAACCGCAAATTTCCCTTAACAGAGTGCATCGGATCTGTGTCTACATTTGCCAGTCATTTTAAGCCTTTTACCTGTTAACCTTTGCAAACAAAACGTTTGTGTCCAGATCAGGCCCGATAAAATGTCGGGCCTGATATGGGGTCAAACTGTTTGACACTCGGATAGTATTCATTGATGAATAAATTTGAGAGAAAAAGGTCAAAACGTCGAGCCTGATCTGGACCCAAACTGTTTGACACTCTTATTGTATTCTTTAGTGCATATTTTGGAAAAATCCCATACTTTCGTGGAGATTGATCATGAAATGATTTATACGGTCATTCTCTCCCTTCCGCTGATTCATTCAAGAAGGGTTGTTGTTAGTTACAAGCGAAAGTATGTGCACGAATTACTCGTCAACCGCTTGTTCAAGCCTGCCCAGGAAAAAGTGTGGTTAGGTGAACTGACCGTCCCGCAATGACAATAGCTGTTTACTTGGGACGTAAAGCAACAAAACAAACAAACAAATATTTTGGAAAAAACGGACAACCAAAAATACATGCAAAATCAACCAGCGTGCAAAGAATTAAAATCACGAAAACATGAGGGAGGGTTTTCCTTGATCAATCTCAATATATATATTATTATACGAACCGGATGTACATATCAGCAAGTTAGTTAAAACTTATTCCTGTTTTTATTGAGTCTGACAATTAATTAATTTGTCAGTGTGACCTTTCCCCCGTGTCAGGGTCCAAGCCGTAGAGTTGAAATAATGCTTTACTTTTATTTGTAAGGGAAAAGGACTCTTGGCGTCAACAAAAGGATAGTAAGCGCTTTGATACAACAGAAAATACAGTTATGCGTAGCTCATGCTCCGAGTCTGTAAACCCTTTTAATGCCAAACTCAACTGAACATGAAATATATCATGCTTATAAATGTAAAAATGCCAATAACTGGTGGCATTTTATCTATTAGCTATTCTCATACAACATTGCAAGAAAGTCATTATAATTCAGCATTTTAGCTTTTTATGAGCAGTTGAAAGTTCATGCTAAGTTGAGTTGAGCATGAAATAGCTTTAAAACTGTCAGTGAAACGGAATAGTCGAGTTGCTAAGTCGTACGAAACTTACTTTCATTAAGCAAATATTTTGAGCTCTAAAGCGATGCGACTATTTTGCGACAGCTGACGACATGCATTTGCGAGTACCGGTGTCACAAAGCAGTCTTGAAACAGTCGCCTTTCCCTCGCATATGTCGTAAACGACGCAAATGGTTCACGAAAAGTTTGTTCAAACGTTTTAGGCGGCAATATTCCTCGCAAAATAGTCTCGAACCCGTCGCGAACTTGTGAACCCTTCGCAATTTATTTTCTGGCAGTTTTGACACGACATATTTGCGAATTAAATAAGACTAAAATGTGAACCAATTGCGACATAAATAAGACACTTCGTGACTAAATTGCGAGTTAATAAAACTGATCGACATTCGGGCGAAAGTTTTGGGACAATCGCACTTAGTTTTGTCCTATGTGACTCGGGTATATATATATATATATATATATATATATATATATATATATATATATATATATATATATATATATATATATATATATATATATATATATATATATATATATATATATATATATATATATATATATATATATATATATATATATATATATATATATATATATATATATATATATATATATATATATATATATATATATATATAATAGCATGTCTTAAAACAGTTTGCTCACATTGTCAGTTTCACCATGCCAGCAAAACAAAAGAAATGAGTGGTAGGGATAGGGATAGGGTTGCCGCTATACCTGGCCACCTTTTCAGGTCGGCCTGGTGTTCGTCCAGGTCCGTCCTTCGTGAAAAAGTAAATAAGTATGATAAGAAAATACCACAATCACATGCACATTGTAAACCAACCCACGGCACCATGAGGAAGAGCCATAGAACACTAACCAGAATAACCAAACAAGGACGAAACAACAAACCCCCACAAATAAAGGAAACAACAATTAACAATTGACTCAACAAGGTCAGAATCACCTCCTTAGAACGGACAGCAGCCTACTGGGGGGGCTAAAATGCATTTTCCTGGTAACAAATATTTGCCCTAGACGTTGTTGTTAAAGTCTGAAGGTTAAATGATTGCTGGAGCGTTGTTTGTTGTTTGTTGTTCATCAATTTCTCACAGCTGAACCATCGTGCGACTAATGCACGAGCTTTGAGCGACAGTCGCACGACGTTCGCAAGAACAGTGTGTGACGGTCGTTGGTGATAAGTGTGCGCAATGTCATTTTGCGAACATCGTGCGAGTGTCTCGCGAATATCGCACGACTGTCGCGCGAATGCCGTGCAATAGGTAGAACTTGAGTTCGCCAATGATTGGTGCGATAATCGTGCGACATTCGTGCGACTGACGCAAATATGTGTGTCCGCAATGTAAAAATGGTCGCATGGTGCAAACATGTGTCTCAAAATATCGCCAGTTGCTCGCATCCCAGTGAGATGCTATCTTTAAGCCCCATCTGATTCAAACATACCCTTAGTTACGTTAAGTACTGCCTTAGTTTTAACAAGAAAAACTATAACATGTGTTACATGTTATAAACGGCGTTGTTAAAAGGTTCTTATGAGTAATAATAGATGAAGGATAATAATGAAGTTTTTTTCACAATAAGATATACATTAAAGCAGCTTTGAATTGAGTCATTAAATGCTTGACTTTTCGCTAATACATAAACTATTCAATCAGACGGTGATGGGGAAGCAAGCTTTTGTGAAAGCTTATGCTTGTTTTCAAACCACAGCATCACCGAGACCCTTCGATTATGAATACATAAATATAAGACTTCTTTCTTAACATAGCTGCTTAGTATTAACAGCAAAGTAGTTATGTTGTAGATTTCTTCTGTTTGTGGACCCTGCCAACAAGGCAGCCAGATATATGTGTCTTTAACATTAAACATACAGTTTTATATATCTCGCAATCAGTTGTGTGTCACACACTAAAAACAGCTTTGAAAACAATCCCCTTGATTCATACATATCGACAGGAGGCTTATTTTTAAACATGGAATGGCATGGAGCCATAGAGTAACGGTATTAGGAGTTGTGTGTGGCGTATTAATTAATTTATTTATAATCTTTTTATAAGTGAAATTCATAGTCCCTTCTCTAAGAAGTCAGAAGATGACCTCTATGTGACTGGGTATTGATCACAGAAAATCAAAAGTCATAAATAATCTTTTTATGCATTTTTAAGAAGACCCTATAATGAACATCTGATCTAATTTTCAGGTCGATATTTACATTTAAAATACCATTTTGATGCTTGCAAACTTTGGTACCGGAATTTGGTCCCGAGTATTGATCCCGGCTTTTATTCCTTCCCAAAAATGATCTTTAATGAAAATCAATACTTGTTATCTTCAGTCTTATGAAAACCAATAATACTTGTCCGCGCGGAAAGAAAAATCAAACCCCAGTCATGAATTTGCAGGTGATAGGAAAAATCTACTAGCATGATGATGCTTCCGCAATTGACACATGTATGCCTCAATGACATCGAAACAACAAATCGAATGACCTATTTTCCATATTTTGCCATAAATCTTTCTTTTGTGAGGTAATTTTCTCTGCTTATTCATGTTTTCTGCTTGCAGGCCTATTGTCGGTTCTGTTTGATTGTTTTACATTTTCTTGCTCCTATTTTCTAATAAAATGAAAAGTTTGTTTCTGTTTTTTGGTGAAACAGAACAGTTTAACCACGCACACTGATAAATATAGAAAGAATGACGTCACAATGATTTATAAAATCTAAAGAAAATCAAAACTTTGCTGGTTTACATGTAAATTGCCTAATCAAAATCATAACGCGTTCAACATGAATCCTTGCTCTGCACACAGATTTATGGGCGGGCCCCCAGATTTTTTTTCTCAACCAAAACATATGTTGTAGGTACGCATAAGAACCGTTTGTATGAGACGGTTCTTTTGAGCACCCAAAACACATGTTTAAACTGATACCGCAATTCTATGCCAACATTTTTGCTTAACTGGCCCTATGTATG
Source organism: Loripinus fragilis (assembly GCA_964019695.1). Lineage (NCBI taxonomy): Eukaryota > Metazoa > Mollusca > Bivalvia > Lucinida > Lucinidae > Loripinus > Loripinus fragilis. Next base: position 45,844,147 of record OZ026523.1, on the reverse strand, counting down.
GGTATTAAAATTGTTGGATAACCAAATAATTTGACTGAAATTATCAGGATTTTCTAAATAATCTATATATTCTGTTGGTTTTGGGTACTTAAAAGAACCATCCCATTGAGACGGTTCCTTTGAGGTTCCATAACATATGCATGGGTGAAAGTTCAAAATTTGCAACATCCTGAACTTTAGAAATCAAGTTATAAAATTAGCAATTTATTTAAAATACAAGTATAATTTCATCTGATTAATGGCAGGCTTTCTATGGTCCGAAATTCTGCCACAAATCCTTATTTCTGGAATAATCTTTCAAAACTTCAAACTTTATACCATGCATATCTTTTGGTTAAGAAATTAAAATATAATAAAATACTCTTTAATTACATTATATTCTCTGTTATTTAGCGGTAACACTTTACATGATGTACAGAAACATTTGAAATATATAAAAGTTAACCTGCTTCATTTTAGTTTTTTGCAGATACTTGTATTTAACCCTTGCCATGATGAATATTTATATTTACTACACTCTTTCGCATTTTCAGTCCTTGTTATCCTTTTTCTTCTTATGACTCCTTAAAATGTGATATCAAGACCCAGATGAAATTACACATAATGATATGTGAAATTTCATCAAGGTCTACACTTTCTGTCAAAAAATGTGATAGTCAGAGAAAATTATATAATTTTCAATTGAAATATTTACCAGTGACCCCTTCAATATGAATTCATTGGACTACATGTATCTCAAGTGCTAACCAAAAGGAAGAATCAATTAGTGTTAAAAGTGGAAAACGATGTAGATCCTGATAAGATGACCTTTGCCATAATTCAGCTGAACTGGATCTACAGTGTTTTCAAAAGCACTCACCCGAGTGCAGCATGACAAGGGTTAACAAACAGGCACATGTACATATACATATAGTATCAACTTTTTGATGCCAGAAAACTGTCCAAACAGTTTGGATCCAGATCTGGCCAGACAGAATATTGTTCTTGCCCTTCATCCAGACTGTTTGAAATTATGATTGTTTTTATAAATGATATTGCTTTAAATTTTTTTACAAGTCAGTAACATCGTTTTATTGTACATATATTATTTGTAAACTGTTTTTGTACCCAAATCTGTTCTAACAGAAAGTCAGGCTGGATCTGGATCCAAACTGTTTGGCACTCTAAGGCCAAAAGAAAAATATGCATTGTTTCCAATTACATGTCCAAAATTTTTAGGATCGGTACATGTAGGTAGGCAAACTTTTTTTTAGACAAAATATTTTTTTTTGTATTGAAAAAGTATGAAAATCCTTATAGATAGTCTAAACATAGACATTAAAATCCAGAAAGTCTTCAAAAAAGTTTGAGTAGGCGCCAAAATATTAGGGTGGGTAGGGTAACCGGAAACAAGACATTTTCTTATATTTTGCCTATTCAATAAACTGCAGAAACATGGTCCGCATTATTGTGTAAAAAGTGATTTAATTAATTTTCAAGGCCGCCAGAAGTGAGCAAATAATAAACCATCCATGTTTGAGCAGTCTGATCAGGGACTATTCGTTCGCTGGTTTCTTTCAGAGGAGGCCTCTAGGTAGATAACTTTGAGTGGTTTGACTTGATTCTTTACATCCCATCAACAATCTTTCAGTTATATAGGGATGGGTCTTATTTTCTTGTTTACCAACCAAAAGGTGTAGTGGGTACTCAAAAGAACCACCTCAATCAGACGGTTCTATTTGAGCACCAAAAGTAAACTTTTAAAAAGTATTCACTGTTTTACCATCAATAAAAAATAAATTTACACACTTATCTGGCGACAAAGACCGAAGATTATAAACATTTTTCATTCTCATCTCAACTTACATGCAGCAAGAAATTGATCCTGCTCATAACTGTTATAATGCCAACAACTGTCGATATTCTTTAAGTTATGAGCAGGAAAAATATTAGATATGAGAGTTTTAAGTGGTATTTTAATTGGCCTTGTGAGCAAATTAAATTTCATGCTCAGCAGATTTGAGCACGAAATAAATGTTATAACCTCAGACCCTTAACTTACACCCAGTGTATTGATTAGTCATGTGGTTAACTTAAGCAATGTATAAGGATTAGTCCTGAGATTATAAAAACTTTTCATGCTTTTCTCAGCTGAGCACAAACTTTATCAGGCTCATAAGTGACTAAGTGTTATAATGCCACAATTATTGGCATTTTAACAGTTATAATATACCTGTTGATTTAGATAACACAATTTTCGAGCAAAAAATTATAAATATTTTCTTACCCATCAGTTTTAACATATTTTTTGGGTGCTCAAAAGAACCGTCTCATTGAGACTTCTTTTAAGTACCCACACCATATGTTTTGGTTGAGAAATAAGAATATTACATTTTTGGTACACACTTTTAACTAAAGTCCTGGTTATAAGCATGGTTTGAAAGCAACCTAAAGTCTATTTTCAACATTTTTATGAGCATTTGAAATTTCATGCTTAGTTGAGGCGAGCATGAAAAACACATTTTAACCTCTAGGCCTTTATTCATGCAATATGTACAATATGAAAGGAAAGAATCTATTTTTGAATTGCTCACTGACTTGAATCTTATCACACTAATATTAAAAAGTCTCTTTTTCAGTTTGTTACGTTTTCCTACTTGGGAGTTTTTACATTTATTTAATTCGAATGAGGAAATGAGATCTCATGCTCAGCTGATTTGAGCACGAAAAAATGTTATAGCCGCAGACCCTGAACTTGCACCCTGTATATTGATTAGTCCTGTGGTTAACTTAGGCAAGGTATATGGATTAGTCCTAAGGTTTTAAAACTTTTTTCATGCTCATCTTAACTGAGCATAAATTATATCAGGCTCATAAGTGTTAAAATGCCAACAATTATTGGCATTTAACAACTATAAGCATGGTAAAGACAATGTCTGAGAGTTTGAAAGCAAAACATGTATTTTCAACATTTCAGCTTTATGAGCATTTCAAATTTCATGCTCAAGTTGTTCATGAAAAAAGTGTCAGAAACAGTCATATCTTTAAACACTTGTATGCACTTTGCATTCAGTTCATCAGGTGAAAGAATCACATTGTCAGTGTTGTAAAGATGGGGTAAAACCTGCGGAAGTGATGGTCCTGAAAGTTTTGGTTGAGGTTTGGGGTCAGTTACACTGAATATCACAGCAGATTTATTCGCTTTCTTTAGTTTCTCAAGAAATGATGCAGTATCTGCAAAGTGAACTGGCTGTTGGTCAAAGACAATGTCTTGAAGCTGTACATGAAAATTTTCTCGCTTCGGAAGGAAATTTCTTGTATAACACCTGCTTCCACCTGAAAAAAATTAAAAAATAAGACTTTTTATTCAAAACATCACTTCATGAGAAAAAACTTCAAATTACTCATGCCACACACAAGCAAGTCTGGGGGAAGGATCAGTCGACAAATTTATCGATTAAATACACACATCCTTCTGATCTTTAATTTTTTAATGACTATTTTTACTAATGCAATTTAATCCATTACATAGTTTTGGTGCTCAAAAGAACCGTCTCACTTAGATGTATTTTGGTTTAGTACCGCAATATGGGTAGCTATTACTCTTCTAATGCCATTAAATTGCTAGGGAATCTGATGCAATGGTAGTTGATTGTCACCCTGTTGTTTATGTGATTGATGTCAATCAGATAAATTTTTAAATAAGCAAATTGAGTTTCATATTTTTTTTTCAAACTGGGAAAAAAAGTCACCTAAATTACATTGCTAAAGGGGTGCGACCACTCGAAAAGAAGAACAAAAATTGGTTTTCAAGACAGATTATCGCTTAATGCAGGTCAAAAGTATTGCAGAATGCTCCAAGGGGAGCATTCTGCAATACTTTCAACCTTCATTAAGCTACCATTTGTCATTAAGAGCTTTGTTTTGTCTATTTTTGAGTGGCGGCTTGCGACTGAATGCGGTACCAGTCAGAGTCTGGTGATGACTCAAATAGTTTTTTGCAATATATTACCTTCTTGGTGTAGTTCTGGTTCCAGGTGCATGGGTCAGAGGTACAAGAAACTTTGTTGAATCCAAGACGGGTGCAAGCTTCGGCTTTGAACAGGAGGGCAGCTACATGGGTGCACATTGCTCCTTGCCTGAAATAAAAATAAAATATATTCAAAGGGCCATCTTAAACTTTTTGTACAGGGAAACACCTAAGACGGCACTTTAACAAACATTATAGACCCAGATGAAATGCGGCTTAATGTGGAATTTGATCAGGGTCTACACTGTTTTTCAGACAAAGAATGTACGAATTTTTGAAAATTAGATTTATGACCCTAGATATATACAATGGACTATCCTACTTTCATTGTATCAATCCATAAGTATACAAAGAGTTAATAGCTACTCTTTTTACCTTTCAATGGAGAATGCGTTATTCAATAGGTAATAATTCCCTATTAAAGGGCATAAAGCAGAACTGTAAATTGCAAAAGTGACATGAACATCTTTGACAAAACGACGTGACACGCAAGCTGTCTGGTCAAGCTGCTGTAGTTCTTTTTTGCGGGCACTGACAGGCTTTCTCCACATTTTAAAAAACAGACTCCAGCCGTTAAGACTGCTGACATGAAATATTCGTGGCAATTTCGTGCCCAGTGTTACTGTGTGGTTAGCAAACTCAGATTAAACACTACTAGTTTTTTGACTGTACAATGTTCTCGGGTGTCAGTTGTCAGGCCTGGCACACACAACCCCTGCCTTGTGAGAGTGATCCTACTATTGGCTGGGGAGTACCGTCATGACTGTACAACTCAATCAAACAGAACAGATTTCTTTGCTGTATGCAGATATATGCAATCTAGTGGTAGGAATCAGCTGGATTTTTATGATCGATCATTGGAAATAACAAGTGACCAATGATCAATCATTAATCGACTAAAATAAAATACACATATGGTACATATCATGCCAGGTATGCTTAAGATGCCTCACAGGGTCAAGTTGATTGACCAGACATGTTAGGTGTTCAGAGTGTGTACCAAAAAATTAATTTTCTCAACCAAAACATATGTTGTGGGTACTCAAAAGAACCGTCTCAATAAGACGGTTCTTTTGAGCACCCAAAACATATGATTAGAATATATTTACAATTTTACACTCAAAACTTTTGTTTATCTAAACCTATGTACATTATTTGAACCATATGCTGTTCATACCAGAAACTGAAAATGCAGAAAAGGGTCATATTAAATAAATACACCAAGCTAAAAATTGAAGGCCAATGAAGCAGAATGTCTATACAGTCAATGCCCTTTCTCGAGATTCCTTCTCAAATTTGAGAATGTAAACAAATGCCTTATCAGCTGGATTTGGAGAAGGTTTACAACACCCTAACCGCAGAGCAATAATGATGCTGACAGCTGATACAGAGCTTGTTTATATTACAATAACTAGAGCCATTAGCATGGATTTTGGCCATTGCAGAAGTTTCACCCGTTTATATTATACCTAGAAATATGGAAACAATTCATTCAGGTGAGTTTATGTTTAGTATTTTCTATCACACTTTTATTAATCATGCAGTATATTATCCCATAATGGTCCTGTAAGTGCATCTGAGAATATCGTCTGCTAAAGTACATTGTAGTCTGTGCTGTTTATACTTGCTAGCTTAAACCCTTAATGCGCCAATCGCAACAAAAGTCGTCTGCTTTTCTCGTCTGCTGAAATAATTAAGAAGCCTCTATGGCTAACAGTGCGGACCCAGATCAGACTGCTCCTATATGAGCAGTCTGTTCTGGGTCCACGCTGTTTGCTTCTATACTTAATTTGTCAGTAATGTTAGGCGATTATTTGTAGCAGACGACTTCAGCAGACGACATTTTGAGATGCATTTTTTTTCTTGGCGCTTTAATGACTAATGTAAGTAAACAGTGTGGACCTGTGATGAAACAATTTAACCAATTATAATAATAAATTGAGCAGTGCCATGACAAAAATGGTACTTGCGGGTTGTGCTATCTGGTCATGGTAGCTGAGGGTACAAACGTAAGTCAGTAAGTGACCAGGAAAGGCACAGCGTAGAGGGGTAGTGTAGGGCCAGACGGTATTCAGAATTGTCAATAAGCAAACTACACATCCTCTGACAAGACTGTGGGTATGAGCATGAAAAGTTTGCAGAGTTTCGAAGATCCTTTTTGTCAAAGTACAGCCCATATATATCATTAAGCTATTGGGTCACTGTAAAGGCGGGACCTCACGAATGCGTACTTAGGATTGAGGTAAAAGCTGAAAATGAGGCTTGGTTTTATTGAAAGTAACTATCATCTTGCACCATTAACCCTTAAAATGCCAGCTAAATAATTACTTTTATTGGTTAAAATATAAGTATAAAAGTAAGAAAGGCAACACAGATCAGGAATCAATACAATCAAGTACCGCACCTGACCCAGGATACCACAAAGGAAAATGACAAAAATACAATTAAACATCACAAACAAGAGCCAAGAGGTCAGCCCTTTCCCAGCAGGTGACCACAAGGCAGCAATGAACAGGCTCGAAAGCATGAAAAACACAAGATATAAATAACACAAATGATCCACAAAAGAAAAGTAAAAGGGCTTAAACCGGTTTCACGTGGCCCACCTAACCCTTAGATCAGATGTGGATCAAGACACAAAAATATTTCAGCGGACGACAAAAGCATACAACTTTTTTGTGATATACGCTTTAAGCGAAACCTGATTTCACTTCTTGAGCAGATGAAATAGCTAAGCCGTGCCAAGGTATGAATATTGAAGTAACCACCCTTACAGTGACCCAAAAGCTCTATTATACATATGGCTAGGATGATGGCACAGTAAGAAAGCGAGATTTTGTGGAAGTTTTATCAGCATGTACAATATCAATTTTAAGTGAGAATATGCTTCACAATTCAAGTGTTTTTAGCATGGAACTAATTTATAAAATCGTAATTTTGTGCAATATTACTAAGTTCTTTACTGTCCCATCACATCTTGTCATTTTAATGTCCAAAACAAGAACTGTGGGTACTCATTGGAACTACCTGGTGGAGTACAGAAAGTCATGCTATTTGTTAAAGCTCACCTGAGCCAAAGGCTCAAGGTGAGCTACTGTGATCGGTCTTTGTCCATCGTCCGTTGTGCGTCCGTCCGTAAACGTTTTCTTTAAACAACATCTCCTGAACCACTGGTCAAAATTTCATATAACTTCACATGAATGTTCCTCATGTTGCCCTCTTTCAAAATTGCATAAATGGTTCCGCTCCATCGAACAGGAGGGCTGCCAGAGCTCCAGATAGGAAATATTTTTAACAACATCTCCTGAACCACTGACCCAAATTCCAAATATTTTCACAGAATTGCGCCTCATAATACCCTCTAACAAAGTTGCACTAATGGTTATGCTCCCCTGAACAAAAGGGCTGCCGGAGCTCCAGATAAGAAATACCTTTAAACGGCATTTATTCCTCAACCACTGATCCAAATTCAAAATAATTTCACGGAATTTTTTTCTCATAATGCCTTCAGCCAAAATTGCACAAATGGTTCCAGTCCGCTGAACAAAGGGGCTACCAGAGCTTAAACGACATCTCTTCCTGAACCAATGGTCCAAATTTCATATAATTTCACATGTGTGTTCCCCATGATGCCCTCTTTCAAAATTGCATAAATGGTTCCGCTCCAGGTGAGCTAAAAAACGGTACATAATTTCCACACCAACGTTGGTCTACCGTCTCTAGGTCTGTCCATTTAGCTACAGGTGCATCTGTCTATCACATTTCTTCGAACACAGCATCTTCAAACTTTGCAGGTCCATATGTCACATGATATAGAGTACTCAGGGGGTTGGGTAGGAATGGGTACTCTAATTGCACAACGTTTTAGTCATATACTTCATGCTCCAGTGGTTGTGTTTATAGATTTTATCATTCTTGAATATCATACCTTAAGATTATACATGTATTAAGTTTGACCAGATTTGATTTCAAATATATATCACTGTGACCTATGTGTTTACTTTGTGAGAATATTTTTTAAGATTGGTTAGGCACACTGCGGTGCGCTAGTCTATCCTGTAATGACTCCTATTATACCAACATGAAGCTGCACATACATACGTAATTATTCATTTTGATTTCTTTCAGGATAGAAAGCAGTCTTCAGAAATGTTGACCCTTCCATCCTTAATATCGCTGCAGTTTGTCACACTTGAGGAAAACGAAGGTTTATGGACCCAGTTTGACTTGTTCTATGACTTACTAGCTGAGAAGTTAATGTCAGATGATAAGTGGGACAGATCATCATTGAAGAAAGGAAATGTTTCTAGAGTGATAAATGGTTATAAACATGGAAATGTACAAGTCAACAAGAAACTTTATGTGAGCTTTTCATCTATTCTTAGATTTTCATATCACAATAAAGATTTGCTGAGATTTTGTGACCGGTTAGTTACTGAAGCTGAATCTAGAATACTTTGTCTGGAATCTAGCGAGGAGAAACCTTTTCCAAGGAATATTAAAGAAATATATGAGCACATATCACAATTCAATTTTAAGCATGAAGAACTGGAACAATATTTTTTCGATGGATTAATCAATGAAGATGAAATACCAGGACTATATAAGGATTACAAGGTTGACTTTTCTAGTGCACACTGGAACAAAATAATCTTCTTTGAATACCACTGGAGTAAGAAAATTCAGAGTAATTTGAGTGAAAATTATAACGATGTGTTGGAATCCAAGTGGTCTTTTTTCCTTCAAATAGAGGATTTGCTGAAGTTTCAGAATAGGATCAGAAAGGAGACAGCAAGTTATATGACAGAAATAAGCTGCAGACGAAAATCTGCCGATCTTCTTCATGGATATGTTATTGAATCTGCCTTCACTCATGTTCCTGTAAAAATTGATTCTGATGTCCTTATTTCACTTGAATATGTTCTTGGGATTTCTGAGGTATTTTGTGTACAATGCGAAGAAACCTGTGATCATGAAAAGGGAATACATGTATATATTGAAACCAATGAACATTTCGCAGGAAACCATGATGACGTTGATGTACTGGTTTCACAGGCCTTGCTTAACCATAATGAGTTGTGTCAAGGAATTGTCTTTTTCAAAAATGGATTATTTGAAAAATACAGGAAAGAAAATGTGTTTCAAAGGCTCCATTTTAGAGATGCCTTGCAATTAGGTTTGCTCAAAAACGAAATTACATTTCAGGTAAAGAAAAATTTATGCGAGCCAGAAGAGAGATACCTGAGTAATTCAAAATGTGATGTGTGTTTTGCAGAGATTCATTCTGACCCTGCTCACTGGAGGGACTTGGACATAAGGAGGGAATGGGCTCTGTATTTGCCACTTCAAACACAGGCTATCTTAGAAGCATTTGTAAACCAAGACTATTTACAAAGGAATCAACAAGCATTTGAACTTTCTCCATATATCAAAAGGAAAATTGTAACTTTGTACTGTGCATATGACTGTTTGCTAAATGTCAGCAATATGAAATACTCAGGTATTCTTCAAGAAATGAACACTTTTGAACTTGCTTTTATTCATCATAATATTGGTGCCATGTTTAACATTACATCACAAAGTGGCGCATCTCAGAGCTTCAAAACTGCTGAAAAGCGATTAAAGGCAGCTTCAGAAAAGGAAAATTGTTATTTCAAAACATATATTAAGAAATATCCGATAGAATATGAAACAATGGCTGGTAATGTGCAGAACAAAATCAACTTGAGACAGTGCTACAACATCCTTGGTATGGACAATCTCGTGAGGCTTACCACAAAACGTGACCCTCTACCTGATGAGGGACGTACAAATCAAGTTTGCACTCTACCACTTACAATTAAAGGGCTGCCAAAAGACCATGCAATAACGGAAGCTTGGCATGATCCATTCACATGTGACCTGGATATTGAAAACTGTGTTTGTAAAAAGGACTCCATTCTTACTAAGGATGATGCAGAGAGATGCATATTTGCACTAACCCAAGCTGAACAAGATGTTTGTCGACGTTTCAGAAGATTTGCTACATTTGGCTGGGCTGACATTTGGTGTCAAAAGGAAATGGTTGATTCCCTGCGAGAGCAACTTATGCTAGATAAACCTTTAGCTGACAATGAAACAGCCTACTTAAATGAGTCGTTCGAATCAATTAAGATTGCTTCTGAAACTAGACAGCTTAAAGACTCAGCTGAAGGACTATCTACTGATGTTAGCGATGAATCAAGTGGCTCTGAATCAAGTGAAAATGACACTATCATAGAAAGTAATGCATTGATAGATGATTTGAGTGAAATACAGCTGTCAGATATTGATGAAGCTGTGTCTGATGAACACACATTAACCCTCTCCGAAGACCAGCTTCAACTGCAGCAGAGCAGTGATGATGAACAAGGATTCTTTGAAGATGAAGATTTGATCAATGTTTTGAAACATATAGATGACAAAGACATGACATTTGAAAACAAATCCATTTCCTTGAGTTCAGGGCAAGACAATATGACAGAAAATAAGAATATGGAAACTTCTGACACAGAGTCAATATTTGGATTTACTATTTTTAAGTCACCTCCTCTACTGTGCAGACATCCACCCCCGGCAGTGGGGCGTGATGATGACATTTATAAACTTAAAGAGGTACTTGATGACGTTTTGGTAAGAACAGGCAACACAAAGGACAAAATCCTTATAGCAGCAGATCACAAAATTGCTTCAAATTTATTCAAGCTCATTGAAGAAGATAAGAAGTATGCAGTGTTTCTCAAAGAGTTTCCTCTTTTGCACTTACGAAAATCAAAGATTGTTAACATTTGTAGTGGTTACAAAGATGCTGGGATAGTTCCAATGTTGATGTACTTGCATGATGATGACGAGTCTGACTGGATGAAACTTGTTAATATTCAGAATATTGAAATAGCAACAAGGAATATCAAACGTCTGTCAGCGACTTTGCACATCAGTTTTCTGATTACATTTATGAAACACTTACCAAAAGATAAGCGATTCCACTTTCTGAATGACATTAAAACTCCATCTTCAGATACAACTATAGCGTGGGAAGCAGCATATCTTGAATTCATGAATGAAACAGCAGAAAAGAATGCAACGTTTGCACTTCACAAGGACATCATGTCTCATTTGGATGAAGTACTTGCACTGGCCATTGCTGAAAGGATTGGTGGCCCTGAAGGTTATGATCTATTGCTAGGTACAGTCAAAGAGGCGTTGCCTTTTTCATTTGTGAATGGAGCTTCCTCATATGGAGCATTTTGTATCCAGCTTTTGACTGAGCATTACAAAAGTGGTATTTTCTATCAGAACTTAAAGAAACACTTATTTACTGGTCCCCATAAATGTAGTTTAAGAAACTTCGCATTGGATGCTCAGCGGGAGATGGAACACAAGGATGCACTTAAAGGCTTTAGGCCTAGAGCCACCACTGATAATGTTGTGCCACGCATGTCTGTGATTGATGAATTCATGGAAATCCAGACGAAACGCCAACAGCTTTTGGATGAAGAGGAACAGGAAGACAGTGAAAGTCCACAGATTGACATAGGATGTAGTGTAACAAAAAGGGACATGCTGCATATCCTACCCACTGTTTCAATGATCTTAAGAAATAACGTGCTAGAAACTACCAAGGAAGAAATCCCTGTAAATGCATACAAGCCAGAACGTCCCAAAATATCCAAAGCTGTTCTTGATAAACACTCACTGTCAGCAGCAAAATTTCTAATTGAAAAACACCTTGCAGCTAAAGAGCTATTTGAATTCTCCAAAACGGAAATAAAATTGCAAGAGGAAGGCATTCCTATTGAACTGAAAAATAAAGTTAAAAGAACATCAGGCACAACTGTAAGACGCTCCGTTTGTAAAGTCAAAGAGACAATTGATGGAAGACAATCAAAAGAAGTTAAAAGGAAGAAAAAGGTTAAGCAGAAACAAAAGGAGTTTGACTGTTTGTCAAGTGAAATGAATGCTTGTCAAGCAATACTTAAGCCAGACTGTACAAAGGGAAGTGTAAATAAATCTTTAGGAATGAGAACTGCTTTAATGTCAGTACTACAGAAATGCGTGGTAAATACAGAGTATGTTGATAAGGAGGATTTTTCAGAAGTGTTAAAGAAGCAAAATCTCCATTATAAATGCTGCTCTTCTATGCCTGATGAAATTGCTAAAACAGCGTCGGTGGCTGTTTTTGAATTTGCTGGAGTAAAATTCAAAACCAAAGCAATGTCAGGATTACAGTACTTAAAATATGTTCAAAATACAGTCCTTGGAAAGATCAGAAAAATGATGCCTCACATTGTCAAGTTGATAGTATGTGAAGAGAAGTATCAGTTTACGCCTGATGATCTGAAGGCTTACACTAGAGAGTCAAGGAAAGGAACTCAAAAGCAGAAAGAAACCATACAACACCTCAAACAATCAGATGAAATGTTGAATACTGATAAGTTCAACAAGAAGGCCATTTTAACAACATCTACTGGGAAAAGTGCTGTAGGCAAGTATCTTGCAGAAAATCTGGCATCACTAAAACTGAAAAATGTAACTTTGGATGTTGACAGCGAACTTTATGTTGAGAACTGTGAAGGTTGTTTAAATACAGACAGCTGTGAGTGCAAGCCTTTCTGCATTCCAGTTAGAGCAGTGTATGGTCCATTTGGATTCGAAGGACAGGAGCCCATAGATAAGAAGCAAAGAAAAGGAGAAGCTGAGATGAGTCAGTCCGACTGGTTGGTAACCAATTATGGACAGCTTAATGCTGAGGAATCAATAGTATCTGTTGTCACATCTGGGGATATCGATGCTGTAGCTATACATCTCTTTTCAGTGTCTTTGCTTTTGCCCAGGAATGAGAAAGGTGAATTCAACAATAAAGTTTATGTCATGCTTCAAAAGCAATATGGGCTCTTTGACATTTACAACATTACTGATATTGTTCTTTTGTTAGAGAAGACATATGGACTGAATGCCCCGATGAAAACAGCTATTGCATTATGTATGGGTGGAAATGACTTTGTTCCAAAATTTCATGGAATTTCTCATCAGAATATCATGAGTACTCTCTTTGATGGATTCTTGAACAACTTGCTCAATCTGAAACATGACAACTCCGGAAAACTCATTGGTGCAGAAATAAATCAAGAAAGTTACATTAATTTAATGAAGGTACTATACTGTCCGAAAAGGCTGTTGCATGCAGTATGTGATCTCACTTTTGAAGAAATTAGACAAATATCGATAAAAGATCCAAAGAAAACAGAGTATAAACATGTTCAAAAATGGCTGCCACCAAGAAGTGTTCTACTGAAATTTGTCAAACTCATCGACTGCCAGATTGACTATTTGTTCACACTTGGCCATCATGAAGCCACATTACCAGATTTTGTTGCAAAGGGTTGCTTGCTTCGAGACAATTTTGGAAATATTTACTATGACTTTGGAGGAGAAGCAAAATTTTCAAATAAAGAAGATCTTCTAGTGTTAAATGAGAGAGAGCTGTCCCAGAAACTAAATATGCTAATGCAATCTGAAAAAAAGAAGACAACAACAAAAAGGTCACTTCAGTACACACCCCAAAAAGGAAAGCGAATGAAGGAAAGACGAAGAATCACGAACCCCTTGACTTCGACGCCAAGGTAAAAGTTTCTTAATGTCATTTGCTTAACATTCCATTCAACAGATATGGTCGTGTCTGGAAGGAAAGTTGCCCCATCTCATGTAGTTCAAATAAGGCATAATGGTCTTCTAGTAGTGTATGCTTAACTCATTTTATACGGCATATAAGTAAAAAAAGTACATTGCTAAACAATAAAGACCCAAAGTTGTTGGTAACATAGTAACTGCACTATTTACCTTTAAAGTAATGTTTGAAGAGAATGACGCACATTTTCTGTGAAAATCTCTTTTTCAGAAATTACAATTACGTTACTGAACACGTGAATAATAATAATAATAATAATAATAATAATAATAATAATAACAATAATGATAATAAATATAATTTACATGTCTGTGCTCTGAACATGTCATCTACATCTACAAAAATGCATATTTAGTATATTTCGCCTGTTAAAAGTAATACTGTTAAAAGATATACATGGATTCCAATCCTGACATAACTGGAAAAATGTTGAATGGAAAGTAAAAATCAAATTATAAAAATAATTCTCCTTTCTGTCTATTGTCTTCTGCTGATGAACTCTGCAAACAATATAGACATAGATGAGGTCCTACAAGACATTGTGCCAGATCTAGATCAAATTTGTTCAATACTCTGATGATATTTTTTTGAAAAAGCTAATTTTGATATCAGCAGACAACAAAAAATCTTTCAAAATTAACAAGTAGGAAAGAATTTGATTAAAAATGATTTTTTTTTTATACTTGTAAAAATAATCGATTATTTAGGCTGAATTTTGCATATCCGTAAATCACGAATTTTCATAATTGAACAAAAATTGCACCCAATAATTCACATTATAAATATTCATGTAGTAATACAACACCCCATATAGGTACACAAAATATTTATAAAACATAAAACTGACGGCAATAACAGCCTACAAAGGGGACTTTAAATCCCCTTACACTTAATATGGTGTTAGAGTAGGGCTCGAAGGGTTACTGGTTCGAGCCTCACTGCTTGCAGTCACTGTGCTGTGTCCTATAAGAGCAATTCTCCATATCAGCTGCTTAGTACTGGTTCAACCCAGGAAGATACGTCTGACATGACTGAACAATTGGGATGCAAAGAAACAAACCAAACAAAACTATAAACAGTCTCCAGCAAAGATGGATCATTTGAGTATTAGCTGGACACATCTAAACATTCTATTGTGAGAGGGGTATTGTGTTTATAGAAAATATGTATGTGATATTTTCAAAAGAAATTGAACTTGTCACTTGAATCTGATGCTTTCCTGTATTGTAAAAATGTCTTAACTTTGACTCCTAGTGTCTTTTGTTGATAACCTTTGCGACCGTTTGGACACAGATCAGGGCCAAAAAATATTGGTCCTGATCTGGATCTAATCTATTTGACACTCAGATGGTTTTCCTGAAAGAACTTTTTCGAAGCCGATTTTGAGAAAAGCAGACGACAAAAAATATGAAAATTTCCCATGGGGTCAAAGAGTAAAAAAAAATGTCAGCAAATATTTCTATTTAGAAGTATATATTAGCCAGATTAACCCATTTATGGCTAACAGAATTTCCCACCTTTCAATCAATGGGACAAATCCATTTCGAATTTAAGGGTTGTTGTTTAATACATTTCTAATTTCATTCATATTTCAAAAGTGCAGTCTGTAAGCAAACATTGGAGAATCTGATCAGATGCCACATTCTGTGGCGTTTGATCTGGTTCTGCACTATTTACACACATCCCTTAATTGGTAAAGTGGATTGTTCGAGGATCTTCCAAAAATTAATTGTTTTCTCATAATTTAAACATGTGTTTTTGGGTGCTCAAAAGAACCGTCTCATTGAGACCATTTTTTGAGTACCCACAACATATGTTTTAGATGAGAAATAAAGAAAATAGTTTTCCAATATGCACTCTTATCTGGAGCCCTGTTACTTAGGCAGAGGATTCACGTGATGAGTTGACCTGAGGATCTCCGAAATACACCACCTTGGCTTGAACCTGCAACCCCTCGGTTTCAAGTAAAGCAGTGGTAGAGTGCTTGACTCGAGACAGAGGGATTGTGGGTTCGATCCTCAGCGGTATCACTGCATGCATGTCCTCATTTTCCTTGCTGAGTACTAGACCCGTCCTATTGTTGAATGGGACATAAAGAATCAAATCAAATATTTTAATATCTGCTGATTTTTTTTCTTTTACAGGCCAAGCACATCTGGAAACAACTGAAATATGACCTATCAGTGAGAGTGATTTACTGTTTTATCAGTTGTGGAAAAATGTGTTAGATAAACATTTACTGCAGAGAAGGAGTAAAATTGTAATACTTCTGAAAGACTCAAACATTTGTACTTAATTTCGGGGTCAACAGATTTGTTTATGTCTGTGGTTATTCTTATGACTGTATACTGAGTAATCGATCATAAAAAAAAACTACCAATCAATTAATCAGTTCACTGAAAATGACCAATGATCGATGAACTCAATTAATCGGCCTACCACTAGCCATTGCTGGTTTGTTAAAGTAAAATATATAGAATGCTCACCCTGCCATACAGGTATGGTGCACTGTGAGAACTGTTGCATCCGACTTGTCAAAGGCACACCATGCTTCATGGGGTGGTATCTGTCAGAGCTTGAGCGGGAGCTTGAGACCTCATCACTTTTGCCTTCATTTGCCTTCAGCAACAATGTGTTACTGACCTCCAGTAGGTAGCATGTTCTCACCCAGCCGTTGAAAAAATGCTGATATGCTTCGAGGGAACTGTAAGCTTTCATTGTCTCTAGGGTGTATGAACCAGGCGAATCTATCAAGTACACATCCGAACACCACCGCTGGCCAGTTTGAAACATCGTCAACCCACTCACTAGAAATCAGAAAGGGGTCACCCTTTTTCTACATTCTCAATACCAATGTCCTTAAGTTTTTCTTCGTACCGTCTCTTTGCAGTCTTTGACAAGTTCTTGAAGTACTCACTCATTGTTTTACCGCTATTTTCCAGAATAAACAACGCATTTTACTGTTGAATGTAACCACGAAAAACAATATGGCGTGTAATGTTTTTTGCCCTACATTCGTTGGTGCCTAGATTTACCGGAAAGCGGTCACCCTATTTACCGTCAAGAACCGACAAGAACCGTCAAGAGCCGACAAGAGGCATTTTTATGCATTTTTCGATTGAAATACTACTTATTAGACCATATTTATACGTTATACATCCAAGTTAGCTACATGATTGCTTTTTCAGCCCCCAAAACAATGAATTTACGACACTCCAAAATGTCCTGATAAGTTTTGTGAGGTTGTCTTGGCGGTAGGCTATACGTTGGCTGTCACAGGGACTTTAGTGTTATATAAAAAAAAACTGCATAGATCTGAATCGATTTCTGGTTTTGCTATTACATAATAACTTTTAACAGGTAAAAGTATTACTTAAAACTTTGAACTATTCATTTAATACCTTCTTGTCAGTTCTGGATCGATCTTGATGTTTGAAACACTTCTTGTCGGTATAGTGCGGTAATAAAGCTGGCGCGGCTGATTAGGCTGAAAAATCTGAATAACGCTATTTTTGCAATTCTAGGATACAAAATAATAAGATATAGAAAAGTTCCACTATTTATACCTCCAATATATAGCGTCAAAAGCTTCTTGTCGGTGTACAACTGCTCAATTTTTTCTTGACGGTAGTTGATCATATTAGCTGTCACTATTGAGTCGGTCCGTTATTTGGTATATATCTGCTTCAAGTTCTATTTTTGGCAAATATTTGATATCTAAGAACCTATAAAACATTTTTTCAAACTGCAAATCATTTAATTAATATATAAAATGCCTCTTGTCGGTTCTTGTCGGCTCTTGTCGGTTCTTGTCGGTAATTAGGGTGACCCACCGGAAAGACCCGAATTACCGGAAAGATTGCCGAAATACCGGAAAGACCAAAGAATAATAGGGAATTAAAATATGCTATCCAGTTTAAGTTTAAATGCTTAGTTATGTATTAACTTGTTTGGGGACTAAAGTATGTTGTATGTTTATTTCCAATATGATTATTGGAATAGTCTGGCTCCATCTGTGGTCGCAGCTGAGACCACAGAGGAGTTCAGGGCACTCATTTAGATGACTCAGCCAGAAGCTTTTTTTTTTTCTCAAAATTTCTAAAAAAAACACTCACCTTAGAAAATGATCATACATGATCGCCTGAGTATAAGAAGATAAGATAAGATAAGATAATATCGTTTTAAATATTTAACCCTCTATTCGAATCTTGTTTATTCAAAGTAATGACAAATTGGATTAAGGCCCAATTAAAGGACCCTTGATAACTTATAATCCCAATCAACGTGTCAATAATGGAATTAACCAGCCTAATTAAAGGACCCCTGTCAACACCAAGATCTAACAATCCAATCAATGTAAATGATAAATGATAAGTAAAGGTGGACATACCAGTAATTAAATAGTTGACACTGCAAAATTAAATATGTTTATTTGAATTTTGAAATAAACTTTTTAGATTCTTATTCTGTAATGTCCAATTTCTGTATTGTCCATTACATATAAGCAAAATATACATTTTATTATATTCATTAATCAATAATCACCAATTAATGTTTTCTTATTATTCTTTGGTCTTTCCGGTGTTTCGGTGGTCTTTCTGGTAATTCGGGTCTTTCCGATAAATCTCGGTACCGCGTGATTCTATAAATAGATTGGGTTTACACGTCCTGAAAAAATACGTATAAGAGTCTACTTATTTAAGAATTTCGTATCTATAGTTATGAATTTATCAATAATTTCGCCCCAGAAAACCACTGACAACACACAATTGGAAATATTTTCTTTGTAGAAATATTAATTAACAATTCTAAATTAGACCTTTAGACCAGCTGACGAGAGTGAAATTTAGGCACGGTCCGTGGGGAGAGCAGGTGTTGAACATCCGACATTTACACTGAAAAGACACCCCGTTTTAGACGTTTTAAATACTCTTTTAATAAGAAAAGTCTACATTTGTTTTTACTTTACCCTTTGAAAAACGAAACATTTAATCAAAACGTTATTCATTGAAACAATAACTTTGATCACACCCCTCTTTGGAAGAGTCCATTTCAAAACCAATTACAATTATAGGCTAAGTAACCACTGTCTCATAAATGAACTAATATTAGTTACTTATGCATTAATAAGTAACGCCGTAGAAAATATTGACATTTCAACATGATATTTCAAATGTTTGATAAATGGCCAGTCTCGGTGCAGTATATGTGGTCAATGATGTCATTATGATCTACCGACTTTGGGCTGTAAGAAGTTTTAAAACGTTATAAGGGCACGAAAAGCGTCTGAAAGTAGAAAATGCTTTATTTTTCTGCACCGTCAAAGCGTGGTTACTACAAACGCATAAATCAGCAATAACTATCTCATATAAACACACTTATGTCGTCTGCGCACGCCTCTATCTTGTTCTGCTCCGCCTCTCTTGAATTTATTGCCTTTTTATTGTCCTGAATTCCAATAGTCGATCTAAATACAAAACTGTAGATCTACATGTTCCAGAGAGAAAACAAGCTGTAAAACTGGTCTATGCATTGGCTGTCATAGAAATAGCACCCAATGCACAGCTACGCACATACGTAATACACATTGTACACATTCATAATTGACTGCTCTTAAACTTGAGAAAGAATTAGCTCCCAGAGAGGGAGCCAATTCTTTGCTTTAAGAGCAGTCCCCATTTTAAACAGGGGCGGAATTAAGCACGAAATTTATCTTGGCGATAGCATTTATAAGCAGGATAGATGGTTTAAAAACGTTTTTTAAAAAAATATATCTAAGCATTTTAGTTCAAGTTTTTTACAGTTGAGTTGACCATGAAAAAGTGTATTAACCCGAAAACTGATTTTATTTTAGTTGAGAGAGAGAGAGAGAGAGAGAGAGAGAGAGAGGTTTTCGATTGTATATGTGTTTTGTTAGTTTATCTGTGTTCTTGTGTGTGTATGTGTGTCTTCCTCTTGGTGCTATTGGTTTGTCAATAATCTGTGACTGTGCCATTTCCTGGTCATCTTCACTCAAAAACCCTGAGTCAGCATAAAATTGGACTCTGTGACAACTGGTCCCGAGGTTATAAAACTTGTTCCATGCTCAACTCAGCTGAGCACAAAATTTATCCTGCTCATAAATGTTAAAATGCCAACAATTGTTGGCATTTTGATATTTATAAGCATGGTAAATACTGTACAACATGTGAGATTAAAGTAAGTAAGGTGCAAAGATCAGGAATCGATACAATCAAGTACCACACCTGAAGCAAGAATCTTCGTCATTTGTCGGTATTTTAGTTTTAATAGGCAGTTGAAATTTCGTACTCAGTGAGTTGAGTTGAGCAAGAAACAAGTTTTATAACCTCGGGGCCTGAAAGCGCATGATAGTTTTGTACTTGTCGACAATACTGTGCGTTTGCACATGCTTAGCTGAGCGTTTGCTGCTCTTCTATGCTGTTAGTACCAAAATATCATTTTCTTCACCTAAAATTCCCCACGGAGGGAGTGTCATAAATTAGGGGCATAATTCTGTGCATTACACGCCGTTTAATGGATATTGATAGAAACGCGATTGTGAGAGATTTACATGATAATTCGCGAGATCTTTCTGATTACGTGAGATCACGCTGATAAAGCCTCGTTTTCACATATGACGTGCTCAGGTGGGAGAACGAGCAATTTGTCAGCTGTCCGTTATTCAATTAACATATCATCTAAATCTCGCGCGATTACGCCATATCTCGTAAAATATAATGAAAAGATCCGATATCGTTTCACGTGTGGGCTATGATACTCTTCATCGTTATTAAAATTGTTGGTGTTGTTGGTCGCTGTAATTTTCATTTCTGGTTCAATTTTGATGATAACTAAATATTAAAGAAAACCTGAAAATTCTTGTTTGTCAAGCACCATGTCGCAGATATACTTGTCCTTCATCATGGCATATTATTTTTGCTCAAGAGCATAATTACGGCTATTTTTTTCGGAATTCTTTCAAAGCAACTCTTAATAAAAGCGACTAAACTCAATTTGTTAAAAAAGTAAAAATGGGGTGGGGTTGAGCACATAAGATACCTAGCATCTATTCATGTTTATTTTGCATGGGTGAAAGTTTTCAGGATTAATCCTGAATTCAGGATTTTGAGGCTGACTTTCCATAGAAAGTCAGCCTCAAATGCTGAATTAGGCAGATTGCTATGGCTTCGCTGATTTATTTTCAGTTCATCTTAGGATAATTGACCATTTAACTTGAAAATATTAATCATTTGTAGGCATACAACAAGTTTTAAGACATTAATTCCAAAAGTTCAGGATTTTGGAAATTTTGAACTTTCACCAATGATTTTGTGAAAACAGGAGGATAAAGAGTTGCATTAGTATCTATTCACTTCGGCTGGAAAAATGACTAAGTTCATTTTGTGAAAAAAGTGACAAAAATAATTTGAGGATTTTATCCAAACAATATGCACAAGACTAGACAACTGTCTCAAGGTGGCATAAGAGTGCAATAATTCCAGAAAGTTTAATCAAAATAAGAGACATCATTCGTAATTATCAGAATCTAAAATGTTAGGAATTTTTTGAAGAAAAAACACGATATATTTTCAGGAACCTTTTTGCTTCTAATAAGACCAACTTACCGTCACCACTAACATTTACCATCAAGTCCTGTTTGAATGTCGTTTTCGCCATTTGTGGCTTCTCGTCTAGGTCTACACTATTTGACAAATACGCCAGCATTAAACTGGTGACAATTATTACCATCGCAAACAAGCGAAAGTATGTGCACGAATTACTGGTTAACCGCTTGTTCAAGCCTGCCCAGGAAAAAGTGTGGTTAGGTGAACTGACCGTCCCGCAATGACCACAGCTGTTGACTTGGGACGTAAAGCACCAAAACAAACAAAACCATCGCAAACAATGTTTAGATACCAAATTGTTTTGTCAGACATGATCTGTACCCCTTATCAACTAGTGTCGGCTGCTCATAATTTTTACAAACAGTTTGGACCCAGATCAGTCGGGCTGAACAGGATCCAAACTGTTTGACACTCTGGTGGTATTCCTGAAAGAATTTTTCGGGGAAAAATGTTTTTAAAAATATCAGCAGACGACGAAAAAGCATGAAAAATTGTCCAGAAGACAAGGCAGTTTATGCTGCTTTGGTCGTGTTCTTTTTTCTCATGTCCAAACGATCCTAACCCTTAAAGCGCCAGGAAAAAAATGCATCTGAAAATGAAGTCTGCTGAAGTCGTCTGCTGCAAATAATTGCCTAACATTACTGACAAATTAAGTATAGAAGCAAACAGCGTGGACCCAGAACCGACTGCTCCTATAGGAGCAGTCTGATCTGGGTCCACACTGTTTGCCATAGAGGCTTCTTAAACATTTCAGCAGACGAGAAACGCAGACGACTTTTGTTGCGATTGGCGCATTAAGAGCTAATTCCAAGTATAAAACAGCAGATTGTTTTTATTATGCTGGTAAGATTAAAATGTGCCCACGCCCAAACCCGCACCGTACAATTTGTTGCCATATATGCATTTAATTAGATATTAATAAATAAAGTTTATCGCGAGAGAATGGGACTTAGCAGAAAATAAGACACTCGAAAATACTACATTTGATAGAAGGTGTACAGTAAAACCTGTGTATAACGGCCACTCTCAAAAATACCAAAAATAGGTTTTCAATACCAATTATCGCTTAATGCAGGTCAAAAGTATTGCAGAATACTCAAGGGGAGCATTCTGCAATACTTTCGATCTACATTAAGCTTCCATTTGCCATAAAGGTCTTTGTTTTGTCTGTTCTTGTGTGGCCGTTTTACACAGGTACACAGGTAAGGTTTGACTGTATCTATATAATTTATAAGCAATAGAGACAAAAGACGCAATGTTTAGACATCATTCTGGGCCCGGAATTACAATGCCTCCTTAAAGTTAAGGTAGACTTAAATTGACGAACTAACTTAAATATCACGAAAAGTGCATTACAATCATTTTCCCTATCTTAAAAGTCTCCTTATCTCGACTAAATACTTAAATATTTAAGGTAGCAGCGAGGCTACCTTAAAGTTAAGATTTAACTTTTTGACATATCGATGTACGTAAATGTAAACAATGGCGAACGTCCGGACTTTGGTGAGACTGCAAAGACAACGACACGGATAGTCCTGCAGCGTTATTTTGACTATGTTGACATTCTGTATTTGCAATAATATTTACCAATAACAAAGTTATTTTAACTCCATATTTTTAGAATAATACATGCATTTTATTACATCAAAAATGTTATATGAACATACAAATCACAAGGAGAATTCGTAGCATAGTGGATGAATCGCTTGTCCACTGTCGTAGAGGTTGCGAGTTCGAACCCCGTCACAGTACCATGTTATTTTTTTTTATCAATTATTTATTGAGCCGTGGCATTCGATTTCCAACCATGTGGCATTTTGACATGTCTAGCCTCAGACGAGCCTGTGCAGCCGCCTTTTTAGCTTAGACAGTCAAAATGCTGATTGGGCAGTAGCTAAATATTCATAAATATTCAAACGACTAGCAAAGGCTCTGATCAAACTGCGCGTATGCGCTGGCTGATCTGAGGCTCTGCTCGTCGCACATATCACATTGTTAGAAATCTCATGTAGCAGCTCATTTAAAGCTGCATAGTCTGTAACTTTTGATCTTTTAATTTTTGAACTAATGTTTCTATTTTTCAAGAACACAGTAAAAAACTAAAATTCAGGTATGCATTTTACCAATTTCGTAAATCTTAACAAATTATCAGTATCGAAACAACAGCATTTATGTTAAATTTAACTGTCTATAATTATTGGAGGGACGCAAATAATTATCGACACGAGTAAAACACACCTGTTTTATAAGATAATTCACTTTTCCGTGCAGTTTTCCGCTCTAGTGAACAGATTTATTGTGAAAACATAACTTAATTCAACTTTTACAAATGATTTAAAAAGAAAATAAATTTTTTCGAAAAATGTTCATAGTTACAGAGTATGCAGCTTTAAAGATTTAATTCATAAGCATTTCCAAACCATTTGGGTTGCTGAATATCGCTTTACTTGATTTTATCGATTCCTGATCGTTGCACCCTTACTTACTTTAATGACAGCAAACAATGCGTACCCTATTGAATTGATGCATTCAGTGGCATCTCGCATATGCGTTTTCGTGTTTGATAATGTCCCATTTGATGGACACTTTGTATAACTGTTTTCCAATAATGCTTAAAGGACACATATGATAGTATGATACAATAAAAATGAAGAAAAAGAAATTAAAGCATTGATGGGATTCTAACCTGCGCATAATGGAAAAATAAATGTATGTTCTGCTGCCAGCGACATTACCTTCTGAGCTATACAAGATGATATCAAACAGTTTTCAAAACTACACCTGACTGCTGAATATGCCAGCCTAATGTTTTGATTTAAATGTTTACAAACAAGCACATGTAAACATGGCCATTAGATCTTGGCAGCACTATAG
This sequence comes from Loripinus fragilis, assembly GCA_964019695.1. Taxonomy (NCBI): domain Eukaryota; kingdom Metazoa; phylum Mollusca; class Bivalvia; order Lucinida; family Lucinidae; genus Loripinus; species Loripinus fragilis. The sequence continues at coordinate 45,819,933 of OZ026523.1, read as the reverse complement.
AAGCTTTTTAGGAGCGATATCGTTTCTCTACTACCACGATAACGTATATCCATGCGCGGATCCAGGAAATGTTCGTCGGGTTTGGCGGGGGGGGGGGGGGTCCAAGCCCGATTGACTGAAAAAAAGCTCTGTCGTTGTTTTCTTCTTCTTTTGTTTGTAAGTCCACAGCTTGTTTTGCAGAGGGAGTCCAGTGATCATGGCTTTTTCAAAGTAACTATCATTAAACTATAACTTTCCGATATTCCATGGAGAAGGACGGACCAACGTTTCCGGGGGGGGGGGGGGGGGGGGTCCAACTTTTCCCAGGGGGAGGGGGTTCAATTGCATATTTCTATATAAACCTATAGAATTTATGATTTTCCAGGGGGCTGCACTCCTCCTCTGGATCCGCGCGTGGCATCGTTAACTGGGTTCGTCCACACATCGTCTTGGCCAAAAGACATAGCATGACTCTCACTCCATTGATGCAAGTTCTGTGCGGCTGGGGTAAACAACGACAGGGTCCTACTGTGATTGGAGATACGCTTGGGGTATCAAAAAATGTCATGAGTAGGGTAGTGCACCGTGTATCAAAGGCGTTTTGTGTAAAGGAATCTTGTTTTATTCTCAACGTCGTATGTGAAAGGAGTCTCTACAATGTTGCTAGCACATATAAAATACAGAATTACCCACATGCTTTGTCCCACACTGTATGAGGCGATCACAAATGAACTGAATTACTAGAAACGCTGTTTTGCATTAAATTTTAAAAAAAATGCGTATCGCTGCCTATCAGGTATGATTTATTAGTAATAAGGTTGAAGGGTTCACCACATCAAGAAGTCTGAGAGTATGCTATAACTACCCCCCCCCCCCACACACACACACTCCCCCTTAAGCATATGAACAAACTAGAGGATCTGAAGGTCCTGTAGCGCTTACCTGATCTCATTGATTAAATTAAAATAGGTCAAGGTCAACTTAGGCTTATTATTGAAACATATTTTGTTTTACCATGTATGGGAGTGTTTTTTTTTTTTTCATTTGGAATTAGTATGCATTGTAGCGCGTTCTGTCTCAATTGGCGCCTTTAAATACAAAAAACTAGCTTTAAGTATCTGATAATCAGCCAATTTCTGGCTTGCCATTAGGAATTTATGTGTCCAAAATGAGTACATGTACGCTATGTAAGTCATTAGTTATGACTCGACAGGGCTCGCGAAATAGATGGGTAAGCGGGTGCCACTTTGGCAGAGATATTTGTAGCTTATAGCATGGCATCAGTGTTGTACAGCTCAAGTCGGATGAAAATCCCGAATTTACGTAGACCTCGAAGTCTCCCAATTACTGATATTGCTTGGGAGCGCAGTGCCTCAGTGGCAGAGTGCTTGACTCGAGACCGAGGGGCCGCGGATTCGATCATCACCGGCGTAACTGCGTTGTGTCATAGAGCAAGAACATTAATCCTAGCTTAGTACTAGTTCAACCCAGGAAGCCCCGTCCCTTTATAACTGAAATATTGTTGATAATCAATCAAATTAAACAAACAAACAAAAACTGCTATTGTACTGTTTACCTTAACTTGAAACATTCGTAACGAGCCAGCACGATATTATGGTACTTATCGCATAGGCGAGCAACCATGGATTGCTCAAGGATCCACATAACCTGCCAAATCCACCTCAACTTAAAATATGCACGCGTGTGCTGGTTCAGGAAAAAAGGATAAAAAACATAACCTCCATCATGCATCATTTGTGTTAGGTTATACGGATGGGATAAGCAACACAGTATTATTGGTTAGCCCATAAATAGTCTACAACGAGCTAGATGCATGTAAACTGCTCCCACAAACACACAAAGCATGATCATCGCGAACGAGTTCGTATGTATCACCCCCTCCCCCTCCCCCTCCCCCCCCCCCCCCGCCGCAGAGCACCCCATCTGCTCTCCCTCCCCGTCTCCTCTAAAATGACGCCCACACTCCTAATGAAATGGAAACTATCAACTTAAATAATTCTGCGTCGTGGGGAGGGTTTTAATGAGCAGGAATTACTCTATTTTGTAGTATTTTCGAGTCCGCTGATTAATTTACAGGTGGGTCTCTTACAGTCATTAAAACTCTATATTTTTCGTATGTCCTCGTAAGCCTTTCCGTCAAATTAACGATTTTAGCCGAGGATTTATACTTAAGTTAGGTTCACAAAAACGGTGCATTATAAATGCACAATTAACACGGGTGGTAAACCTAGGAACTACCACGAAATTGTGTTAACGTAATTTTGTTCCCAAGCCACATCCGGGACACGTCGTGGTAGTTTCCAGGCCGAAAATTGGATAAAGAAAGGTTGGTGTCACTTTCATTTTTGTTTTATTTTACAACTTAGAACAAACAATGGTGAAATCCGACAATGTGGTTCCGTGTAAGTATGTCTCAGCGTCCCCTCTAGCCCAAAATTTTGTTTGAAAAGTTATTTTCTTTCTTTTGGTACGTGTTTCCCCACTGAGCATCGGACCAACTTTCCCCAATGTTCGAAGGATTTTAGCCCATATCTGTCAAATTGAATGGAATTTGATATCATTGGTCGATGGAAATGATAAAAAGACCCTAAATAAACATTTCTACACAGAAAAAAAATCTAAGCATTTACTCGTAAACGATTCATGCTCCATCCGTCCTGTGTGGTAGTTTCCAGCTCATCGTGGTAGTTAAAATGCTATCGTGGTAGTTTCCAAGACTTTGTAGGAATTTAGTAGTAGTTCGCATCAGCAGATTTCCACTATTCAGGGGCTACTTCATTTTTATAAAGACAGGGTGTGCGGGCCGAACCTTGAATACTCCTCTTATTCATACGAAGACCTTTTCAAATAACCTTTTGTCAGATAACAAATGAGGACTGCCTGAATTTTAATTTTAGTTGGCTATTGAAATGATGAGAAGAATGAAAAGAAGGGATATTCACAGTTTTTGTTTTTGAATAAACATGCTTTTTAATTATCAAATAACATGGCCTCTCCTCGTCACACTCGCATGTATATAAAAAGTGTCCCAACCCGAGGATATTTCCCTTTTTTCCGAAGCGCAAGTACTAACAATACTTTGGGCCAGTAGTCTTAGCCTGCCATTTTATCTTAAAGCTGACTGAACATGGAACAACGTAGCGAGTGACGCAATTTTTTATATCATTTTTTTTTGTCTGTTGCTTGGTCCACCACGGCTCAACTGATGACCTTCTTTTGCTTTAGATTTCCAGAGGTGTTGTTTGGCAGTCCAGGGCGTGGTCTCCACCTGTCAAGCATCACATTGAATCTCGAGTCCTCAGCTTAGCTTCCTCATGGTGTTGAAATGTGGTTTATTTGTTTACTGTGGTAATTAATTGACGAGTTCGAGGGTTATCATGCGAAACAAACAACCACTATAATGTTTTGTAACACTTCAGAAACGTATCCTATAAAGTCTTGGAAACTACCACGATAGCATTTTAACTACCACGATGAGCTGGAAACTACCACACAGGACGAACGGGGCATGAATCGTTTACGAGTAAATGCTCAGATTTTTTTTCTGTGCAGGAATGTTTATTCAGGGTCTTTTTTATCATTTCCATCGTCAAATGATATCAAATTCCATTCAATTTGACAGATATGGGCTAAAATCCTTCGAACTTTGGGGAAAGTTGGCCCGATGCTCAGTGGGGAAACACGTACCAAAAGAAAGAAAATGACTTTTCAAACAAAATTTTGGGCTAGAGGGGACGCTGAGACATACTTACACGGAACCACATTGTCGGATTTCACCATTGCTTGTTCTAAGTTGTAAAATAAAACAAAAATAAAAGTGACACCAACCTTTCTTTATCCAATTTTCGGCCTGGAAACTACCACGACGTGTCCCGGATGTGGCTTGGGAACAAAATTACGTTAACACAATTTCGTGGTAGTTCCTAGGTTTACCACCCGTGATTAAGATAGAATATTAACTTTAAGAAATATTGGAGTTAAGTTCGTAAATGTCTACTTAACTTAAGGAGGCATTGTAATTCCGGGCCCTGGGCCCGGAATTACAATGCCTCCTTAGAGTTAAGGAAGACTTAAGGTAGTACCGGACTCACCAGCATATGTCCAAAAAGTTACCATCTTTTGATATGTTAAAAAATAGCTCAAAACTCATCTATTTTGACAAAAATAACAGGACCTTACCGTGCTTTTTAAAAAGTTATTAAACTTTAAGAATCGTAAAATACGAGTTTTTCAAAATATCAATTTCTCATATTTTAAAAAAATTGAAAGTGAGAAATGCAATATTTTTTCCTCGGAATACGCTACATGCTATTGGCTAATAAAAGAACACAAAAACAGCGAAAATAAAGGCACGTGGCTTATTTTTTAAGCTAAAATCTATTTTGTAAAAAAAAATTAAGGCCAAAATATCGTTTAAATCTTGAATAAAAAATGTCACACAATGTAACTACAGAAACAAGAAACTTATTATTTTGAAGGAAATTTTGCATAGAAACTTATAATTAATTAAAAAGCATATGTCACCGTGCTCGTTTTTCTTTTTTGTGCTATTTTCTTTCTGTACCTCTGAATTAAAAACAGGCATGGAGTGCCATACCTGCTTCATTGTTTAATTTAGATCCGTGTGCGTAGACAGTGTACTGTTTGAGTTGATGTTGTTTAATTTAGGTCCGTGTGCGAAAAGCCTATTATTTGTCTACTCCTCATTTGGCACGTTCTAGGACTCCTTAGGACCTTTATAAGTGCGTTCGTGCGCGCGCTTGTGTGTGTGCCAAAATGAGGGTGAGTGTACGAGAGAGAGAGAGAGAGAGAGAGAGAGAGAGAGAGAGAGAGAGAGAGTGGGGAGGGAGGGAGGGAGGGAGGGAGGGGGCAATTCACGTGCTGTTGATTCATAGCATTTTTGTTGTTGCTTTTATTATTTTCTTTTTTTTTTCTTTACTTTACATACAGTATCCGTATTCTGGATTCGTTACAAAATTGACGTCATCAGCAGTAACGCGTATTGAAGTGTCGTCAGGATGACGCAAGTCTTGGATCTGGAAATATGTTCTATTTCGAAAACGTTGTTGCAAGAATGACCTTAATCTGCAATAATGGTTTTCTGATACACTGAGATCTGCTAGACCCCTCAGGGGTAGTCATAACCCTCGCCTTTCTGGTTTGGGTTTCAACACCACCTTGGTGTTCTAGCAGGTGGCAATGCATAGAAAATCACGTTTGATCCCAATATTGAAGTTATTAAAAGAGCTGTAAAAATAGATGAAATGCGAGGCTTGCCAAGAATTTTGTCACTTATTCGTGACAAGCTTAGTAAATTTAATAATACAGGAGCACGACTGTTAGGTTCTATTTATTGTATGACCCTAAAACTACTTTAAAATCGCGTTTAGAAATTGCGTGGAACTATGCTTTGATGTTGCCATATAATTATATGAGAAACCATTACGGACGTCATTACATAGCGTTACTAAAATTTGTAAACTGCTAGTGGTACATGTCGTTATGTCACTCCCATGATAAATACAAACGAACAAACAAATAAGTAAACAAACAAACAAGCAATAGGGCTCAAACCAGGGCCTACTTGGTCTCAAGTTGAACGTTATGCCACTGCGGCAATGGGTAAAGAAGGGACGATACACGAGTTTAGGTCTTTTCATAAATGCAATTAGCTAATTCTAAGACAAGCATGCATATGTGAACTGCCATATTAGATTATTCACAGCTCGCATATATATATTTCATCCAAGCTAAAGAAAGGGAGCCCTCCCACCTACGACGTCATATTTACAAAGATTTGTGAATCACCAGAGTCAAAGTGTTATGTCATGGGGCAAGACACTTTATCAGCGAATAGTACATACATTGAATACGCATGAATATTACTTTTTCTGACCAGAATTGCCTGACCAGGCCTCAAGGTTATAAAACTTGAGTGAAGTCTCAGACTTAAAATAAAGCGCAATGATTGGCTGCTTTCGGACACGTGTGCGCAAGTAGCCAATCAGTGCGCTTTATTTTGAGTCTGAGAATGAACTCAAGTTTTATAACCTCGAGGCCAGGTATTAATAGACTTTTCGCTTACTGTAAAGGGGGTAACTTTAATATTCATATCTGGGCGTTGTTCGGCTAATTCATCCGCTAAACAAGTATTTGGTGAAGAATTAGTAAGTTGTTTGAGCCGCGCAACGTGCGTGCATTTCATGAAAATCCTAACCGTATGCACACTGAACTCACATTTATTAACCCTTAAAGCGCATAAATACAAAATGTATATTTTTGTCGTCCACTAAAATATGTGAAGCCTCAAACACAAACAGTGTGGACCCAGATCAGACTGCTCCTGTATGAGCAGTCTGATCTGGGTCCACAATGTTTGCCTCTATATGCTTATGTTAAATAGACATTTTCAGATGCAGTTATTTTGCTGGCGTTTTAAGGACTAAATAATGTGTTTTGCGTCTATACTGAGATAATGGCGCAAGACGATACAGTTGCTTTTGAATAAAACCATGCCTCATTTTCAGCTTTTACCTATTCCTAAGGTTGACCAGTCCTAATTACGCATTCATGAGTCGCCGCCTTTACAGTAAGCGAAAAGTCAAAGAATATAACTGGGAACGCATTGAGGGGTGAAACTGGACTAGACGGTCAAAATATATTTGGTCATACAGATGTGTTGATAAATGATATTTTTTGTGAACGCCAATACTTGTACGTTTTAAGACAATAAATAAAGATAACTCTTACTTTTTTAAAAACACTCGGTTATCGTTTCCATGGGTCCTGTACTACGTTGATTTTTCAGGATGCGAAAAATAACGTTTAAAACTGATTAAAATCAAAATAGTTTTGATTTTTCTGAAGATTTCAATGATATCTTTGACCACAAATACCACATCGATCCAGGCAATTTATTTAGCATTTAATATAGCATGTTGAAATATCAATACTTAACTTAAGTCTTGCTTAACTTTAAGGAGGCATTGTAATTCCGGGCCCAGCTGGTGAACAAGTAGTGTAGTAACCAAGTTGAATCTTACCGTTGACAACTGACAATATACAAAGAAGAAGCAAAGTATTTTCAAGCTTATAAACATGAAAATGCACTGGATTCTCTTAAATTCCTAACGTTGTGGAGAAAACCTTAACCTGCCAACTACGTCTACCAACCGTTAAATAATGACATTTTACGCGGATTTACAGGCTGGTCTGTGTCTTTGTTGGTTGCATGCAACATTTCAGGTTTTCTCGCAACGAGTCAGCCTGTTTAAATATTTTAAAAATGATGTGTACCAATAGACTTATAAAGTCTGATGAGATATGATTTTTGATTCATATTGATGCTTTTCTTTTATTAATATTGATGCTTTTTAACTAAAATTATCACTCCTCTCAAATACTTTTTTCTTCTGTGTTTGGGCCAGCATGTAAATTAAAATTCTGAACTGGATTGTGTTAGCATAAGATAAGATGTGGAATGGTAGCGGTTGTTGGAAAATAACAACATCTACGACTGATTATCATAGTCTCTTTTGTGATAACACTAAAAGCGGGCCGATGATGGCCCAACATTGAATGCTGGCTTGGAAGCTTTGCGATTTTTTTCAGGTGATCCGGACCAGTATTGCTAAGAAACCCTATATTTGTGATTTTGCGGGGGGGGGGTTCGGACCACCTGTCCCCCTCTGGATCCGCGCATGCAAGTCTCATCTGAAAAAAAGTGTCTTTTCCCGCTCATTTTGGTTACCAAATTTGAATCAAAAATCGTATTTGTCCATAACATATTAATTATTGACCAGTCCACAGTTAATGAAATTACTGAGGCTATAAACATTTGATCTATTGATCTTTAATCATTATTTATATCATTCAGTGGCTCATTCTGAGCTCACCCCGAGAATGGACTGACTTGACCGTTGAAATGTTTACATGTTCTGTAGAGAAACGAAGGAATCCATAATAAAACTCACTGTATCAAATTTTATTTATTATTTTTTGTCGGTGTTCTAAGGAGTTCAGAAATTGATTTCAAGTCACTGATTAACAATTTGAATTATACATGTAATTTGAATAAAGCTGATTGCTTTGCAGTAACTTTTATGCCTTCTCATGAGAAAAAAGCTGTTTATGCACGGATTCACATGCCCCCAGATAAGTGTGCGTATTGGAAAACTATTTTCTTTATTTCTCATCCAAAACATATGTTGTGGGTACTCAAAAGAACCGTCTCAGTGAGACGGTTCTTTTGAGCGCCCAAAACACATGTTAAAATTGATGGGTAAGAAAATAATTACAATTTTACGATCATAAAATTTCCTTATCTTGATATATGCATTCAGCTAACCTGCGCATTCATGCAGACTGATCAGCGCAAGTGTTGTTCGCTGCCTGGACATAAACTTTGTCAAATATTTGATTTTATTTTGATATTCTGTATATTTCAAACTCAACTACGCTTATCACGTTACGGTACGTTTGGTGACGGTTTGGCTCTAATTTTCAGAGATTCGGTTTATGCAGTTCCTCACGGGACATTAGCAAAACATGGTCGAAGTAATAATCTGCGACCATCGCCGGAACTTTGATCTTATAAACAAATTTAAGTGGATTATCTTTAACTTAATTACAGATAGAAGAAGAAGGAAATGGTATCACTCCATTTTGTCCAAGTTTTCATCAAGTTGCTTCCGTGAAAGGCGCGAATTTCAGCACCCCGCACTTTGATACCATCCTGGCTGCACTTTGCATGCGGCATTTGTACAAAGTCGTATAAGCAGTAGTTATAACATACGTTGCGGGTTATCACATTTGAGCCAAATACAGACATATAAAATGTTTAAGACATTACCATGAGATATTTGAAAGTATATATTTCTAGACGCAATATTTGGAATAATGAGCTGGGCTAATACAACATAGTAAGCACGGTTAACAACCAATAAAACAAATGTTGAAGGAAAGCAAACAAAAAGTCCTTGATCAATCTGCTCATGATCAGCGACTATGTGTTTGCACATGCTCTTCCTAAGTGTTTGGGTCTGGCGTTTGCAAGATTGTGTATTTGCTGTTTTAATGAGTTTGTAGCCATTTAACTGGCACAGCCCTGAATTTCTTTGCTTGACTAACTACAAGATAGTTTCAGGCCAAATTTGACAGTAAATAAGGCTCAAAAGCGTGCCAGAAATGTGCACCGTTTCATCAGCTTTATGTTTTTTAGGGTTTACAGACTACACGGCCACCAATCCAGCTCCTTCATCCTATAAAATACAAGTTGAATTTAACTTCCTGTCTCCAATTTTGAGACAAAGTTTAGAAATTCGACGAGACACTCATTCAACTTCTCGACACTGATAGTGGTTTTAAGAGGATCTTTTGCCTGGCAGTTTAAAATGTTTTGTAATGAAGAAAAATGGCATTTTTCCCAACTTCAACACAGATTCTAGAAAGAGCACATTATTTAAGGTATGTCGAAGCTGAAAATAACATTTTCGGATTTCTAAAAGTTTGTTTTTGTTAGAAAAAATAACGATTTTGCTGAATTCAAGGTCCATCTAATCAAACATTAAATACAAAATGATTTTGTAGCCTTAAATATACATTAATTCTTTGATAGATGCCCGCTTTTATTTTCTTACTTCGTAAACCTTTGTGGCTTACTTTAACTGTTGTGAAATATAGATTTGCACCAGAAGTGCTGCAGGCATATTGCCGATTGGTTCGTATCTTTCATCTTGGGGAACAAATTGACTCGGTGTAAATTACTCTTCCTTATCTGTTGGGTTTCTTTCATCCAATAAAATCTATCATCACAAATCATCAAGGCGAGATTTACAGCTCCAATTTGTCTGTCAGGAATCCATGGAAATATCTAAAACCAGGACTGTAAGTGTTACAAGTATCCAAATCTCTAGACTGGCTCCCTGTCGTATGTTCAATTGATTTAATAAGGATGTTCTGACCAAGAGAAATAATCCAAACATTGTTTTCCCATCAGAGTTGTCTTTTCTTTCAGCCCTTAGAACATACTCAGCCATCATTAGATTGAGAAATCAATGAAAAAAATACTTTTGAGTATGCATAATTAAGTTTGACGACGGGAGCCAGTCTACCAAATCTCATGAACTGACTACAAAAAAAGCAAGTGAGTATGATCAGAAAACACCACAATCACATACAATAAAACATGTGTAAAACGGGCACTTTCAAAAAGACCCAAAATTGGTTTCCAATATTAATTATCGCTTAATGCAGGTCAAAAGTATCGCAGAATGCTCCAGGGAGCATTCTGCAATACTTTCGACCTTCATTAAGCTACCATTTGTCATTAAGATCTTTATTTTTTCTGTTGGTGAGTTGCCGTTTTACACAGGTTTTACTATGCTGCAGACTAACCAACGGCACTGTGAGGAATAGCCACAGAACACTGACTGTCACAAGACATCTGAAGACAATTAAAGTGAATCAACCAGCTCTTCCTCCATCAACTAGAAGGACTCACAAAACAAGGATCAAACACAGAACCCACACAAACACTGGCTGCAACAATTAACAATGAACCAACAACAATAGAACCACCGCCTTAGAACGGACAGCACCCTAAGCCACCAGGGGGCGTAAATGTATATTACTGGTAACAAATCTTCGCCTAAGATTATGTTATTGTTAAAACACAAACTTGTTTAGCTCGCATTATGGCTTCCTAGCTATAGCATTGCACCATCACAAAGAAACGATCTAATCGAAATTAACACACTAAAAAGGCTATCGAATCACAGATATGCCTAGACCAAGTGTTGACTATTTGTTAGGGTTTTTAAATATTCACTGGTTTGATGGCTAGTTTAAATAGGAAGAGTTTCTATTTCCGTCCAAGTTTTCTTGTACAAGAAAAAATAAGATTATTCGGGGGTGGGGAGGGGCGGTGAATACACCGTGAACACGACACATTTTTCTTATACAAGAAAAATGATAGTGTATACAGGAATAAATACTTAACAGTATTAACACAAAATAATGTATATATATATATGACGAATTTAAAGGCCGACTCTTTTGCATTGACATACAAGAAAAACTGGAAAATACGCTAGTAACAACACCAATCATAAACAATAACCAACGTTGCTCAATAAGGGACCTTCAATAGGACACCTAGCTCAGTTTGTGGTTTTATAGTTAACCCTTCAAGATTTATGGGCTCTCGTCTGACACCTTATTCCCTTGAACGACGATAAAGCCCCATGATCCGTATCATGTTAACACCTCAGCTTATCTGAGGAAAACACCCTGGCGAGTTACCAAAATTTATGGGCATGAGCCGAGATTTACTGGCGAAGCTGAAAGCAATAAACCACATGGGCATGTTCCGTGTTATTGGTAGGCGTGGTTTGAATAATTAATCGTTTGATGGTATGAGAGGCATTTTTAGGCACCTTTCCGCCAGGGTTTTCACTGTTTGCAACGATAAATCAACATTTATGAATTTGGAAATGCTTACCCATTAACGTATTTGGATAGAGCATACGAAAAACGTAATTTGAATAATTCATCATTCTGAAAATATCCATGAAAGAGCTTTTCGAAAAATTGATTTTAAAAGAAAATGGGGTGGGGGTATGGGGGAGGGTCAGCAAACGCAAAACAACACCAAAAAACCCCCCCAAAAAACCCCCAAAAACAGCAAAAGATGTACCGGCATGCAACGGCATTGACGAAAAACTTGCTACTACAAGCGAAATTTCAATATTATAGCTAGTCTCTGTAGCTAAGGCGACTGGTGTCAGAAACAGGTATTCTCGCGTGCAGATCGCGTGAGAGCCCAAATTAAAGAAGAAACTGATTTCATCTGATGTTTTAACATTTTGCCCGCTAGTGTCATCTACATAATTAGGATCAGTGACACGTGATTTCCAACATTGTAGCATTTTGACAAGTGTAGACTCAGATAAGCCTGTGCAGCCTCCTTTTAAGCTTAGAAACTCCAAATGGTGTTCAGTCAGTAGCTTAACAGTCATAGAATATTCAAGCGACTGGCAAAGGCTCTGATCAGACTGCGCGTATGCGCAGGCTGATCTGAGGCTTAGCTGGTCGCACATACCACATTTTTGGAAATCTCATGTCACGGCTCAAGTATGATCGCTGCAAACAGTTGAAACCGAGACCAGGCCTCACAAAGCGACGGGTCTGACCTGAAACTGTTTGACATTGGTGTTATTCCTGAACAGATCATTTTGAAGAAGATAAAAATTGAAAAAAAAAACAGTTTTTTTTTGCACCCAGCATGCAAAGAGTTAAGTAAGTAAAACAATATGAAACATCGTATGTACATTCTGAAGTCTGGAAACTGTAGATTATGGTTCTAATTGTGCTAATAATGAGGAATTAGCTGCTGATTTGGTGGGATAAAAGATTGAATGCATGTGTGTCGGTGTCAGTTCACAGCTGGCTCCAATCCTCGACAGGTACACAGGTGTGCTGGGTACAAAACATCAAGCCTCGAGGTGATAAAGCTTTTTTCATGCTCAACTCAACTTAACATGAAATTTACTCGGCTCATAAATGTTAAAATGTGCTCATTTTAACATTTATGAGCAGGGTAAATTTTATGTTTAATTTATCAGCAGAGTAAATACAAAAATGAGAGTTTAAAAGCAAGAAATATCTATATTTTTAACATTTTAGTTTTTAGGCGCAGTAGAAATTTCATGCTCAGTTGAGTTGAGCATAAAAAATATGATCTCGGGGGGCCAGAACTATTTTTCATTCAGAAAAAACATGAATCTATGGGTCAGAACACAAGATTGCGGTACGTATCGCATAAGCGCAAAACCGCTTTTAAAACGATCCATGCTGACGTATAAAGCGGGGCTATGGGTTTTAATGTTTGGTATGAACCTTTCCTCTACTTACATACTTTGTGTCCGCGAGAAGTGAAGGCTTTGGCGAGACCTATATGGAATGATAAACCTTTTACATTACAAATGCATCGTGGGCCGATTCAGAGGGGGGCATGGGATCCACCCCCTGAAAAATCACAATTTGCTTTATGTTACCTTGGAAAGACTGGTACGGACCCACCTAAGAGGGAGGTCCGTATGGCCCTCTGTGAAATACGTTGATTACAAAAAGTTATAGTTTTCAGGACGATAAAAGATTTGGTGAGATAAAAGTTGAACCGACCCCCCACCCCCCCCCCCCCCCACACACACACACATGACGGAATTTTCGGGATCCGCGCATGTTCATTGACAATATGATTGCTCAATGATTTGCAATAAATAGTTCCCAAACCTCAAAGTTTTTGAAGATGCGATTTGTTTATCAGACACTTAATTTCACCCATCCACAAATCGATTCTACCTCCACAAATGAAACTGCACCTTCTCGATGAAATCGCATAAATCTCAAATAATCAATTTGTACGAGTTCTGGCATACGTATGTTGTGCGTTGGTTCAGATTAATATTTGTCCCTCTGCATGTTGCGGGCACCTAGACACACCTACTATCGTGGGAATATTGTGAAACTTTGTCACGAATTTGGCATTTGGTTTTTATTTGGGGTTTAGGTTAAGTTCTATGGACTGCTATCTGTTTCTCTTTCTTGAATGCCATTGAAATCAATCAATCAATCAATCAATCAATCAATCAATCAATCAATCAATCAATCAATCAATCAGTTAAGCAAAGAAGAAATCAAAAATAGAAATGATAAAATTTAAAGCCTCTTTTCATTGATAAATTATCAAAAGATATCCATTTTCTCAAAACATTCGAAAACACAAACGATAATGAAATGAAGTCTTATGCAACCAATGCATAAAATGAATAAATAAACACACAAATAAATATAATAGAAGCCACCGTAGCATTTTCACATCACGAATATACCCGCCGAAATGATATTATGTTATTACATATAGCATATTTCTCAATTCTCTTTATATCTGATATTAGTTGGAATAGGTTAATAATACAAACAGATCGCAGGTTAAAGTAAAATATTTATCTTACCCAACAAATTGAACATGAGCGTTATTTTTGTAACATAAGACTACTAAGTACTTGTAATAATTTATATTTCCATTCGAGCGGATTATCTGCTTAGCTACACATTATCCCGCTGACTTAATTAATTAACCACATTTTCTTTTGTAATCTCGACACATTTGAGTTTTTTTTGAAAGCAGATACTTGTTATAAATGTCAATCTCTGCAGCATAACGTGTAATCACAGATCAGTCGGCTTCTGCAGAAGCCGGTTGATCAAGATTTACACATTTAACAAGCACATGCTGTGTTGGCAACAACGGTTCTAACGTTAAGTTAATCTACAGCAGGGAACATTCAAACGCTTCACATGCTTGCGATAGCAGCGCGAGCTTCTTGGGTCACGTGATATACAAATGATTACTTATTGCTAATTGCTTTAGCAGTTTGTTAATTACTGTTTACTGAGAAAACACTAATGACCATATGATGATTTACACTTAATCTATCTAACATCGGGAGAAGAAATGCGAACATAAGCCTCAACTCTTATTCCGAATCTAAACATCGTCGCGGTTTTCACATCGAAAGTTAATGACGCTTTTTTGCGTACTTACCGTTAATCTTTGTACTATCGGTTAATCTAAATACAGTCATTTTTATCCAGAAAACATATCTGAACTTCTTTTTTAATATTGTGCAATTCAAAGTGGTTTCTGGTCGCTGTTTTTGCGGGAGCAATGCTAAGTTGATACCGGCCTTTAGGTTTATAGCCCATTTAGACGTATTCGCGCAGATATCCGTTGATTCTATATGTCTTGTTTTTGGCCCCTTCCTTAGCAGAGAATGCATACCGTAACCTTTAATTGTGACAATGACCTCGAGTCTGCCTGGTTGAATCATGTGCTTTGCACAGCGTCTCATTGAGATAAACATTTTGACCAAAGTTTGAGTAAAATCTTTCGAAGGGTTATGAGATATGAGTAGAGGACCCAGAGGAAATCGGGGAAAATGTAGCCAGAAAGTAACAGAAATTTATACTATATTCTGAGCTAGAGGTGATGTTTCGGAAGTGTGAAAAAGGATATTGCACACATTTTAGACCTTGCAAAAGGGTAACCATAGGAACCCTTTAGCATGCTTCATAGTAGGCTTTTGACTACATTTCTTCTAGACCAGATTAGGCATAATTCTTACTATTCGCACAATGCCTTAAACACAGCCGCTGGTTCTTGGGCTGTCTTTATAATACATGTATATAGTAACTAAAACACGTTGCAACCGTTAGAATAATCTACGACTAAGATACGTATTACTGTTAAATATGTTACTTACTTTCAAATACATAATACTATTTTTCACTAGACCATAGGCTGCCATAAGACCTGTCAAGAGGGTATTGGATAGCGCATACGACTGATATTACAGAAGGTGACGGTTTTAATCCAGCATAACCTAATCTTTTTTCCCCACGTATGTATCGGCATAATTTTCAAAATGGCAACATCAGATGGTTACGAAATGTCTGTGCTATCAAATAAGAAAGTAGCACGAATGACGATGAAATGAAAAATCACAATATTCACACTCCGGATGTATTGACAATACCACCAACAATATAGAAGGTACTGATCTTCAAGATTCATGGATTCACCACCTCTACCCAACCAAGAGTGTATCAATAAATTAGATTGTGCTTAGATTTTGCTTTGTACAACCTATATCGAGAGGTTTCTACAAATGGTTACAAATAAAAACAGAAATACCTTGATAAAAATGAAAACATCTTATCATGGTACAGAGCCATGCTAGTAAGCAGAGCCAGATCAATAGATAACTGTCTCCAAAGTGATATGAAAATCAGGAAACAAAACAAAAACTCTACTAAAGCATACAAATATGCAAGGGGCTGCTACAACATAAATAACTTTATACCAGGAGACTATACCAAAATAGATGAACTATTTAAAAAAAAACTACATATTTGCACTATGATTAGAGGGAAGTAAAACCAGGATCAGAAAATACAAGTAGTAATATAAATGCAGCTGAAGCAGAAAAGAAATGTACGGTACACTGCCTTGGTGAAAGACTACAGACACTAGAAAATAATAACAAAAAAACTGAGTCTATACCGCGTATGCTTGAAAAAGAGTTACATCGTTCTAGTAGCAATCTGGATGAAGTAGAATGAACTATTGAAACAATATCAAACAAACTTACTAAGATAGACTCACACATGAAAAGAATTATATGTGTTCAAAGAGTGTAGGAGAGTTTGACCGCTATATCAACGAATCACGTCTAGTAAAGCTAGACGAAGCTGTACAAAAAGTCACACACACATTAGCAAGTATTAAATCTAAGATCTAAAGTAGAAAATGTCCTGACACAGAATAATCTGAAGAAAAAAACAGATCCTTCAGAAATGGAGAGAATCTACAATATTAAAACGCAGCAGACTCGGTTTTATTGAGTCTGTTCATGAGAACTAATGGAAAGTGAAACAATTCTCACGCCCCTAGCACTGGCTTATGCAGTAAGCAAAGAGTAAAGCAGAAGCAGCAACTGTGAAGGCTGAACAGCTCCATTATCGAACCTACACCAAATTCGACTCAACAGCAAAACATAACGAAAATGCGACCTAACTAAACTTCTAACAACACTCTTCTAAACAAAAGAGACACAGAAGATTCAACCAGCCATCAGAAAAGTAAGTAAATGAAAGAAAAAACAACAACCGAAAGAATGAAAGATACATCTGTCACGAATCTAATCTTTTTGCATATAGTTGCAATTTTACATTATATGCATCATATATATAATTAAGAATTTAATTACATTTAGACAATAAATGACCGGCGCCCTGTTGTCTTGATCGCAGATTCACCCTGCTTATCAGTTCCTAGGGGTGCCTGGAGTTCACTTGGTCAGTTTAAATGTTCGCGCTGCTGCGAGCGGTTGAAACAATGAATCGCTCTCAAAATTAGATACATGTATCAGATGAATATAAAGAAAAAACATTTGTTCAGGAATATCAGTTAAATTCTTACAGTTAAAACGGACTATGGGTTCTACTGAAGAAAATAATGACACGGAAATTTGTGTGCCCGAGTTTTCATTTGATGAATGGGCAAATGAACTGGGCTTGAAACGGCCCATTACACAAGAGCTTAGGAAAGAGGAATTGGTCACCAAAGAAGCTCTTTCACTCGTGGAACTTAAAGACTTGAAAGAGTTAAATTTTCCACTTGGTGTGATCAAAATCATCATGAACGCTATCTCAAAATGGAATATAAAAACAGATTCTAGTGCGGTCGTTTCAATGGACAAGGGCCCTCCACCATCGGAGTCAGCGCAGGGCTCACCTTCAGGCAACCTGGACCAGCTTACTGGG
The DNA here is from genome assembly GCA_964019695.1 of Loripinus fragilis. Taxonomy (NCBI): domain Eukaryota; kingdom Metazoa; phylum Mollusca; class Bivalvia; order Lucinida; family Lucinidae; genus Loripinus; species Loripinus fragilis. The sequence continues at coordinate 45,802,545 of OZ026523.1, read as the reverse complement.
GCAGGTAAGACACTAGACACTTTATTAAATGACATTGAGGCCCCTGTGGTTACCAAAAGTGACACAAAGATAAACTTTGGCTTTATGGACCCAAGAACAATACTTACCTTAAAAGCTCAAAGTACCAAAGCTGTACATATTACTCAGTTCATCACAGAACAGTGTAAAAGGCGCCGCCAAAACAGACGTAAAGAATTCATAATCAAATCGGGGAAGGATTCTGAGGCGCTTATTCTGAAGCCTGACGACGACCACCCATACTTGGGAATTTATATTGAAGAATGGGGAGCAGCCAACATGAGGCTCCTTAACCATTTGTTATCATCTGGACAGCTCCCACGCAATGACTTAGAATTTTATTTGGCCTACACGACAAAGATTTTCGAATTCGCTGAAAAATATGAATGGAACAGTGTCCTTAGTTATGACTACCACTATCGCGAGCTGCAAGCTGAACACCAGTTTATGTGGGGTACTTTTTCTCCGCATATGGAGATCCAGATCCTAGTACCTAAGCGCGGTAAACCAACTGTTAGCTCCCAAGCTTCAAATTCGGGTCAGCAACCTAAGGAGGACTGCAAGCTATTCAAAGCTAGAGGCTTCTGTAGCTTCGGCACTGCTTGCAAATACCGTCACCCACCTACGGCTAACAAGGATCGAGTGGATCATCGCGCCGAAAACCCTCCAAAAAACTCCCAAAACACCGGACAACATGCTTGAATTATGAAGCATGGGAACGACTCCTTCCAGAGGACTACATGCACCGTGAATTCATTTTAGATGGAGTTAAAAACGGTTTTAATATCATTGATCCCGAGTGTGTCCCCATTAGTGTAGAAATGGATAACTATTCTTCTGCCACGGCAGGAAATGTGCGCGCGCAGGTTGAATCACAAATTTTAACCGAAATTCAAAATGGGAGATATAGGATTGTTGATCACAAACCATGTATAGTTTCTGCATTAGGAGCTATACCCAAAAGAGACTCGAACAAAATTCGCCTTATTCACGATGCAAGCAGACCTACGGGAGAAGCCTTAAATGACTATGCAACCATAGACCATTTTCAGTATCAGTCAGTGCAGGACGCTGTGGACCTAGTAACCCCAGGTTGTTTCTTTGCTCGTCTGGATTTAGCCAATGCATATCGCAGTGTCAAAATTCACAAATCTAACTTTAAAGCCACGGGACTTAAATGGCGTTTCAACAATGACAAACACTTTACTTACATGATAGATGAAAGATTACCTTTTGGTGCGAGTCGATCTCCCCTTATCTTTCATTCAATTACGCAAGCTGTTAGAGCGATTATGGCAAAGAAAGGCTATAATACTATCGTGTGTTACTTGGATGACTTCCTAATTATCGCGAGTACCTATGACGAGTGTTTAGAAGCTCTGAATGTACTGTTACAACTTTTACGGGAATTAGGATTTCACATCAATTATAATAAATTAGAAGGTCCGTGTCAGCGACTTGTGTTTCTGGGAATAGTACTGGACTCCGTTTCCATGACATTGAGTATCCCTCAAAGAAAGATGGACGAGGTTAAGGAATATCTCCAGTCTTTTTATGCCTCACGTAAAGTAACTAAGCGCAATATTCAACAGTTGGCTGGCAAATTAAACTGGATTTCTCAGTGCATTTGGGGTGGCCGTTTTTACATGCGCCGCCTCATTGACAGTGCTAACAAATTACGTAACCCGTGGCATCGCACTAATGTTACTTTGGATATGAAACAAGATATTCGATGGTGGCTCAATTTCATGGAAATATTTAATGGAACTATGCCAATGATAGACTGTCGTCCGGTGTCATTTCCAGTGTGTACTGACGCTTGCAAAATTGCTGGTGGGGCATTTCACCAAGGTGATTTTGTTTACAAAGCGTGGAGCGCACACGAGGCGTCCCTCCCAATTAACTATTTAGAGGTATTAGCATTGGAACCTGCAGTGCGCAGATGGGCCCCTCTTTGGAGAAATAAGAAGGTTTTTATTCATATAGACAATGTTGCTGCATGTGCCATCATAAACAAGGGCACCTGTCGTAACAGAACGGTCATGAACTCATTACGACGCGTTTTCTGGCTGTCAGCTATCTTTAACTTTCGTCTTAAATGTGTTTACTACCCAGGAGACAGGAATAAATTAGCAGACGCGGTCAGTCGTTTACATGAACCAAACGGATTTATAAGACTCAAAACAGCCATGTTTAATTGTGGGTACTTTTAATTGCAGGAAGTTCGAGATCCCTAGAAGCTGCCTTGGACCGGGAATCAGCAATATACACCAACCTGGCTTATTCTACCAATACTAAGCGAGCTTACAGGACTCACAGAAATTCGTATCTGACATTTTGTGGTAGGATGGGATATACTCCTGTACCTGCATCGTCTCAAACCCTATGTAGATATGCGACATTCTTAGCGCGTTCACTGAAGTTTGGTTCTGTAAAACAATATTTAAACATTATCCGTTTGTTACATTTAGAATGGGGACTACCCAACCCAATCAAAGACAACTTTTGTGTGAACAATATTTTAAAAGGGATCAGACGACATTTAGGAGATGGTGTAACACAAAAGAAACCAATTACCCCTGACGTGTTGAAATTAATCTTGAGTAAACTTGATGTTACAAAATCCTTTGACGCTGCAGTATGGGCAGCTTGCCTAATTATGTTTTATGGCCTTCTTCGTAAATCAAACGTTATAGTGACCTCTCAGTCAAGTTTTGACTCTGATAAACATTTGCGTAGACAAGATGTGTTAATTCATCATTGGGGAATAGCCCTCGTAATCAGATGGAGTAAAACCAATCAGTTCAAATCAAAGACAATTAAAATCCCTCTGCCTAGGTTAAAGGGCAACCCCCTGTGTCCAGTACAAGCTATAGTTAATTCGTTCCAACTTTCCTCAGGTGCGCTGCCAGAAGGCCCCGCCCTAATGTATTTTGATCATGCCAAGTTAGCAGCACTCACTTATGACCGTTTCTTGGCTCGGATTCGTCAGGTCTTATCTGGGAGTAGCTTGGATGGGAGACAGGTGGGTTGCCATAGCCTAAGGAGAGGCGGGGCAACACATTGTTATGCAATGGGACTCTCAGCTGAAAGCATCAAACTGATAGGTGATTGGTCATCATCTTGCTTCATGCGGTACATAGATAATGATTTTCAGACGAGATTTAACATTGTGACTCAAATGCAAATGGGTGTGTAATTGTTTGATTTTTTTTTTTTACCTACCCCTACATACACTCTACCTTTGGTGAACTTGGAGTATTTCTGTATGCTACTTTTATGCTATGCAATATATTTTAATTAGGTGTCAATTAACAAACAGATGCGCATCCAGAATTGATTGCATAATTGTCAATGAATTGTATTTTGTATTTCTATTATGCATACTATGTACGCGCGCTCCCCCTTTGTAGTCGGAGCTGTAGGTTAGTAAGTTTTTAATTAAAGCTCACGTGCACCCCTATATTTTGTTGTTTATCTGTTTAAATATAATTAAGAATTTAATTACATTTAGACAATAAATGACCGGCGCCCTGTTGTCTTGATCGCAGATTCACCCTGCTTATCAGTTCCTAGGGGTGCCTGGAGTTCACTTGGTCAGTTTAAATGTTCGCGCTGCTGCGAGCGGTTGAAACACCCACCTCTCCCTCCCTATGTCATAGCTTTAGTTTATATTTTCTTTGAGTTTGGAGTATTCTTAAATGGTACTCTTATGCTATGCATTATATTTTTAATAAGGTGTGGAGTATTTCTGTATGCTACTTTTATGCTATGCAATATATTTTAATTAGGTGTCAATTAACAAACAGATGCGCATCCAGAATTGATTGCATAATTGTCAATGAATTGTATTTTGTATTTCTATTATGCATACTATGTACGCGCGCTCCCCCTTTGTAGTCGGAGCTGTAGGTTAGTAAGTTTTTAATTAAAGCTCACGTGCACCCCTATATTTTGTTGTTTATCTGTTTAAAAAATGGCATGCTTATTCAAGGATTTGGGTGGAGAGAAGACAGTCAAAATGCTCGATAACAAATTATTATAAAATTAAGAAAGATGGCAAAGATTAGGAATCGATACAATCAAGCACCACACCTGACCTGACTGGCTCATTTTACGCATTCTGCATCAACATTTTGAAGTAGAAAGACCCAAATGTCATTAATCAGAGGCCGTGGTACATCTACAGTACATTAAGTAAGTAGTTATGATACACCTCAGTGAGCAGGTCAGACTGATTGGATATAAACAGAACAAGTATAATCGGTATAATGTGTGTGTAAGACATTTACAGGTAATAGTTGAAGTTATGGACAGCATTCTCTTTTTCAAAAATCAATGAACTATTCTATATCCGAATTATGTGCAAATGCAACACTTTCGTCTCAAGTTTTATGCTGCAAATATTATATTTCCATGTATTTAGATGAGTACCTGACAAAATTTGGCTTTCCGCATAAAAATAACCCCACTTCCTGAACCCTAATTCCAAATATATTTATCTTATTAGGTGCACTGAAGGTCAGATTTTAAATAAAGCACACAAATACAGTTTTCAATTATATACCGAACAAAAGTGAAAATGCTACACCTGAATTGTTTGCCATTTATATACAAAATGATGCAAGCCAGTAAATCAAATAAAAGTGTATCTGAATATTCAAAGACTGGATCATGCATTACAGTAAAAGTTTTAAGGAAACAAATGTAAGACATTTAAATGTGACAGGGGTCCAATTTTTCAAGTGCAAATTTGAATAGAAGGCTCACACAGTTTATGCATACAGAAATCCACTACCAACCAGATCTGACTGCATAAAATGGTAGTCTAGACATGTGACAACCAGAAATGTGAAGCACTTATCACAAGTGTGTTTTGATCGTATAGAAAAGCTATCTTAAAAAGCGGATTTTTCATCAAATTGCCATGCTTGAAATTTTAACACTGAAATCTCCATTGGAAACTCAAAATGTCGTTGCATCTTCACCTGAGGACATTACTAGTTGAGGAATGGTAAAAGCAATGTGCTGATAAGTCTACATGACTTGGCAAAAGAAAAAGATCGAAAATCGTGATAAATCGAAGATAATCAAACATTTAATATTCCCTATTTGTTTTTGTCAAAGGGAGACAATTAACAAATTTTTCTAAAAAATGATAAATTAGAAATTGATTTCTGAGCTTGTTTCGAGTGATTAGTCAGTTTTTCTTGTGTTTTTATGGAACGCAATTATGACAAATTCTGATAAGCATAACAATATTTTATCGCGCATGCGCAATTGCAAAATTTAGTGAATAAAGCCTAAAACACAAAAAGAAACGTAACTCAGAAATCAAAAGAGAAAAAAATGGTGGAGCTTCGACGAATCGTTTGCTGGATGTCTGGGAAACATTGTTAAGCTTTAGTAAATACTTTTTGTTCAATACTTTCTCACAAAATATAAAATATTGTAGTGTAGCGTTTTTACTTTTATTCGGTATACATTATCCTAGCCATGGGCTTTTAAAATTTGGGCAGATTGAATAGATTCCTGTTTGTGGTCCTTCGTACACTTTAAATTCTTAAACAGCCTGCATAGCAAATACTATGCCCTGCCAGATTTCAATTCAGAACTAACTCAGACTGAAAAGGTCAATTTACATGTATGTAGCTTTTATAGTAAGAAAGCCTCTTGCTATGCTATACTTAAACCGTAAAGTACTTGTAGACTTTTCAATACTGAATATATCTATACTTGTTTTGATTTTAAGCAAATTAAATATGGCAATGAGTTCCTATCACTTGTCCTAACATTATTCTTGAAAAACAACTTACGCATGATATTGATAGTGACACAAAAGAACAAAAGTGCTTGTTTATTATAGTGTCACCCCTATTGAATGGACCAGCCATTTCTGACTTATGAGACACCTTGACTTGTCACATTTACTTCTCAAACCCCATCCTTTTGCCAGGCACCAGGCAGGCTAGGAGTTGGTTACCATTCGTTTAACTAGCTGGCGGCTCACCAACCGGCCATATCAGAACAGAAAACACTGCTGCCCACACTGGGATTTGAACCTTCGACCTCCCGTTCCCGAAGTGGATGCCTTAACCACTAGGCTATCAAGATTGGCGAACGTTTGAAAAATTACCTACACAGATCGAGTCCCGCTTAGGCCCCCGCTCGTGATTTTTTTGTTCTTTGTGTTTCCTTATGAAGGAGAAAGATTAGTAGACGTGTGTGTAAACTTACCTGTATAACTGACATGTATATTATTGGCAATGGCTATCGTAGTGCTATCGAATCAGCAGGAATAGTGACCTTGTTAAATAAAGTTTAAAAATTTTATATACAGGATGGGCTAGATCACATACTACACTATATTTTCGTGCAAAAAACTTAAATTTGTGGAGGTAAAAATTGGCTAACCTCAAGGTAATATTTTATTTATTTTTTGTTTTTTATTTCATTCAGCAACAAAAATATAATCTATATTACGCAACTCTTATGATTATTTCTAAAATTCAGAGAAAAAGTGCAAATTGTTCTTGTCACAGCTCAAAACTCAAAGCACCTACAGATTTAAGCCACCATGCATATTGCACCATGCATAATGAGGCCTTAAAAGATAAAGAATAATTTTATTATTTTAATGAATAGCAGAAAAAAATAATGAATAGTGAATAAAGAGTTTTTAAAGGATAATGAATAAACCAAATTTGAGTCCAAAATTGTTAAAATGGCTTTTCTTACAAGCTAGGTTTTCATTTTTTATGAGGGGAACCCCCAGACCCCCCTCAATATTTCATGCAGGTAACATTTATTTTAAGGATAGTATGAACCCGTCATTTGTATCCAATGCCCCCTACCTACGGAGATGGGCAGGGATCCTTTTCACTATTCAGAGCCCTGGTAATAGCCCCACCATGTGGGGACAAGCTGATGGTAACAACCCTGCTCTTAGCCCCACCCTACACAACAGAAAGCCTCACCAAACTATGGGTTCCAATGTTTAACCCCAATACCTCCCTGACACTGTGGGGTCAATCAAAAAATAATTGCCCTGCACCTTAGCTCGGCTAATCCCGTGGATGCAAATGACTGGTGCGTTACTTACGTGTTGGGATTAAAATGCTTGAAAGGACCATTATTATGCCACTCTGTATGTAGTTCAACCCATATGTGCTGGTAACATGGACATAATGAAAAGAACATCGTTACATGTCAATTAAAAAACAAGATCACATTCCATTGAAGGAATTCAGTTCAAATTCAACCAGTTCTTGCTCTTTAACTAAAATTTACCTCTATTTCACTTTCAATTAGACATGTGCATCGTCATCATATTAAATTTAAAGCATGTTTCCTCGACCAAGGTTAGTCTTGATTGACAAGTCTTCCTCGAAGTCATCCTCATCCACATAGATCGGTTCTGAAGGTCAGCAGAATCCCTTCCAAGTTTCTTGCTGTCGTCCACCACCACTTCATTCCATGTTTGCTAAGACCTGCCGTGTCTTCTGTGCAACAACAATTAGTTTTGTGCACTTCAGCAATCCAGCTGTATTGTGCGCCACACTCTACATGTCTAACCCACCTAATCCTACCAGTGCAGAGCACTACATCAAAGTCCTCGATGCCAATCTCTGACAGAAAGGAGTCTGATTTTCTGAACATAACGTCCATTGCACTGACAGTACAGATACATCAGTATTATGCCAAAGAGGCATCAAATTTCTCACACACTTTGAATACCCGACTGCGAGCCTACAGTCAAAACCAACAAAATGTGGATGATGGTATGTGGAAGCAGATGACAGAACTTTCCCCATGAACATTTGCAAGTGTGTGACGACAGCTGGTTCGCAACCACCTCATGTAGAAAGCATATCCCCTGGATGACAGAATTCTTGGACAGCCTTTATTATTTCATCTTCCTTAATTGTTCTTCCTTCAATAGACTGTTCCTTTCCCAATCATCAAGTGCACCTGAATTCAGGCTCAGTGCGCAAAGGGCCTTTATGTCATTGCATTATTTGTGTCTTCATCACGAGCAACCACCAAAGAAGATTGTGTTAATTGCTAACCACTCAAGACTGAAAGACAGGGGTCATTTCTAGATTTTTCAAGCAGATCCAGATTACTTGTAATACTTGTTACAAAAATCTGTATTTCCCATGTTCATCTGCAGGCGCTTTTTCTGCATCTCTAATTATCAAGTCTTCAACTTTACCAGCAGCTCATCATCGATCAATGGATTCAGCACCGATCTGGTCACCTGCATATAGCAGCTCACATGGACAGCCTGTATGGAACTCCATAATTGGAGCCTCTAACACAATGATTAGAAGAGCCCTGCTCAAAACAGGGTCTTAATGATCTCCCGATGTTCCTATTTTCCTATATTTTCCAAGCATCCTAAATTTTGGGTAAATATCCTGTATTTTCCTATATTTTTGACAAAAAGCTGATAATTTACTCTAGGAAAAGCTGTATTCACAGGAATTTTCAACATTTACACTTGCGCCTCCAGACCTACACCCAAATGCAACCAGTCTTATATTTTTACCCACAAGGGGCTTGAAAAACCTTTTTGGTCGTTTTATATACTGAAGTTAAAAAAAATAAGTCTGAGCTTTGTCATGGTCATATTGTTTTATCCATCTATTTGAAGTTTAGAGTACATTTCACGTGGTTTTTGCTGTTATTAAAAGTCCTTTGAAAGCTGATAATTACCTCTTTTATTCTTATATTTAAATATTTTAAGCAAAAATATATTTTCTGTACCAAAACATAGTGGACATCCTGCTACTGCAACATCAAGCTCCTCGCTGAACTCACCTGCGGAACATGACCAAATACATTCTCCATGGACCTCACAGAAGGCTATTTAGAGTGCACTGCAAACTATTGCATACTTATGGATAGCCCTAGGGCATTTTTATTTTATTTCTGAACCCAAAATTGCTATTGTACATAAGAGGATGCTGATAAAGCCCTGTGTGTTATTACTCCAAGAGCGTTGGTTAGCCCAATCAGATTAAAGAACCATCCTAGTAGCCTGAGACAGGCAGGGAAGAAGGCTAGCAAACCAACAATGACGCGTATAGCATTTAGTTTTTAAGACTTAAAAATATCAAGATTTTAATGAATAATTGAAATGATTTTAATGAATAAGCAAAAATTTTCTGAGGTGAATAATGGGCAAATTTTTTTAATGAATAGTGAATACAATGACCCCCATCCAGACCCTCTTGGAAGCAAAGACTGCACCAAAGAACTGAAACCAGAGAGTGCATATTTCCTGGACCAGACTTGCTAGTTTCTGTTCAGGTGTCATCAGTGACCCTCTAATAGTTTCAAAGTTCCACAATGAAACCCATGATCCCAAAGGACAAGAAAATAAAATCTACACTATAGTGAAGGGCAGGAAACCAGGAAGTAACTCTAAAACGACTGATAAGCATGCTGCCGATTGCTCAAAAGTTGTATGTTGGGGCGTAAAGTGGTCTATGTAGGATCTTTAATTGTTCATACTAAAATATAGCCAAATGTATCTGTCTCCTCGATAAAAAGCCATATTTGTTTATACAGGAAAATTGCATACAAGTAAGAGATTTTGAAAGCATCATCCCCTTAAATATAGTGGCAGAAAACTTTTAGATAAACTTTGCATCCTATTCAATGGCATATTGTAGTTAAGTCTTATTCCAGAATCAGAGAGTGAGTTAGTCAGTGCGTTTGTGATTAATGCCCCCCCCCCTACAGCAATGATCAAATAGAGATTAGGCCGTGGCTCAGTGTCTCATCTGACAGACTGGAGTAGCCGAGGATCGCACTCGGGATCCCTGGGTACAAGGTGAGTGGTTTGTCCACTACACCACGCCGATTCTCCTGAATAATGGTAAACCACCCAGATAATACCAATTTTAGAGATTATCCTAATTTATACAGAGTAATATTATTACTTTCAGCGCCATATAAGATATTAGAAAGGGGCATCCATAATAGGATAACAACCTTCCATATTAAGGCATAAAGTTCCCTAATAAGCAACAGCAAGGGTTCCAATGTAACACTGAGTACGACACAGTAGCTTTTAAATTGAATGGAGCAAAATATCACTTTCTAGAGAATGATAGTAGAGTTTATTATACCTCACGTGAATTCCCCATACAAAACTTCCATAGACGAACGACTGATATTTTATATTGTTATATGACTGGAGAGAATCCTGTCTCCTGATTGGCCCAATTTGTCTTCATAAATCTCTATGTCTACCTGGAAACTGGTCTGAACCGGTCCACAAGTTAATATTGCATGAAAACCGGCTCGAACTAGTTTCCAGAAGTTAATATTTTTGACACTTCTGCAATATTACCCTCTAGAGAGCTAAAAATAGCATGATGAGTGTGAAACTAGCATGTGCTGCATGAAATTGACATGATTTGCTGTTTCACTTCCCAACAGGTAAATTAAAGACTTTCATGAATTTTTACAACAGTTTTGTTTTGTTTTGTTTGCTCATTTATCTTTGTTTGAATAAACAAAATGTAAAAACAGTTTTATGATAACATTTTATATTCCCCATTTAGATAATTAATATAATTTGAAAATGCAAAATACTAAATCATAATATTTTAATAAAAGTTGCTAAAACTTGTGAGAAAGTCCTTAAATATCTTAGAAGACTGAACATGTCTTTAACAACAAAAGTGAAAGTAGCAAAATTTGCACTCATAAATGAAAAGTCATATAACAAAACAGTTATTGACTTCAATTTCGGTAGACAAAAGGATTTATCTACCCTTAAAAAGGATATTCACCTCGGCCTAGCGGCCTCGGTGAATTGTCACTTTTTCCGGTAGATAAATCCTTATGTCTATCTCATTGAAGTCAATAATTGTATAATATCACCCGCTGCTATAGTGACGGCGAATACTGTCACTCGTTTGCCATAGCAGCGGGTGATATTGTAAAATATCAGTCGTTCGTCTGATGAGCAACGGCAATGCGGGTACGGTTCATTCACGTCAGGATACGTTCTACAGCAATGGCGGACATGAGGCATGATTTTGGCCACTTTTAACTCCCAATAACTTCGTTGTTCATGGTCAGAAACATAAAGTGTGGCTGCTCGTTTTCTTAGTTAGGACGAGTGGAACATGTTGAGACCAAATTTGGGCGGATTAGGCGAAATTTTCTAGTTTGCATCAAAATCGCATACGGTAAAGTATCTCCATTTAAATGACGCTATAAATAAAGTTTATATTTTTTCAATAAAATAACGCAATAGTGATATTTTATTAAAAAAACATAAACATCGTTTATACTGCTGATTAAATTTTCAGATTATCAGACAAATTTATTTTACTATGGCTGAACTCACATGCTAAAAACTAATTTTTCTTACGCCTTTTCCGGCTAACAAAATGGAGCTTTTTCGTTCATAGTACTACGCGTAATGTGCCTTACGTACACCAGAGGCTTCATTCGATTCTTGAATTGTGCCAGACTTTCCTGAATGTAGTACCATTTTTACAATTTGAATCAATCTGGAATTTCTGACGACATATTGGGTATACTTCAGAACTCTTATGAAAGCATAAAACCAGTTTCACAATTATAAAAAGAGATCTTACATGAGTGCTAATGTCTATTGAATTTATTTAACGAGTTGAGGAAAAGTTGCAAGTGTATTATATGGGTGTGAAACCGGGTGAAGATACGAACAAAATCAATAAATTTCATCATCATTGCTGTAAGACAATACAATGTCTAAATAAACAAACATGATCAGCAATGGCCGAACGCATGCCTGGTCTCTATAGACTGACAACTGAAATAGATGAACGCAAACTAAGCTTTTAGGGTAAATTTTACTTACTACACTTCTGATGAAACCATTTTCCTTAAATAGATTTACCTTCATACCAGATGTATTAAATATACTTAATATACACTAACTATAAGTGCTCATGGCAAATGTTATTCAACCCTGAGAACTAAGTAATACTCATATAGCATGTACTCATTAAATGATACTATAAGTATGGTGTATTGCCACAGATCAAGCTTTTACTGTATTAAATTTGTTCCTTAATACGCAAACTTAATGTAAATTATCATGGAGCCTAGGATGCCACTGAAAAATTACCTGACACCCCTAGAAGGTTTCATCTATCATAGTCACAGGCATTAATCATAAAATCCTGCAAAAAATATTTGGTATTTTTGTTTTACATTATTTCTGAAGTAGACAAATTTTGTAATTTTGTTTAAAATAGACTAATCTAGATATTAATTGCGTCAAAAGTTCGCATAATCATTGATATAAAATACTCCCTATTGCTTTTATTAATTTAATTTAAGCAGATAATAATTAGTAAAGTAAGTAATGTAATGTAAAAAATTAAGTGCTCATTAAAGCATTAATAAACTCAAAAGAAAGAGTTCAACACTTTTATTCATCTAAAGAAAACAAATTCATATGTTTGCTACTTTCAAAGTATAATTCTAGGATATTCACCAAATGGTATGCTATACCATACTTACATGTTGCACAAATCACTATAGAGACACTACTATATCACTATCTGAGACGTATAATAATATCCGTCACAAAGCAAAAACAATAAGATTTCCTAAGTAGAGTATTGAGCTTTCATATAAATAAGTTTTGTTAGAATAGTTGATATTTAACTCGAGTGTGGTTACAACTAATACTAATATCAAATATATGTTTATGTTTTATCGCTGTTATATTATGGATTGGATTCAAATAACAGGGTTTCTACAATATTTTGTTTAGTCTAGAGGACAACGACTCACCTTCTGCAATGGTACTATGGTGTAAATTATTTTATCTCATGACGTCGCGTCTGGGAGTGCAATAAAATCGATAAACCACTAGCGGTTTACAGATTTACGCGAAGCGTTATGACGTCCATAATAACGTTGCGTACATAATGACAAAAGTATAACGATTTTAAAGCAGAAATGAGATTTCAAAGTAGTCTCAATGTCATATGATAAATAGAATCTAACATTCGTGCTCCTGTTTTATTGAATTTATTACACTCGTTGCGAAAAAGAGATAAAATGCTCGACAGGCCTCGCATTTTATCTCTTTTCCCCAACTCGTTTAATAAATTCAATAAAACATGAACACTCATGTAAAATCCTCTATATAAACTATATAAGCATAAATTGCCAAAACGAAGTATGATGTGATGACTGCACTTTTACTTGAAACATCCAACATTCTAAAAGAACCTTGTAAGATATACTTCGCATAAACTTGAATGCAACCTGTATGAGTTTGGCTGCTGTTGCAAACTGCTGACTGGCAGTTGAATATGCTGCTGAATAACCACCTGTACATTGGACTCTGGCTGGTAGTTGAATATACTGCTGAATAACCTGTTGTACATTGGACTCTGTCTGTGGTTCAATAAACTGCTGAATAACCAGCTGAGCATTGGTCTTTGGCTGGTAGTTGAATATACTGCTGAATAACCAGTTGTACATTAGACTCTGGCTGGTAGTTGAATATACTGCTGACTGCGAGTATACAACTGTTAGTTGAATATACTGCTGAATATCCAGCTGTATATTGAGCTCTGGCTGGTTGATGAATATACTGCTGAATAACAAGCTGAATATTCGTTTCTTGCTGGAAATTGGATATACTGCGGAATATACTGCTGATCACTGCTTAGATGAATATACAACTGTAATTGCGGTCGGCCGTGGCCGGCCGCTTATATAAACATCAATCGAAACACACATCAAATTCAGGTTTTGACCGAAGCTTTATGCCGTGCTCAGGCTATATTTTATTCGCTGCCGAACAACGAGTGGGGTACCAAATATCATGGGTTGACCTACAGCGCGAAGTAAACTGTCCGTGAAATCTGTAGGGCTACAAAGAAGGCGTCAATATGCCCCGTCGCTTATATAAACGCAATAAGTATCAGCTTTTCAAAAAAGCTGGCGAAAGTTAAACGTCCCAAAGTCAAAACGTCCTTGATTGGCAAAGAGTGCAAGCGAACTTCACATCAGTAAACGTACTTCTGTGGTTGTCATCCACATCTGATTACATAGAATTACTATGAATTCAGGCACTGTCTTATGACTGTCATGACAAACAGGTTTTATGCCCCCAAAGGGAGGCATATAGTAATAAAACTGACTGTCCTTATTGACCTAGGTGTTTGAGTGTTCATATCATATGCGGAGTATATCTCCTATATTATTTTAGGCAGGAATGCCGAAATTCGTGTCTTAATGCATTTCGGGTCATGGAGCGTCACGCACCTTTACCACTGCCATCAGATCTAGAAAAATCGTGTCCACGAGCATACATCCTAGGAATCCCAAATTTGATTTGTGAACACATCTTGGGGTCACGGAGTCTGTACATATACAGTTAAGCGACCACTGTGACCTTGATTTTCTGGCATAAGTTTTAAGAAAGATGAGCTGTCTGGTGTTGTCAAATATTTTTCCATAAATGTGTCGCATGCTAGATACATTACCATAACATACCATGATTAAGCCGGGTGCTTTCAAAAGATCAAGCAACAACTCGCTGGAAGCATGTGTTAAATGGTAACAAATCACAGTTCAGATGTTGATAACCAGGGCTTAGAATAAATCTACATGGACAAGCTCTAGAAGTTCAAAATGGAAGCATGCAGTGGGCAAGAATACATACAATGACAGGGCTAAGTGACCGCCAGCTTTTTTGAAAAGCTAATACTTGTAAGATATACGTGATCATATTACCAGCTGAATAACCATCTACTTACTACGAGTCAACTTCACACACAGTAAAAAGAACCCCAAAGCAGTCCAATTTAGATGACTCCCCAAAAATATCCGATAAAATCATCAAACCCCAAAAATATTCATTTTCAGAAAACAAATCCAAAATATGTCGATCCAAAAATTTGACCAAGAACAAAATGGGCCCACGTATATATCAGAGAACTACCCCCACCAACACCCCACCCCCTACCCGGATATAGCCGAGACTTCAGATAACTACCAGTTGAGCCACGGTGGAGTCAGCCAAAGATAACTATCGGACCCAAAACACCGATGAAAGTTTTAGAATGAGGACAACGGCCCATCGTGCAATTTAAAGGAAACCACCGTGATTGCTGGGTTGTGTCCGATATGATTGGGATACCGGGTAATTTGCATCCGGATCAATTTTAGGACATGTGTAATGAAGCATGTTCCCGAAATTAGGCAACAATGCCTGTGACATATTCTAATTATAATACTACATGCATAGAATCGTACGAGCTGCGTCGTGTGAAATGTACCTTATCTCACAACGAGATAGACGAGTTCTTTGGTAAGCAGTGAGACCCAGATGGAATGGGTCTCGACGTGACAAAACCTTTCTTCGTGGTTTCCGACATTGTGTGATTCAAACGAGCCTGTTCAGCTACAGAGACCATAGCTATAGCGATATTTTATTGAACTAACATAAACTACATTTAAGCCGTTTGATTTGCTGCAATCACACTTGTTATTGTGTTAACATGGTTTCTGTGACGTCAGCATTACGTTATATAACGTCAGCGTCACGTTATCACCCACGTTATCAAAGTAGATCCTCGATGTACATCCTCGTCCCGTCTAATTCCATGGACTTTCGCAGAATTGGCCGAGGCAGTTCCGATTGTGGATATACCGTGTGCGTCAATGTCTGCCACGGTTGATAATCGTCACCCTTTTCTCATGTGAATACTCTGAAAATGATACAATGCTAAGATGACACTGATGCCCTTGGGGAGAAGTGACCAATGTAAACAGACGGAATTGTCAGTCTATGAGAAAAGGGGGTACCTATGTCATCCGCGAACAAAGAAGACCATAGTTGCGCGCAGACAGACCTAGTCTTCACTGTTCAGTATTAAGCCTATTTTCGTACATCAATGCGCAATGGCATACAAAGATGTCACTAGGCATGGCGAATTGCATCATGATAGTGTAACAAATACGTCCAGAAAATAAGGAGATTCACACAGATGTCTTGAAGCATTTCAATCACTACTCAACCGCACGAATTATATTTTGTCACCAGTGAAACTGTCATCCTATCCACGTACTGGGACTGCTAGTGGTCATGATGAAGTATGGATTAAGAGGAAAGCATTTCTATGGTACCCACACTAAATAATATGTTAAACATTAATAAGACAAGACATCATTACAAAACAAACTTTGAAAACAAGATGGTTTTGTGCAGTCATCCTTTTGCGATTTTGAAGCCAAAAGATTCGCCTGATGCGCTATCAGAAATATACCAAATGAAGCCTATGACGTCATGTTGCCATTCACTCTACATCATAACGTTATTTAAGCACACAAAAAACAACCTTCGTGATGCGATGAAGATAGTGGTCGGAGCTAAAATTTATGATGATTTTTAGCGACACTGTCTTCATCACATCATGAGGGTTGATGAATAAAATTTCAAATTTTATATTTTAACTTCTAATTGCACTTGCAAATGTAACGAGACGTCTGATTGCATAACGTCAAAAAATGCGACCGTATATCCTGCGATATACTGCCATAATAATTCGACACCATTGCGTAATTGCGCAGGCAAATCTCTTTATCGGCAAATGAAGACATTTGCAAGTGTCTTCATAGTCAAATGAAGACAGTTCATCCAAGTGAAGACAGAAGAATATTTATTATTATAATTTGTTGGTAAGTTTACACATGAGCTTTATATTTGTTTAATGACAATATGATATATATGATGGCCAAGTGACCAGGGGGGGGGATGATTAAGTTTGAATAAATTCCCTTTGTAATATTTATTGGAATAATCGACTTCACTTTATCCTAACTTAGAACTGGTTAAACCCAAGAAGACCCGTCCCTGTTTAACTGAAAGATTGTTGATGGAACGTAAAGAATCAAATCAAACGAACAAATAATCGACTTCACCAAGTTATGATGTTAGCACTACATATGGAGCATTTATCTTGTTTTTGTCGATGCGTTTGTTGTTGTCTCTTTGTGGAATATTCTCTACAGTACGTACTTCTATTTGTGTCTCTAATCAGCATGCGCGGATCCAGAGTGGGGGCAGGGAGTCCCGACCCCCTTCCCCAGCCCCCCCCCCCTGAAAAATAAAAAAAATATATATAGGGTTTCTTAGCAATACTGGTCCGGATCCACAGTCGGTTCAATGTCCAGCATTCAATGTTGGGCCACCATCTGGGCACGCCAGCAAAACGCCATTTAAATGGCGTTTTGCTGGGGGGCCGATGATGACCCACTTATAGTGGTATTTGGACCCCCCTCCCCTCATCAACTAAAACACAACAACAAAAAAACGTTGTCAAAGTTGGACCCCCTCTGATACTTCTTTCTGGATCCGCACATGATCAGTGTGCGATGTTTGTGCAGTTGGTTAGAACCAGAAACATCAAATAGTAATAATGGCATTGTTTGAATAAAAATGTGTCCACATAATTGTAACTGTAAAAAAGATATCCACTTTCAGCATGTTTCATTGTTTGAATGAAAGTATCAACTGTATGCCTTTTGTGTTTCGTCTATTCTTTTCAATTACATACACACAACACACTCATGCACACAGAATATTTAGAAAACTATTTTGATACCTGAAATTGTACACCCGATTCAGACATCCGTAAAAAGACGTATAACATTATGCTACAGACAGTAACACCATACGGGGATTTTGTGTGCAACTTCCGTTTCAAATTGTCACAGTCAAAAGCACGACACGACTACGCTCCGGGATTACAACGTTGAGCCTACAGCGGTACCGCTAAATTAACAATTACAGAATGAATAAAAGTGTCGTGTTCACTTATATTCAACTGTCTGTTTAAATGAGCATCTTTAATTCCCCAACTGCGGTGCTTGTTAAATCGATCCGCAGCCAGCTGAGCGGTACAAAGAAACACCATGTTACTGTAACTTATAATACTTCTGAACGTGTATCTCTTTCCCTAAGCTATTATTGACTTCAAATATTATCACACCACCTCGGGAAGAAATCAACACCCCAGTCACATGCTACGGCGGGGTTAGTTCATGCAAAGCTATAAGACAATACAAGCCTCCATATTTATTCTGAACTAAAGTGTAGATGTAATAGTTATACCATGGACGTGGAGATAATTAACGAGCTTTATGGAGTGGGTTATCTCACGTTCAAGTATTGTTTACAACCTACATCAGTGTAGACCTAGCCTGTCTTCAGGCTATGCATTAAGACATCTTACTGAAAGTTGTGTAACTACTACAGGGAGAAATATATGATACTTTAATACTTCCTAATTGATCAAAATACATGACCAGTCTAGTGTTGACCTTGCATTTCGTGATAAAATTGGTAAGAGTGGTTTAAACAACTTATGTTGCTCTCCTCTTAAAGCATGCAAACTAACAACTCAACCCATAGAACAATGTAAAGACTTATTTCTGTTATTGTGCTGAGTGGATCTAGATGGGCTAACATTTATCCTATATCGTGGTGTTTGACGATACTGGTGCATGTAAGAGCCATCGTCCAGCCCCATCCTTTTTGTATAGTTTTGACGAGACTGTGTGTTGTGTATGCTTGTTACAGCATTGGCTGCATGTTGAAACTGCATTTCATTCAAGGCGTTTTTTCAAAAACTAGCTCCGCCATTTTCGGATCCATTTCTAATTGGACACCCTGTCATGTAATACTGTTGTTTGAAAGTTGTAAGTGACAGATGGGTGGTTTTCAAGAATCAAATAACTGCCCTAGATTTAACATATTTGAATAAATAAAATTGTGATTCACAATTTCTTTAAAAAATGGTGGATGATAAATGAGGTAGCTTTGACAACTACGTTTCCCTTTTCGGTTGTTGATCTCAGTTTGGCATATACGTGCCCTCTTTTTTTGGAAAACTTTGTGTCGGCATTTATTCTTATACTAGCCCTATCAGCTTTAGCATGGTATATCTTGTAATGAGCTATATCTACACTGATGTATGTGGTACATAATACCAAGAGGCATCATCATCATTTTCAGTCAGGTTGTCGGTCCACCAGCATGCTCCCGCAGGCCTCAAGCATAGTCAGCACCCGCGCTGGACACAGCTGATGTACTCCCACTAAGGCTTTAGATATTGAGTTCTGACTGTACCCGCCATTATCCTTGTCTGCCCACTTGTATGGGAGATAATTCACTCGCTAAAGCTCATGAATTATCTCCGCGTACATGTAGGCAAATCATGGTATTCAGATCTTTCGGGACTATACCAATAATAATAATAATAATAATAATAATAATAATAATAATAATAATAATGGTAAATGCAGCAGAAAAGAAGAGCCATCTATGCCGATGCCTGACGTGGGAGTGTCAGGGTGGTTGCAATTTCATATGTCTTCTGTGAACAGAATGAACCAAACAGAACATTCTTCGGTTGCTTTTCATTCCATTCATCTTGGAAGCAGTAATTGGTAATTGGCGCTGGAGGTATTTATTACATTGATACTAACTTTGGTCAATGACCCAATTGCGATGTACGATTTCAGAATGTCAGGAAATAGGTTGAATTTTCAAGCGACATTCTAAAGATATTTGGGCATCTACATGTACAAAACACGCCAAATAACAAGCTACTAACGGCTAGGTGGTCTAGATGGATTTGGTGTGTGTGGAGGGTGGGGGAAACGGGGTTCTTCGGTAAGTGAAACATAGTGCATACTTCTTCTGTTTGCCTTTTATTTAAGTGTTTCCAATATGCTTAAACAAAACAACATCAGTTTCTTCATTTTTAATACTTTCTTTAAAATGTAAGGCATTTTGTATAGGTTATTGATCATATATTACACTTATAAAGGAATAAAATGGGAACGAGCGCAGCGAGTGAACCACTTAATTCCTTTATAATTGTAATATATGATCTACTTACAGTTACCTATAATTGTTTTTATAGTATACTCCGCCCTTTCGTGTGCTTCACAATCAATCAGTTTGCACAGACATTTAGATTTTTGGCCAACTTAATCACATATTTTGTCAATATGTGTAATATCTATTAAGAAAATCTTTAAGTAAATCCGTGAAGTGGTCAATGCGACCATTTTCAAAGGCGCAAGTAGAAAACTGTAAGTAGGTCATATAACATATATTTTTCCGCAAAATCATTGGAGAGAGAGCAAGAAAAAAATATTTTCACAGACTCTCCACAAATATTATTCTGAATTCGATCATGACAGGTGAAAATATCATTTGTAACCGTACACGAATTGAAAACATAACCAACAATGGCGAACCTTGCTTATCAGAACACATCTGACAAAACACGTAGTCCTATAGAAGATGAGCTAACACGCTAATGTTTTGATAATAAACACCTTCGATGAAGTTATAACTCCTAATAATCCGAACAACGTTGACAGATAGCTTAGAAACTTTTAATATATAATAATAAACATTCTTGGGAATATCGACTGCTTGTGCACCGCCTGTTTATTTATGTGATGTCATTACATGCAACTTCTGTCTTCAGGGTGTTAAGATGTTTATGCAATGTACAGTCAGTGATGTTTGTTTCTGTAAACTTTCATGTTCACCATGCCTTAATTGATTGAAAGATATGTTTGTGTTGTCACAATGGTGCAATAAAATGGAAATACATTAATATCTTAGATTCTGACTTTTTTTTTCGTATCATTGCAAACTATCTCTCCCACAAATAAAGCAACTAGATTTGCCGGCAATATGTTGATTCCCAGTGATGAAGGCAATACAGCCGTCGAATGGGTGCTAGCAAAACTCATTTATGCAAACCTTTGTGCCAACAAATGAAGTAACTCCTTTTTTTAAATCCTGATCTTTTCGATCTTGAGTCTAAACCATTGCGCCAGAAGTTCATATTTCTTGTCTCGGCTTAGCCTCAGACAAATAATTGAATGTAGAGTAAAACCTGTGTAAAACAGCCACTGAAAAAAAGACAATAGAATACAGATCTTAATGACAAATGGTAGCTTAATGAAGGTCGAAAGTATTGCAGAATGCTCCCCTTGAAGAATACTTTGACCTGCATTAAGCAATAATTAGTCTTGAAAACCACTTTTGGTCTCTTTGAGAGTGGCCTTTTTACACAGGTTTAACTGTTTTTTTGCAAGCCCAATGTCAAGATTTTATCAGTATTCATCTGTTTTGAAAAATGTACAAAAAATCCAATTATAGTTTCTCAGCAAACTGATAACAGACCGACGGACGGGCGTGCGCGTACTCTATGCAGTGCTCACCCAGAATTCTATTGCATCGAGCAATCATTCAATCGCACTGTTTGAGCTGGGTGATTTAAGTTATATTTCGGCCTTTTATTAAATTCCTACAGTGCATTATGAGCGTACTTTTTCAAAATTTACATATTTTTTCATTTTATGAAAAAATGGGATTGTTGCTCAGATCTAACCTTCAATCACTTTTCTTCACTTATTGTGCATGACGAACTAGGTTTTGTTACCCTACCAGTCACCCCATCCAGAAGATTTTCACAAATCCTTTTACATCATTGTATTTGTTTACTTAATGTACTGGAAATGCTCATATGGTTTAGATATACATTTTTCTTGACCCAAAAGAAAAATGTACATGACCAGGAATTGCCACAACAACATATGGCGCCAGGCCCCGAGGTTATAAAACTTTTTTGGCGATAGCCATCTATACCATGTATTGGCCTATTTTTCTATTGTTCAATATAGGATTGGACAAATAAATTGCATATTGTGTCGAAATCCATTTAGTTATTCGTAATCAAGAAATTTGAAAACTGAAAAATTATTTTTATCGTCGAATCAATAAGGGAGTATGAAAGGATGTCTAGCAATAAGGCGTGTATTTTGTTCCTAGTTGGCCACGATAGCAAACACGAATTTTTCAAATTGTCCAAATGCTTATAAAACTCAAGGATTATAAAAGTAAAATATATTCACTTAATATAAAATACGTTTCAAAGCCTTTCATATTTTTTAAGCCAGTACCGTTGTGATCAAATTACGAGAGATCACATTGCACCTTTTCATAAATTCAAAGCGCTTGCATATTTAGGATAGAACTGACGTTTAATTCCATAAATTTCATTTATTCTTCCAGCGCATGCGTACGTAATATGCATGAAAACATGACGTTTGACATTGGAAAGTTGAATTTTGTGTCACATCAGTTTGTTTTTAGGTGCTTTCCCTCCTTAGACTCTAGAAGCCCCTTGGACATCGAAATGTCGCTACATACATACACAATATATAAAAAGGGCATGTTGGGTCTTGGGGGGGGGGGGGGGGGCAGGGTTGCAGAAGCAAAAGACTGACAAACATCAACCGCTTTGCAAAACGCACAGTTTTTATCAGTTTATTAGGCATCAACTGTACTAATAATATATAATCGACGGTTTCATGCGTAGTAGAACAATTGTTTACGTAGTTTTCCCATGTATATAACTAATAATAGCGCGTACAGTACATGGCCAAAATGAATTTTCATTCTAAACAAGTTAGGATAATCAAAACGAAGAATAGTAAACCCCTTTTTGGATATAGTGTAATGAAGACTGGTCTATATGTCTTTGGTGAATATGTAATGCGTTTCCCCGATGTTATTTCAAAAAACTAAAGTACACATCTCGTCTAGGGAAACAGCCCGCCTAATCGCTAGAAATCATTTTGCAAAATTTAATATGAGCCGACTATGTATTTTTAAAGATATTTCTTGTTTCATGCCCAACTGAGCTGAGCATGGAATTTAATTGTTGGCATTTTAACATTTATGAGCAGGATATATTTATGCTCAGTAAAAAAATGTATAACCTCGAGGTTTTGTGATTTTAGCATTTCTTGGATATATTTTTTTTATTCAATAAATCTCATGATATCAGAGTGGTCAAATCTCATAAAGTTTTGACCACTCTGGGTGCAAAGGGAAAAGTTTGAACATTTGAAGTTGTCTGTTGAGAATTTACATCCCACACATTGATTGTTCAATTAAAAAATCCATGACTACCATGTGACTTTATGTTTCTGGTTGGTCTCCCATTAAATATACAAATCTTCCATCATTTTTTCCTGCACCTGGATAATCCTGTCAGATCAAGCGCTTTGTTAACCTTGTTTTGCTCTCCCCCATTCCGTGCCTTGATTGACAACTATGTTTACACAAAATCTAGGGTTACACATGCCCCCACTACACCTCACTCTAGCATGGTGGGCCGCAAACACTTGGCTTGGGATATGGAATAGTCCATGCAATGTTAAAAAGTACCTGATAGATTATATCACCACATACAGTAAAACCTGTCTTAAGCGACCACTCAAAAATAGACAAAACAAAGGTCTTATAGACAAATGGTAGCTTAATGAAGGTCGAAAGAGAGCATTCTGCAATACTTTTGACCTGCATTAAGCGATACTCGGTCTTAAAAACATTTTTGGTCTTTTTTGAGTGGCCGCTTAAGACAGGTTTTACTGTAGTGTCGGTTTAGTAAACAAAATGGTTCAATTAGATATTTTTCGTAGACCCATTTAAATAAATATACACGTTCATTAAACGAGACTCTGCAAGCATATAAAACCGGACCACCATCAACCATCAGCGGAACGCCTTTTAAATGGCATTTAGCTGGCGGTCTGAAAGGGGACTGAGAATGTATGCTGGCTCCTTTGTGAAAAAAATCAGAATGTTATCTTTATATTCATATGCAATACAATCATAAAAATAGTTTTAAAAGGCATTATTCGGGAAATGAAGAAGCAGGAGAGCAGGCGGGTACTTGTGTCATGTAAAAAGAGGAAATAGTGGAAGAGTTCTACTGCACATGTACCACCCATCATGCTTATCCATATGATGTCGTCGTTGCCATGTTTTATACCCTGTCACTTAAAAAAGTGGGAGGTATTATGCTATACGTTTCTTTCAAATTTTGCGTCAGAGTGTCCGGCTGTCCGTCCCTCTTATGGAATAAACAGCATTTAGCTCCCTTAATATGCAAATAAGGGTTATTCCATAATTGCCTTTTTAGTACTGTACCCAAAAGGTCCCTTGTTTGCATATTAAGAAAAATAGCCATTGCTTGAAAAAGTACCTAACACTGTAACAATAACCTTTCAAACTTACGAATAAACAGCATTTTGCTCCCTTTATATGCAAATGAGGTTTATTCCATAATTGCCTTTTTTATTACTGTAAAGAAGAACTTCGTGGGTGGGTGGGGAATGTCTAATGACACTTTTAAAATACATGTATGTGTGTAGTGTTTCATGGACATATCTCGAATAGTTTTCACTACACGAAGCAGACACGAAAATGTGACCACGGACAGACAGATGGGCATACAGATCGGTAATACCCTATTGGGTACCCTATCAGGGAAGGTCAGGCAAGAAACCTGTGCTGGTGTTAAATTGACTTTTAGCCATTCATTTAGAAAATTTGATCGGGAATGCGAATGAACGGTATTGTACAAAGAATGACTGAACACACATACTTCCAACCAAACTTCATAACAACCTGTCATCGTTCTGCTTGGGCATCGATAGTGATCAGCTATGGAGCATATTTTGTAGCTATCTTACTTTGATTTGATTTGATTCTTTACGTCCCAACAACAGTCTTTCAGTTTAACAGGGACGGGTCTTCCTGGGTTGAACCAGTACTAAGCTAGGATAAATGTGTCTTGCTCAATGACCACAACGCAATGACGACGGTGAGGCTCGAACCCGCGGCCCCTCGGTCTCGAGTCAAGCACTCTACCACTGAGCCACTGCGCTCCCTTAGTAGCTATCTTACATGCCCTAAACAACACGATCCCACTTTCATGGTAGCATATTGTGCATACAGTGTACACAAGAGCATTTTCTGTAGAAAATTCTTTTAGGGGGCTCACTATCGCTGCCTTCTGGGGTCAAATGACCTAAAAGCGGCAAAAATGCTCTTGGAAGTACCTTGGTCGACGGGGAAAGACTGAACAGTAAGGGACACTACTCCTGTGGAGTTAACACCCGTTTTGTGGCCATATTTTATTTTCGCTACCATTATCTCCGATAGGAAGCATCTTTTCAAATACTAACCTAGTCTGGTACCCTGCCTCTCCGACTCTGTCTTTAGAGTCAGGCACAAGCGTGCAATGGGACTACACACTGTGTTGTTTAAAAATGGCCGCCTGCGTAACAACCCCTCGATTCACTACATGTTATTGTAAATATCTTTGCTCGTAAAGCCGGCAAAAGCTTGAAATTTCACAAAATCAATCTGCAAAATGTAATTATTTTTAAAATCCTAAAATAAAGCGAATTCGGCCAGTAAGCGTTATTTTAATGAGAATTCGTGGCAATTTTTGCCTTACCGAGATCGATAATGAATCAATAGAATCTAGAATTATCGTTCACGTGATGAATACGGTGGTGGCCGCAGCTACCTGGCATTACCAAAAAGGCATATCTGATCTCAGGAACAAAGACTAAACTGGGGCCCAGTATCCCATTCGCAGATCCAGGGATTGTTTTTTTTTTTGGGGGGGGGGGGGGGGGGAGGTCCTTGCCCGGCTGCTGGAAAACAACTCTGACAACGTTTTTTTCTTCTTTTCTTTTACTCCCTAACTTATTTAAAGCTTTACAGAGGGTGTCCAAAGGTTATTTCAAAGAAAACTATTATTTTCCAAGGTTTCAGAGGTGGGGGGGGGGTCCAGCATTTTCCAGGAGGGGGGTGGGGTCCAAATGCTATACATTTCTAAAGAAACCCATAAAATATGTGATTTTTCAGGAGGCTCCGGAGCCACTATCCAACCTCTGAACCCGCGAATGTATCCTTTTGCCCTAAATTTTGGACTGGGCCCCGGCAATTGGAGAAAATGCCCTCAGACCCAGTGGCTGCTAAATGTATTATCTACATTTTATGTTAAATTTTGAATTTTGCCAGTTTTGACCAAAGTCAAAACTGTTTGTTGATCTGTCTCAGAACCTGTAGCTCACACTCGAGCTGGAATTATGCCTTCGTCAAGATAATCATGCACGGAAGATGTCCTTCAGAGTGCCAACAGATGGTGACATCACCCTTTAGAATTTAGAGCCCCACAACATGCCTCAAGAATAAATTACATATCAACCAAGACTTATGTTTCAGATACTAAAAAGAATCATTTCAGTGGTTCAGTTCTTTTGGGCGCCCAAAACAAATGTTAAATCTGATGAAATAGAAAATCTCAATTTTATGCACATTTGTTTACCCCCTCTCCCTCCCACATGTCAGGATAGCAACTTCATATGTATTACACAATCTTACATTCCCAGCACTGCCCATTTTAATGCCAGACAGCAAATAAGCTACAAGAGAATGAAACACCAGCCTATAATCCCTTAACATAGCTACAAGGGAATGAAACATCAGCCTATAATCCCTTAACAATGTTAAGAGATTATAGGCTGATGTTTCATTCCCTTGTAGCTTATTTGCTGTCTGGCATTAAAATGGGCAGTGCTGGGAAAGGATAGTTCACTACCACATACAAGATATTGTATTACAAATCTCCTATTTGCTCACTCACACTGATAAGCTAATTTCATTCGGGGTAAAATTTTCTCAAATAGTGATGAATTTAAAGATTTTAAATATTCATGGAGACCAGTAACTGAGGAATAGCCATTATTTCCAAGACAAGGTTTATTTATGTAAATAAAACAGAGCTCTCACTAGGATTTTGTAAACAGGAGTCCCAGAGCTCTCTTTGCCAAAAAGTGGTAGTTCCACCCCCAGGGGGGTGTACTCTTATTTTTTCCGCATATGTAGGCTCGGACCCAGGGTCTATAGTTCACCCCAAAAAAATATCAGGAATATCAAGCACCCAAAAAAATATTTGAAATCTTAACAACCCCAAAAAATATCCCAATTCTGTACCTTTGACTTTAAAAAAAACCCTAAAATGCATAGAAATTACCCTTAAACTAGCCCAATTTTGTGATGACCCCCCAAAAAATATCCACAAAATCTTCATATCCAAAAAAATATTCATTTTTCTGAAAACCCAATAATTATTGAAATTCAGAATTTTGAACCCAAAAAATAGCCCAAGCCTACGTATGTGTGAAAATATCAGAGTACCCCCCCCCCACCAAGGGGTTCCACCATACAATAGCCTCTTCAAAAAATAGGGATCCAGCACCAAAAAATAGGAGTTCAGGACTGCTAATCAGCAGTTAGTGAGAGCTCTGTAACAGATTTTAAACCCCAAAAGAAGATAGCATATTTAAGGATCAAAGAGAAATAGCAAGTAGATATTTGATAAATATATGGTAACTGAGTGATCACCAGCATGCATTATTAAAATTTCAAGACATATATAAGGCCCCCCAAAAAGTTAATAGTTTCTCAGGCCCTCCCTTATCTGTTTCAAATGCCCCCTCAGGTGTCTTTTTTCAGACTTGAATTAAAAAAGTGGCTTCCTTTATTTTATTCAGATGTCATAATCAAAATATTAGCATTTTTATGAGGGTCTGGATGGGGTATAATGATTTGTGAATAATGGCCCTTTTTTATAATGAATAGTGAATAATGAGCCAAAAATAATGAATAGTGAATAATGAGGGCCTAAAAAATAATAAATAATCCTATTTTTTTAATGATTAGAAGAAAAAATTACTGAATAGTGAATAATGAGATTTTAATGAATAATGCTAAAAACTCATTTTGTCGCGTCGCGGCCCCTTTTATTCTAATAAAATAATTTTAATGAATAATTTGTCTTATTTTAATGAATAACCCAAAAAAAATTATGATATGAATAATGGGCTAAATTTTTAATGAATAGTGAATACCAGACCCCCCATCCAGACCCTCTTTTATGCTTAAAATGAACAAAAAAGGATACCTCATTAGGGTTTTTTGTAAACTAGAAATCCATAAACACAGTGGACCCAGATGAAATGCTGCATTACTATTTTGTGGCTAACGAACAAATTCCAGAGATAGAAATACATCATTTCTTGGTAATTCCAACCTGTGAACCCTTAAAATATAACATGGATTATCCCATATTTGTTCATTAATCTGTATGGGGAAATCCACAAGAATACAAAGGGTTAATGCCCCTTCACTTGATATATCAAGGAACGTACATCTTAAAAGATGATTTTTGACTCAAACTCTACCCAGGGGTTAAGGAAGTGTACTCTAATTTCTTTTTTTATGTAGGCTTGAACCCATCATCTACTGTTTACCCCCAAAAATATAACAGGAACATCAGGCATACCCCAAAAATATTTAACATATAGCACACCCCAAAAAATATTCCAATTCTGAACTTTGACCATAAGAAAAAGCCCTAAAAAGTATATATATAATATAAATGACCCCCTCCCCCCCCCCCCAAAAAAAAAAAAGCCCAGTTGTGATGACCCCCAAAAAATGTCCACAATTTCATCATACCCCAAAAAATATTCTTTTCTGAAAACCCCCAAAAATACTGAAATTCAAATGTCTGAACCCCAAAAATAGTCCCAGCCTAAGTTTACATGAAAATATTAAAGTCTAGCCTCCACTTTGTATAAAGACCAGTATTTCTTTGAATAAAAATCATGTTATAGTCTGGCATCAATTCACTGTTTAATTTTTATATTAAAATAATTGATTCTTTTTTATTTGGTTTGATGCTTAACCTCCTAGTCAACTGCTATGGTCATGTCGGGATGCCAAATGAATTGAAATGACAGAAACTTATAACCGTTCATATAATTTGTGTCAAGGTTTCTCAATTTCTTCTTAAACCAACTAAAATTTATTTTGAAACTCCAAAAGATTGGCATTGAGCCTATAACAGGCCTCCAGATTAGAGTGTGTTATGATTTTTTTTCTCATTTCTCATTCAAATATATACTGTGAGTACTCAAAAGAACTGACTCAATGAAATGGCTCTTTTGAGCACCAAAAGCTCATATTCTAATGTTTAAACTATTAAATTAATAAAAAATAATTACAAAATTAAGTCAAACCATCAAAATCTAATCACCCCTCCTCCATACCAACAACAGGGATACTACTGGCCCATATAAAGATGGGCTTTATAAATGGGCCTGTTTCCCATTCAAATTTAATGATTTAATGAGCCCTTTAGAAAATTTAATGGGCTGAAGAGTGAAGAGTCCATTATATGCACCTTACAGCAAAACAAGTGATATTTTTGAATAGCTTATCATATGGGGCCCACCAAAAATAAAAAAAATATTTATAGTTAACTGTAACAAGTCAAAAAATGGTTCTGGCCCATCCCAGCATTATCCCTGCAACAATGTTCCTACATTGTATGCAAGTTTGGTCAAAATCTGGAAATTTCAAACTGTGACACCTTTTGTGCTTCATGAATGCATATCAATATGTGTAGAAGAATAATTCAAGTCAAATAGGTTTGAATTAAAACAAAATCTTAATTTTGAATTAGAGAGGTCAACTAACCCTAAAATTTGCATTTTTAGAGGGTTTGGGAATCCTAGAATGTAATAGAATGTATTACATGTACATATACACAAAATGACAACAATTTCACACACAAAATATCAAAATTAAAATGTTAACCATTGTACTGCTGAAAATAAAATCACCTGTGCATACAGCTAAATTTTGACAAAACCAGTTCCTAATGGAAAATAGAGGATCCTGACCAGTCACCACACCGTTTTCAAAACAGGATATACTGTATCTAGATTCAGCAGGACAAGGGTTCGTAGGATAGATGGCTGATTTTATCTTAACAAGAGCCCAGTTCTAGTATTAGACTCACTCTTTGCATTTTCTAAAAAAAAACCCTCAAGGACTAGATCAGAGTCAAACAGTTTGAATAAAGATCTGGCCTGATATTTTGTCAATCCCGATCTAGGTCCTCTCTGTTTGCAAATAAGGATCACCAGACAACACTGACATTAAGGAAAGAGTTAACTGTGACAATGTTATTTCAGGATTGACATGACAACCACAAAATTAATTAATCACTTTACATTCTAATTAACCTTTTTTTAATTCTAAAACCTTTACCGAAACACAATGAAAATGTTTTGGTATATTAGTAAAAATGATCAAAATACTTTTTAAACTCATTATCACTTTCCACCATATTTGCTTGGTCACACGACCAACTTTCTGCCTTTTTAAAATGGTAATTTTACAAAAACTTAGAAATTTTCCAGTTAAATTATGAACACAGAGATTTACCTATATAAATATTTATTGCTACACTTTAATAGTTACATTTTAATTCTTCAGAATGTCAGGGTGGAAGTAGAGGGATATTCCATAATTTGTATTTTATATTGACAGCCCAAATGAAGGAAATAAGTACGTATAAAGCATTTTTCCAGCACATGAGACTGAAACTATAACCATCAGTTAATGCCTTAATCTTCCATAAAGTTGAAGTTTAACTATAATGCTCTAGAATTCTTTATGACAGCATAATGTCTAAGATGAAAACTGCTGTAAAGTAGAATGGTTACCAAAGCACTTGTCATTATCTCATCATTTGGTGAAACCTCTTAATGGTGGTATGTCACAGAGGAACAGAGCAGCAAAAGAAGCTATTTATATATAATAAGCAAATAGGAATCATGAAATAACCAATGAATGCTGCTGCAGTACCTTAACTATTTTTTGAACAACTTAGTATGTTACCCATCCATTCCCTTTTCATTCATTTGAGCATTGCAAATGTTTATTTGAATATTCAATTTTTTTAATGAAATGTTTAATTTTCAACTGGGTATTTTTGTAAATATTATCCCTATGTATTTGGGAAGCAAAAAAAGTACTTTTGCAAACAGTGGAGACCCAGATGAAATGCTGAATTTCATCAGGGTCAGTAGACTGTTTGTAAAGGTAAAGCAGATTCTCAGGCAAAATAATACATTTTTTTAAAATTATAACCTGACACCTCTAGATACATGTATTTACAATGGACTATACCAAGCTTATTATAAGAATACATTAGTATACAAAGGATTAAAGCTTTTTAAGTGCGCTTTAATATGTTGCCAAAAACGGCCACTTAAAAGATATACGCAGGGGTCATTAAGACAAATGGGCGCTAAATGTAGGTCGAAAGTATTGCAGAATGCTCCCTGGGAGCATTTTGCAATATTTTTGACCTGCATTATTCAATGTCTTTTTTTGAGTGGCCTCTTAAGACAGGTTTTACTGTATACAATTAAGTTTAATGGGTATCCAATTTGAGATATTTAGTTAAAAAAATAAGTTTCTGATCAACCGACCCATACTGGTAAATCAGGGTCAGGTAAGGGGAAACAAAAATATTTTAAAGGTTGGCCTAAGTAGGTATTACCTAAATATTGGCAAGAAGAAGCTTCTCAACTTCTGAACTCTGTCAATTTTCAGAAAATTTGATATGATTATCTGTTTAGACTACTTATTTCACAAATAGATACATACAGCAGGGGTGTGGAAATAGTAAAATTTTCTACTTGTCCAAGGACAAGTAAATAGCCAAAATGTAGTTGTCCATAGAAAATTTTACTTGTCCGAAAAAAAAAATTAGCTTATACCGTACTGTGCTTAAACAATTTATTCTTTCAAAACTGTATGAAACCAGATATATATCAACTCTTGCAAACAGTATCCTGATCAGCTGGCTTCTCTTGTAAACAGTGTAGATCCAGATCAGCTGGCTTCTGAAGTGGCCAGCTAATCAGGATCCACACTGTTTTCAGTGCAAGATGTGAGCTCGTAATAATTAATCAAAATATGAAATACAGAATTGTATTAATTTAATACATTTGTACTTGTCCACGGACAAGTAAATAGAAATTTTCAACTTGTCCTCAGGTCGGACAAGTCAGGCATGTGAATTCCACAGTCCTGCATACAGCAACTATTCAGTTTTAATTACAAGGCACCTAGTCCCCCGGTCAAAACCGTATTATCTGCTCTAAGCAGGGGTATCATCGGTGCCAACCGACTCATTGTAGCTAGGTTTAGTAATATCTATTGATAGGATATTGTGGATATTTTTATTGTGAAGCCCAGTCCTGACTAAGTTTTCTCAGAAATTTAAAATATTCGCAATATTTTATCAAGGTGGATATTTTCTAAATCAATCTATAGTGAACTAATGGCTTAGTGGGGTTAAAGGCTGGCTAATAGGGAAATTTTGCCAGAACCCCCCTCTCCCCCCCCCCCCCTCCCCACCCTCCAAGTTTGCTCATAAATTTAGATTAAACATTCACAGCATTCTTTTTTAAAATCTGTATCATTTGGTCGAACTATCGGCTACGTGCCGATAAAATGCCGGGTTTCTGTTAGTGCATTATTGGGATTTTCTCTGACCCCAAATTGCCCATCTACATGTACTCTAGCTTTGTTGTTGTTGTTGTTTGTTTTTAGCCTAATTTTCTCTCAGAAATTTGGAATAATATACATGATCATACATGGAAAAATATCAAGATGTATATTTTCGAAATCTGTATCAGTTGGTTGAAATATAAGCTTAGTGCCGGTAGAATGCAGGGCTGCTGTAAGCGTCTAATGGTGATTTTGTCCGACCTTAAATTACCTTTCTACAATTTTTTTCGACAGCGAGTAACCAAGTATTCTCGCGAAAAATAGAATAAATACTCACGGCAAAATATCAAGATAGATATTTTCTAAATCTCTATGAGTTGGTTGAAATATCGGCTTAATGCCTACATTTTGCCGGGTCACTGTCAATCGCTATGACGGATTTTATCTCTTTTCCACAGCCTACAGGCTTGCTTGACAACGGGTATAAACTAAGTTTTCTCTCAGAAATTTAGAATAAATCTACTCACGGCAAATATCCAGATGAATATTTTCTAAATCTGTATGAGTTGGGTGAAACATCAGCTGAATGCCTACATTTTGCCGGGCCTCTGTCAATCGCAATCACGGATTTTGTCAGAGCTCCATATGCTTTGTACAGGGAGCAGCCATTTTGTTTTCGATCTGTGTAGGCGGCCATTTTACGGTTGTGCCAGACGTCTACTTTTCGTACACAAAGAGACGCCGGGTACCAGACTAATACTAACCTATCTGAGTTGAGGTATCAGGGGACAGTTTCGGATTTGGCAGTGGACGATTTTTAAGATATTCTGGTAGATGGCTCAAAAAGGCTGTGTTTGGAGATTAAAAGTGTGATATTTGAATATATTTGACATAAAAAACACTTGTAGGGTGTGTGCTTCTACAAGTTTGAATTAAATACGAATACATTGCTTCCAACTTTAAGGGTTTGGTTCAGGTTGTGTGCCTTACATCAGCTGAAGATATCTGCTGGTTTGAACGAGCTTAAAAAAGGTCCTGTTTTCACAGAGATTTCGCGTAAAATCTGATTGGTTATTGATATATCTACAATAAATTTTGGATATTGTGCAGTGTTGATCTAGAGACTGAAACTGAGTGACAGGGCCCACTACGGACAGGTATTCATGGTTTCCAGCTAACTTGTGATGGGGTCAGTGTATTTTCACTATGGAAAAATAGTGGGTGGGGAAATAATAAACACTCTACTGGCATCTAGTGTGTTTATTTTTTATAATGCCAGGTTATGACTCCTGTGAGAAGCAACACAAGGTAGGGATTAAGTTGACGTGCCCTTTTGTTGAGAAGTTATTAAAATTTAAAAAAGTATGCAGCAGTGTTGAAAAGTGTCCGAAAGAACTGTCCCGTGATGCCTGAGCATTGTGGGTACATGTGACATACTTGTTTACCTTATGCGCCACGAAGTCATGTGATTCGCCCGATTGGTTGATTCAGTCTTGTTATCAATCTGCGTCATCACGTGTCACTGAAACCGTTTCTATCGCCTGGTCATGTGCAGAATATTTAAAAAATGTTTAAATGCAGAAAATATTATCATTCTATCGCTAAATACTGTAATACCAATCATTGCTATGGTTTGGCTATCAAAGGGGGCCTCAATGTCTCAAAAGACGGATTATTTATTGCCGTTCCTTGCTTGTTATTTTAACGCAAGTTTTTTTAGTATTGCATACCGCGTTTTAACACGAAACCTATTTTTCAGTCATGATGTGCCGTAGCAGATAGGTCGACCCTTTGAGTATCGCGCCTGCGCAGAAAATGGTTCTGCTACTTACTAATCGGACAGGCCCGAACCGAACATGCGCCCATGTACATCATACAAATCTAGTCATTATAGCGTCAATTCGGATCAGCACGAACTGAGGGATAGACATGATGGGTAGAACTCTTCCACATTTTAGCAAGCACCTGGACTTACTTCTGTGTTTACATGACAACAGTACAAGCCAGCTTCATTTTCCGAATTATATTTTTTTAAACTAGCATTGTATGTGTAATATTAAGGTAACACTTTTTATTTTTATGGTGTATACATTTCGTAGTTAATTCGTTTGTATAGAAAGACCCTGGTATCATAAACTTCGTACAGATTTTTTCTAACACTCAGATTTGTCTATTAAATACAATGCTGGTTTAAAAACACTTCTGTAACAGGGCAAACCATAGCCGATATTTTATGGCTATTTAGTTTAGAAATTCAAAAGAATTTTTGGAAATCCTACTTTAACTGATCGATTCAAAAAGATAATCAAATGTTATAAAAAGTGGGATATGGCATGGATATCATGCAACATCTGCATGCCAGGTTGCAAACCCAATCACGGTTTATAGCTATGGTTTTCTCTTTAATTGTACGACGATGGGTCAGGCCTCAGACTTAATGATGATCCTGACCTAAGTCATTCATCAGTGGGTTGATGACTGATGCATGACTTTTGCTGTGCCCATCATGGCTTAACTTGAAGTTTTCTTTAGCTCTGACTATAAGAGGTCTGGATTGGGGGGGGGGGGGGTCTGGTATTCACTATTCATTAAAAAATATAGCCCATTATTCATCTGATTAAAATTTTGAGTTATTCATTAAAATAAGACCAATTATTCATTATAGGTAAGAAAGGTGGTAAAAGAATCTGATTATTCACCATTCATTATTTTTTTTCTTCAATTCATTAAAAAATAGGATTTTTCATTATTTTTTTGGATCTCATTATTCACTATTCATTATTTTTGGCTCATTATTCACTATTCATTTAATTATAGAAAAGGTACATATTCACTAATCATTATACCCCATCCAGATCCTCCTAAATGAGAGTCGTGAGGCCTTTACTTTGTGTCATCAAAGACGTAGTGTATTAATTAATTATAGTTGGATAAGTTCGTTTCTCTGTGGTGATATATTGCAAAAGTTCGGAAGCCGCCATATAAGCCTAACATTTTATTTTTAACTTTGGCTGGCGGTGGCTCTATTGTTGTTGGTTGCTCCCACTTTTGTGTTTTTGTGTGCGTTTGGTCCCCGGGTTTGGTCCTTGTTGTGTTATCAGAACACAGTGTCCTTTCTAGCTTTGCAATTATCTCGCTGATGAAGAGGGTGCCGGTTTCTCTCCTGCTGTTTTTGGCTGTTAGTGTACTGTTTTTCATCCTCACAGTGTCGTGGGTTGGTCCGCAGTGTGTGATTTTGGTATTTCTAGGTCATCCTTACTGTTTGTACCAAACTCCGATGTGCGGGCTCGTGCCAGTTGTTTGGATTGTGCAATGAATAACAATGCCTGCCACAAAGATATTTACATTATTCAGGTAGTCAAATAGCTTCATTGAGAAGTCACATCAAGATTTCTCGTCTAAACTCACTTTATATGTTATTCTTCTATCAAACCTCGTGCCTTCCCGGTTATTTTCATTTTAAATCACCATTAAACATTTTGTTTTTGAACATCCATCCTAAATATTTTCATAGCATTGATAAAGCTATGTTAACTTGTTATCGTACCGCAAAGATGACTTTAAGGTCCGCTATAAACACCGCCTCCATCTAAATCGTGTTTTGATTTGGATAATAATACAGGCCCAATAAACAACTTTATCGATGTCTCGGAAATGGAAAATATTGCTACTGTCAATAAGGTCTCTGCTTTGATTAAGATTGTCAAAAAACAAATAAGATTTGAGTCGACGGCGGCCAATTCTTGAGATTTCGTTTCAAATTTTTGATGACCTATTCGATAATGTTGCGTGGTGTGGATATTCATATACCAGATTTCTGTTTTAGCGCGGATTCATTTTCGTGTAGCTTACTATGAGTTGTCATATGCTTTGATTCCCGAGACAGATGGAACGAAGACAATGCCTATATAGCTGTTTCATTTTATGTGCAATGTAATTTTTGTCGTTTGAATGGAAAGACTTAGAAAATCGCTTCCCCTTGTTTTAGTGAGAGCCACTAGGTAGCACTGTTGTCATGGTTGTGTAGCTGTCGATTTTTGGGAGGTACCTAGATAGTGTGATGCAATTCGTCATTCAGCCGAAGTACACATTTTTTTTTCTTTGAAAATGGTAAGCTTGGCAATGTTTTTCAACATATTGTTATATATGTAGATATGCAGTGAAGTGCTTGCATGTAAGTGATGGTAAGGAATAAAAAGTCGGGATAATTGGTCACCTTTTCTTGCTCAAAAAAGAATCCAGTAGTTTGTTATTTGATATGCATCTCCTAAGATGAGCATGGTTGGTCGAAGGCGAGTCGAGGAAATAAACATGTAGAGTTGCAAAACATAAACACTCAAGGACCAAAAAAAATCAACTAAACAAATTCCTCATAGACTCTGATACAATTTCATGTTTACAAAAAAACATCACATCGTTAACATCAAACATGTTAAGATTTATAATTCTTTAATACCATTATTTTGCACATGTTTTAAAAGTTTAATTATAGGATGTATGAGAGTTAGAGGAAGTTTTGACTATGCAATTTCCACCATATACAATAGTTACAACTTTTAACGAAACTTCAAAATGCTGCTTTGCCAATGACGTCTACAACTACAACTTCATACCGCTTTGTAATACACAGTCTTACAAACAAACCCACTGACCAGCCTCATATTGAGGCTGCTGAGGTAATTGGTGGAAGTTAATAATAACAGCAGGGTAGGGCAGATATTCGCCTTCAAATGTGGTCACTAATTAAGAGCACTTGGCCTGGACTTAAGCTAAGAAGTTGAGACAATGTATACAATGTGTTCAATTAACATTTATTATTATCAGTTATTATTTGCTTTTATATATACATTGTAGCAACAGCATAGGCAAAGCAAAATGGGCTTGCATGCTCATTGGCATTTATAATGGAATTGAAAAACATCTTAATTTACATGTTTTATCATGTGTTCTTAGAAATGATTTAAAATACAAAATGATTTTAGCTACGCAAACAACAACTATAAATCTGTAAAATAAATGAGCAGTCTGATCAACATCATATAATTGGTATTGCTTTTATGATTGAGTAACCACGGGGGTAATACCAATTTCGCTATTTTTGCTAGCGACCGGGACGGTACTGCGTTAAGCTGCTATCGACCGAGGAGTACGGCTTGCGACCGGTCGGTACGGCTGTCGGTATAGGGGGGTCACGAGTTGAACGCTTCCGGAGGGGTCATAGCGTATGTTTTATCGTCTACACACGCTATAGAGTTTTTTCAAGAGGACATGTGCTGTTTGTCTGATTAGTTATTTAGAGTTTGTGACTTAGAAAAACACTATAAATTACAGGTTCTCTCGAAAAAAACAGTTTTCATGGATTATCATTAAATTTACGTATTAAGAATGATGCAAAAACAACGAAACGCCCTATATATGTTATTTGTCATTTGAGCTTCTTCAATCAAGTGCGAATGGCATATTTTTTGCACTATGAGAGATTTTATGGACCCTAGAAAAATGCCATGATACGGCTGTCAACTACCAGTGATACGGCTGTCGAGGATTTTATATTCTGAATGATACGGCTGTCGACGAGATATGAAAAATATCTATCATGCACTGGGCTTAAAATACACGATTTATTCTATGGCTATAACTGAAATTTGTTTTTTCAGGCAGTTTCCACTTGCAGCAATGAACAAAATTGTAGGTTTTATGCGGATTGGTATCTAAAAGGCGCAACATTCGCAAATAATAACTACATTCCATCTCTCCCATATATTTAAATCCACACAGCAGGTCAGTGAAGCAAACTCATAGGTTAAGATAGAATTTGAGCGTAAATTGTAAACATTTTCTAATCCATCACTTTTAACATACGTTTTGGTGCTCAAAAGAAGCGTCTCAATGAGACGGTTATTTTGAGTACCAACAGTATATGAGCCGTGACATGTGATTTCCAACAATGTGGCATTTTGACAAGTGTAGACTCAGACAATCCTGTGCAGTCTCATTTTAAGCTTAGAAATTCCAAATGATGTTCGGTCTGTAGCTTAACAGTAATAGAATACTCAAGCGACTAGCAAAGGCTCTGATCAGTCTGCACATATGCACAGACGGGGCTGAGCCTTTGCTGGTCGCACAAACCACATTGTTGGAAATCCCATGCCGCGGCTCAATTATGTTTTGGTTGAGAAATTAGAAAAAAACTTTTGGTTACCCTCTATAAACTTCAAACCTGGCGCAAAATTACAATGCCTCCTTATTGTTAAGGAAGACTTAAGTTAAGTATTGATATTTCATCATGCTATATATTAAATGCTAAATAAATTGACAGGATCGGTGCATTACTTGTGGTCAAAGATATCTTTGTGAGCTACAGAAAAAATGAAACTTTGTTTTTACTCAGTTTGAAACGTTATTTTTGTCATCCTAAACAATCAATACTTGATAAAACTGCAAAATCTATGTTAAAGGAATAGGATTGCAAATAAGTGTAGAAACTATTGAAGAATGAAGTTGGAAAAACATGGCACTTCAAGTTTAAATCCAAAAACGAAAGAAAAAAATATTAAGGCTAGGTGAGCCATTTCGAAAAATTAACGTTGGCGTAAAGCATTTTTGAGGGGGCGGGATGAGCACAGAACTTAAAGCCTTTGTGGAGTGAGCACATTTCTCAACAAATTATCTCCTGCACAACACGCTTATTTTAAAAAAGCGAGCATCCATTTACAAACTGTAAGGTTAGAATAATTGCATACGCGGATCCAGATTGTTGCTTCAAGGGGAGGGGTCCAGGTGTTTCGCTGGCGGACGGAAGAATGCTGGTTGGACAGCTTGTTGAATTGTCGGGGGGAGGGAGGGGGTCAATACCTGCATTCCTAAGCAAACCTACATCCCTGTGATCTGCCAAGACGCGCGCGCGCATGTGTGTGTGTTTTGTCTGTGTATGTAGGGTGTCCGGAACCCCATTCGCCTACTCTTGATCCGTATATATTGGACACATGTGATTTGTTTGTGCTGCTTTGTCACATACTAGGGATGTCGTCTATAAGGGTAAAATTCTCGGGGTTGCTGTACATTCATGCGCGCTTCCAGAGGGGGAGGGGTGCGGACCCATGGGAAATCACAATACTATAGGGTTCCTTAGCAATACTGGTTCGGAGCCCACTAAAACTAGCAAAGCTACGAAGTCAGCATTTAATGTTGGGCCACAATCGCCACAATCGGCCGTCCAGCGAAACGCCATTTCAATGGCAAAACCGCTGTAGGGCCGATAATAGCCCGCTCTCCAGACAAACGTTTCTGGATCCGCGCATGACATTTTAAGAGAAATTTCTTTTGCAGTATAACGGAACTTTTGATATACCCAC
This sequence comes from Loripinus fragilis, assembly GCA_964019695.1. Taxonomy (NCBI): domain Eukaryota; kingdom Metazoa; phylum Mollusca; class Bivalvia; order Lucinida; family Lucinidae; genus Loripinus; species Loripinus fragilis. The sequence goes on along the minus strand of OZ026523.1, from coordinate 45,762,858 downwards.
CTACAAGTATCAGCTTTTACAAAAAAAAAATGGCCTACGCAAAGCTTATACAAATTGTTATTGTCTTGAGCAAGGGCAACATTGGTTTATGACAGACAGACATACATTCATCAATGCAGACAGGCTAGCCAGGACCTCTTAGAACCTGAACTACACCGACTGTCCAAAATCCCAACCACTTTCTTTCTTTGTATTTGACCATTCGGAACGTTTTGACATTGGAACGAGTCGGGCAAAATGGTTTGTGATAGACAGAAACACAGACAGACAGGCAGGGGCATGGTTAAGTGATTTAACCAGCTAAGCTGCTCTCCTAGCTACCCCGTTGGTCTCAATTGTAAGACTCCTTCCGCTGTTTACTCTGGTAGGGACTATAGGTATACCCGCTCACTGTCCGTCCGTTCATCTGTCTGTCCGCTGTAATCTAGAACCTAATATAACTAAAAAACTATTCAAACTTGCTTCATGAAACTTGGTATGTGATTAAGTGGCAATATGCTAATTATGAACGTTATTTTTTCGCCGTTGCAAGAACATTGCGTTTACTATGGTAACAGAAATAGTCAAATTGTTGCGAAAACAAACTTATCCCAGATAAAAGCTAGCTTGATGAAACTTGGTATGTGAACAGGTGCTAGTTATGCACGTCATTTTTGACGTCACATAAAATTGATTGTGGTGTGGTTGCTATGGTAACAAAAATTGCCAAAATGGTGTATCGGTAGGTGGTGACTCAGGCGTTGGTGACAACACCTGCGCTTGTTGTTTTTTTTTTGTTTTGTTTTTTTTTTAAACCAACTCGGGCCAGTAAAGTAAATCAGAGGTCTAGGCTGATTTCAAAAGAAAAGTAGATGTCAAAAATCAAGATTAGCCTTTATTCACATTCATAGTGTTTTGACTAGAGGCGTCCCTATAAGCAGTCATAAATGTGGCAGTACCACATGCGTCACACTTCCAGTTACATGCAAACGAGCCAAACTTCGATAGTATCCCAGCCACTGGGCGTAGACAACTATATCCTTGTAAATTAGGGCTGATTAGATTGATTTGCGTTAAAATAATTCTCATTCCAAGACCATTGTTCATGTACATGTTTATTATCCTTCTTCTTATTATAAAGCTTGACTGATTTGACATCTTCCCGTAAATTGTGTGTATTGCTAAAATAATAGGCTAGGCTTGAAACTGTATACATTGTAGTTTACGTCTAATTATATTTCGGTTCTGTTCTGTTCTGTGTCTCTTCAGGTTAAAGCACTAGTTGTGCACACCCCTGGATTTTCGGTCACTTACTCGGCTACTATGTTGGTCAACCAAATGTAGGAATACTGGCCAACATGAAACAAATCAAGGGTGCAAAATTACATTGAGAAAGAGCTAAAAATGTAATAGAAACATATAAAACTTATCAAAATAGATCTACTTCAATGGTGTTCGAAGCTGGTAGTGAAGAAACTCTGTTCTGACGTCACTGTGATGAAAATATTCCAATAGCAAATTAAGAATATCTCCATGGCACGAGAAAATGTTAGTTTCACAAGGTATTATTATAAAGTACTTATCATGGGGGGGGCGGGGAATTGACGCGTACACCAAAAAGCACGGGCGTACAACTCGGGCAGTGTGGGACAGGATGCTCTACCAGGACCCTTGCATCTACTGGTTCAAACTGTAGCGATACCACCATAAATCCTAAAATGACCCGGAAAGAAGAAGCCCAATTTTTACTCCCCCCCCCCCCACACACACACACATACCTGCGTAGGCGCAATACACAAAGGATCGGTATTTGAAAAATGCTTCCTATCAGAGGTAATCAACCCCATCACCCTAAACACAAAATTTGCCCCCTTATCCCCCCACAAAAATATATCAGACCCCCTACACCCTACCCCCTCCCCCTCTAGGTGCTTTACCATAACATAGACTCGTCTGATCAATGGCGGGTCCAGGGGGATTCAGGGGGTTCACTTTGAACTAGAATTATTTCATTTTCATGAAGAATTTTCTGAAAAACTATCAGGTAAAGTTAACAAATCCCCCCCCCCCCCCTCTTTGAAAATTTGAACCCCTATCAAGAAATCCAGGATCCGCACTTGCTGATCTGCCTAGCAGACACACATCGCTGACTCAATATAGGATCAACATTGATTCAACCCCATACATTGAATCAATGTTAAGTCAAGGTTATGTGCCTGCTTGGTGATCACCGGTATATACTCAGAAAGTCAACAGGAAATGGGATAACTGCGAGAGTATTACGGTTTATAGAGGCTTTGCAGCATACATCAGGCACAAACCAAGAAAAGGGTCATTCAGCGTCTCTATTGTCGCATGTTCAGCCCGAACAGGCAGGTTTAGATAAACAATTTTTGGAGAGTAAAATATTATCTACTGCTTGAAACATACGTTGGTGCTCTAAATAACTTTCTCATTGAGACGGTTCTGTTGAGTACCCACAACAAATATTTCGATCAAGAAATAAAAAAAATTAATTTTATGCTAAGCAGTCTTAACAAAATGTCTGAACAATGGTCACATTGGCAGAAGTTTCTGTTTATTTGTTTGATTTGATTCAACACTTTTTCAGTTATGTCTGGACGGGTCTTCTTTGGTTGAACCACTACTAATCAAGGATTTATGTGACTTGCTCAAGGAAACAACGCCAGTGAGGCTCGAACCCGCAGCCCTTCAGTCTCTAGACATGCACATTACCACTAAGCCATTGCGCTCCCAGCAATTTCGGATGAGAATGTGCAAATACACACACGTCTAAACATTTGCTGTATTTATATGCAAAAACTGCCGTTTTCCGCTTTACATTTAACATGCAGAAGTAAGTGAGCATGGTCAGGAAATACCACAATCACACAATGCAGACTAACCCACAGCTACACGAGGAAGAGCCGCAGAACACAGTCACATGACATAGGGAAGACAATTAAACCAAAGCAGCCATCTCTCTCTTCCTCGTCAATATAATTGCAAAACTAGAAAACACATGACTGATTATGCATATTAATAGTTCCTTACAAGCTGTAGTCCAATATGTTAATCCAAACGGCTCGTATCAATCACAGTGGCGGCTCAGATTGGTACAGCGTTGGACTAGGGATCGAATGGTAGATAGTTCGAGAGTCGTCAGAGACAGTGAGCTATTTCCTTGAGCCAGACACTATAACCGCTGTTTAGTGCTGGTTCAACCCAGGAAGACTGGAAATGGTCCAAGTATGACTAAAAACTGTTGACAGGGTCCTAAAACATGACCACAAACTAAATGACGTAAAAGTTAGATTTTTCAGTGTTTAACTATTAATTTTCCAGCAACGAAATCTGTTTACATTCTCGTTGAATCGTCGACATCCGTATCCAGTAAACGGCGACAACCGTACCCAGCAAATTTACGGTTGGTCGACAGCAGTATCACAAAAAATATAAAACTACCAAAGAGGCATATAACAACATGCACATTCACAGATTAAAGGTAATCATGTAACTTTATGATATATCTGCATCATATCGCCTCGATTCGCAAATTTTCTTGTGAATACTGATTTTATTCAGTTTTTGGTGAATATCCGTTGAAGTACGCCCAGCGTTAAAACAGGCTAATAGCCAGGCCTGCAAATCATTTAAAACAATAGCAAGCTATCCAAGAAACTGTTTAAACACCAAAATGAAGGAACACACACTAAATTAGCACTTTTACCGTCGAATTTGATTGTTTGTTTATCTGTCGACAGCCGTACCGACCGGTCGCAAGCCGTACTCCTCGGTCGATAGCAGCTTTACGCAGTACCGTCCCGGTCGCCAGCAAAAATAGCGAAATTGGTATTACCCCCGTGGTAACTCAGTCACATTTACATTGCATCTATTACTGTTGCTCTGTCAAGACTAGTAATAACATTTCGCATAACACGTACTATAATTAGACAGTGAGATCGTATTATATGTTTTGTCAGTTATTGAAAGATTTAACGGTTTGGGATTTAGCTTATCTAAACTTTTTGTGGATTAATACATGTACTGTTGAATTACAATAGCAATAATCATGCATTCATGAAAAAGAAATGCGGCGGTCGACTTTCCGAACCAAAAGCCGAATGGGCTCTGTTGACAGCCTTTCAATAACAACTAACATTTACTGTGTAGGGCCAAGATAGCCACAATGTTAAAACAGGCCAATAATATGCAGGCTGTTTTGGGTCTTTCTTGTTCGCATTGGCATTCCTCATGATATTCAAACTAAAGATTTGAAGAAGAACAAATAAATTATAAATTGAAAGATTGAACCGTAAAGCGCCAAACACAAAAATAGCTGAATTTGCAAACAATGTAGATGCAGATGAGTCAGCTGACAATGAGTTTTCATCTGGATCTAGAGAGTTTGCCCTCAAATCTTTGATTTTCATCAAAATGCAGTTTATAGCTTTTTTTTAAATTTACAGATTTATCTTTGCCAGTTTTTTTTTTTGCGCTTTGCGAGTAAATATATTTGTTATGCCAAAAAAAATGGAAATACAACATATACCCGTGTCATGAGAACATCTACTTTTTGCATATGCATGCATCGTATTATTTGCTTTGTTTTTGTTATTTAATAGAGCCATCACTAATTTCTAAATAAAAATTTCAAGCCTCAATCAATCTTCCGTAGCTGTGCAGATCGGTTTGTATCGGAACAGACCAGAAGCATCGAAGATAGGTTTCTTACCACCAGGCTAATATTAAGAGGGAAATACATAGCAATGCTTTGAAAGTACTCTTTTTTACTCTTTTATGCTTTCAAATTTAATTGCAGAGTAAAAATAATGGACAACCGTTAGCCCAGTCCGTAGAGTTACTGACTCTTGATCGCAGGTTGTGGGTTTGAATCTCACCAGGGGCCCGGTATTGTGTCCTTGAGCAAGACATTTCCTCCTCATTGCTTGAAGTACTAGGTATACCCAGGAAACCACCCCGGCATGACTGAAATTGTTTTACTTGGGCGCTAATCATCAACTCAAACAAAAGAGTATTATTATGTTTCATATTATTATTCCACTGGATGGCGATTCCGCTACGCTCATGGCGATCAGAGTTTTTCTCTAAAATTATTCTAAATCGCAGCAAAGCGTAGACAACCACACAATTTGGAGACTTGGCGCTTCAAGTACGCTTCCACTACGTTTCTACTACGCTTCCGTAACCCTGCTGCTACGATCCCACTACAACAATGTAGATCTGGCTATGCTTAGTCTACGCTGATGGCAAAGTAGCAGTGACCTTGCTACGACCTAGGCGATGAAGCTCCGCTTTCCTTGTGCTTTTGTATATATCCTTTCTATATAAATCTGAAGTCCAACCGAAGTATGTTTCGATAGACGCGCTCAAGTCGCTATGCTTCAGCTATGAATCACAGACTTTTTATGTTGGGTGACGAGGTCCAGGCATGACAGAGGCGGAGAGCCAAAAGGTCCTGGGTCCATCCATGATTATCCGCAGACAGACGGCTACACTTTGGGAACTATGGCCAACTAATAAGAGCAATGAGGATGGAAGATAGCTCTTCATTTTTCAATTACACGAGAATGGAACTGCCCAGAGTAGTCCTAGAATGCAAAAGAGCGACACCAACTTTAGGGGGATAATTGAACCAGGCCTGGAGTTGGCTAGGACGCCAAGAGCGCGGCAGAGGCGCCAATGTTGAATATACCTAAATAGCACAGTCACCGTGGAAGCGCGTTAGTCATAGTAAGGTCGTAGCGAGAGCGTACAGAGCGTAACCAAACCGCGAAGAGCGAACAGGTAGCATAAGCGTAGCTGCATCGCGGATGAATATCTTTGCGATTTCGCTACGATGTGACGGCGATTGTGCTACGGTGCTCACGATGCCGCCGCGATACGGCCACGCTCATGATGATCTTACTACGACGATGTCGCTACGTAAATTTTGAGCAAGTCAAAACAGTCATGAAGATTCCAATAAGCTTCTACTACAACCTTGGCGCTTCTACTACGCTCTTGCCGTTTCTGCTGCGATCCCCGTCATTTTGACAAAAATTTCGAATTGTAGGGAATCGCTGTCCAGTGGAATGGGGGGTGGGGGGGGGGGGGGGGGGTTAAATGAATAATATGAATATTTTGCACTGCGCAGGCTCAGTGGTGGTTTATCAGGTCCAGCTCAAACCAGCATGCCCAGCTAATGGGACTAGTTACAAAAGTGAAATTTCAGGCCTCGCTTCTTTAGCTATCGAATTTAGCAAAGAAAGAATAACGAATGCCCTGATCAGACTGGGCCGTTGCGAGGCGGTTTTGCTCATTTGTTTTTCGCATCCAACACCATTGTGTTTTCTAGCATGTGGGCTCATATTTTAACATGCTACCCAGATCTTAGTGTTTGTGGTATTATTGAATATAAATTAAAGAGCGCTTAAGGACCAGAGATGGAAACTTTAAGAGAATAAAACTGTAACGATACTCATGCCCATCAATTTAAATATTTGTTTTGAGTGTTCAAAAGAACCGTCTCATTGAGACGGTTCCCTCAAGTACCCACAACAATGTTGGATTGGGTGGGACCAAAACTCTTATACGGCAATTTTTGCATTGATGATAATGATTAATACATTTTTGCAACAACGTTATTTGTTTATGATTAATGCATGAAAATACAGGGGTTTCATGAAGCAGCCCAATTAATGTCAAGAAAATTAATCAATAAATTAAATATAGTTTTGTTGTATTAAATTCCATTTTTCCATCATCATGTAGTCGGTAACGTTTCTGACTACAGATTCGTGTCTGACTGCAGATCCAGGGGCCACATGTTTGATCCCGGCTCGGTCCCATACTGTCGTAAAATTGATCATGAATTTATTTCTAAGATCATTCTCCTCCCTTCCGCTGATTTATTAAAGAAGGGTTGTTGTCAGTTACAAGCGAAAGTATGTGTTCGAATTAAAGGTAGCTTGCCCAGGAAAAAAGTGTGGTTAGGTGAAGTTCAGAACTAACCATCCCTCATGACCAAGGCTGTTGACTGGGACGTAAACCAACAAAAAAAAAAAAAAAAAAAAAAAAAAAAAACACACACAAAAAAATCAAAAACACTTATAACAGGACATTTGTGTTCAATGCTTATTAAGTATATTTTACATGTTTGAAAATTAGACAGATAACACTAGTTATATGCATAAAACAGATAAGAACAGCAGTATGGTGGTGCCACATGCTGCTCTAAGAATGTATCTTTTAATTATCATATACTGCCCAGAGGAAACACATGCTGTGCGTTTATAGCCACTTAATTATCTTTCATGAACTGTATGGTTTTGGGGTCTCAAGGAAAATGTGGGTTTGTTTGTAAGACTGTACATATGAGCAGCGACATGAGATTTCCAACAACGTAGTATGTGCGACCAGCAAAGACTCAGATCAGCCTGTGCATGCGCTCAGTCTGATCAGAGTCTCTGCTAGTCGCTTGAATTTTTGATGACTGTTAAAGGATATGTTCATGGTTTTGAACATTTTACTTAAATCAAAAATAAATATTTCATTCTGTTCTTATTTAATTTTCATAGAGAATTCCTTCATCTGCTAAGTAAATTACAGCAGTAATCATCGCCTTTATCTAAAACCTCTGGGGGCTGCCATATTGCAGTAATGGACGGACATTAACCTTTATTTCAGGTCAGCGAAATGACTCATGGAATCACCTTGCTAGTGGTTCCATACATTGCTTCATTTCAATATTGAATAATTGATATTTTGTTTTAATAACAAACATCAGTCAGATAAATGCAAACTAGAATGTCGGGGCTATTAATAGAAAAGTATTTTGTTTTTCAATAAGTTTCGTTTGATTTTGCTTTGTCTTATTGTACCCAAAATGAAAAAAGTTGTTACAAAATATGTTGTCTGCTACATTATTAATTAGTGCTTCAAGGGATGAATTTTAGAAATAATTATCAAACATTGGCCCATGTATCAAAATATAGTCATCAATGTACACACTGCTTAAAATATTACTCTGAAACATTGTGGTTTTTTGCCATTATTGAGGATTTAAGACTCTGGTCTGGCAGTGTGTAAGTAGGTCATAGTGCTTCCAGTCCACTTGTTAGGAGCTCATTGACCTGAACATGGCCAGATCCCAGTGCCCACTCAAAGTAATTAATTACAGGCTAATTGAAGGGATTTCACACACATTAAATGAATGATTATTTCTACCATACTGTAAGCTCTATAATAAATGCATTTGAAAAAAGTGTGAATTTTCACTTTAAGCTACTGACTGAACATAATTTGGAGAGGAGGCTACGCAGGCTCGTCTGAGTTTATTCATGTCAAAATGCCACATTGTTGGAAATCTCATATATGTTTACATTTTTGCCAAATACAATTCAAGCATTTGGCTAAAGAAGAGAGACTTGTCCACATGGTTATAAACTTTATTCCATGCTCAACTAAACTAATCACAAAAGTTCAACTGCTCTTAAAACCAACAAATGAAGAAGTCTCTTGCTTTAAGTATCCCAGATGTTGCATTAATCATGCTTATAAATGTTAAAATGCCAACGATTGTTGGCATTTTAACATTTATTAACATGATAAATTTCGTGCTCAACTGAGTTGAGCATGGGAAAAGTTTTATAACCTCGGGGCATGTTTGCTTTACTTTCATTGTATTCTTGCTGTTATGTCTGTGTCTTTGTTTGTCTGTGTTCTAATGTCTCTTCTTCGTGGTGTCATGGGTTGGTTTGTTATCTGTGGTTGCGGCATTCAGACATTTAGATAAAAGTGCATAATTGAAAATCTCAACCGAAACACGCATTGTGTTGTGAGCGACCAAAATAATGTTTAAACGGATGAATAAGAAAATATTCAAAATTTTACGTTCCAATCATATATCTCTTTTTATCATATGACGTCGCGCCTGGGAGTGAAATAACGCCATGCAATAATCGATAAACCACTAGTGGTTTATAGATTTAGGGGAAACAATATGACGTCCATAACAACGTTGCGTACATAATGACAAAATTATAATGTTTTTACACCAGAAATGAGATTTCAAAGTATTTGTCATATGATAAATAGAATCCAACATTCGTGCTCTTGTATTATTGAATTTATTAAACTCGTTGCGAAAAAGAGATAAAATGCTCGGCAAGCCTCGCATTTTATCTCTTTTCCTGAATTCCTGAATTCGTTTATTAAATTCAATAAAACATGAGCACTCATGTAAGAACCTCTATATAAATTTAAGTTATCAGATTAGGATTTCTAGATTGTTTGAGAAATGTGTTGCATAAAAAACTCAGAAGATCACAAGAAAATATCTACTTTCAAGCACATGGGATAAAATTGGGATAGAAAGTTATAACCTACCCATGCTGTTGTCTTATCCAGGCAGCGGCAGTCATGTTGAATTGTTCAATGTTTGTATTGGTAGTCACGTCATGTTCGTGAAGGAACGTCATTGTTATGTCAAAGTGACGCCTTAGTTTGATGTCGCATCTCAGCGTATCCAGGAACGAAAAAAAATGCGGAACTGATTGGTGAACAATATAAAAAGTCCAGTGAGATAGATAAATCCGTCCCTCGGGATCAACATTTATTATCACTCGCAAGTCTCGTGATGCCAAACGGTAATCCTCGGGACGGATTTTTCTAACCCGTCCTCACACGCATGATAGATTCTAGTCTGAGTAGTTACTACTATGTCAATACATGTGTTGCTTGCAATACATGTACAAATTGTAAAATATAATTCATTTCTAAATGGTCATTTCCATGGCTAGTCTATAAATGTACTTGTTAATTATCTAGTTTGTCCAGTCATTGATTTGTCTTATTATTATCAGAAACCAGCACCACTCTATAGACTAGCCACAGAATGTGAAAATCAATCATATTATATATAAATTAAGAGGAAACATTATTTGTGTGTAAAATAGGCTAGCTAGATATTAGTGGGGCCGATATGTAACAATTTGGAGAAGAATCATGCATTTTATGATAAAAGCATGAAACTTGGTACATGGCTAGTTGATAACAAAACAAAAAAATTAAGGGTCAGTGCCACGCCGAAAATATCCTCTAATGGCCGCCATCTTTTTTTTCCAAAAATGGCCGCCTTTTTCAACTTATTCATTTTAATCTCATTATTTATTTGCAAACATCATGTTTTCTTCAGTTAATTTTACTTAAATAGCCATCAGTTATATCTAAATACCTTAAAATCATCATTCAATTTAAAAAAAATCAGGATTGAGGCTGTATTTTTTCAAGATGGCTGCCACTTTTATATCTAAAAAGTGAAGTTATATTATAGAACTTTACAAAGTTATAAATTTTGATGCAAATTACTTCTAGCAAGTAGAAATGGTCCTATTAAACAAGTAACTAACTTATCAGCATGGCTTTATTGTTGATTATTGTTCAAATATGGTATTAAAGATGGCTAACAGTGTGCAAATCTTAACATACTATCTGCTTTCATTTGGAACTGGAAGAATGTAGTTTGTTTGAATTTATGCAAACGATTTTCAAGAATAACTTTATTTAATGACATTGGATAAAAAGAGAGCATCTAACATGCCATCCAAGACGGCTGTCATAGTAGAATTGTTATATAGACACCATCTATAAGGTGGCCGCCATCTTGATTTTTCCAAAATATGCAGTCTATTTTAAATTGAATTAATTTAAGCTCATACATTTGCAAGCCAATATGTTCTCTTCACACTTATTTCCACTTATTTTGCAGTCAATCATACTAATTTGCCTCAAAATTGTCATTTAGGCTTAGAAAACACAAGATTTAGGACATAGTCTCAAGGTGGCTGTTACATTTTGCATCCAAAGGGAGCTCAGTGGCTCAATGGTAGAATGCTTGTCTCGAGACCGAGGGGCCACGGGTTTGAGCCTCACCGGTGTCACTGTGTTGTGGTCCTTGAGCAAGACACATTTATCCTAGCTTAGTACTGGTTCAACCCAGGAAGAACCGTCCCTGTTTAACTGAAAGATTGTTGATGGGACGTTAAGAATCAAATCAAACAAACAAAAAACATGTTGCAACCTCAATAGTGGTGGTATACCAACTTGACAAATTATGAATTTCCATGCAAAATTATTAGGCAATTAAGTAGAAATAGCTACACAAACAGGGGACGAACTTATCAGATTTTATTTTCATTTTAACTTATTATAACATGGTATTCAAGATGGCTTTGTATTTAGCTTTAGAAAAAAAGAAACATATTTTTACTTTCTGTAGGAAAATATTTGGAGGTTGTTTGAAGTTTCGAAAATGAGTTTCGAGAAATGATTATATTTAATGAATTAGGATAGAAAAGGGGACATCCAACCTGTCATCCACGATGGTTGCCAAATTTGGTTTTAGACACTTGTACATATGTTGCTATAAAGTGTGTTCTATATTTAAAATTGATATGATCAATATGAGATGCAAAGAATTTTTGTACCTATAGCAAACTATAACTGTCCTTTGTAGAATTGCCATTGCATAAAATATCATTTGTTTACATAAGATTTTAGTGAACAATCCTATAAAATCTGTAAAAGAGATATCAAAGTTTCTCTTTGACATTTCTCCTTCTCATCAAGTTACCATAGGCTTAAAAGGCTATACGTCTCCTAAAACTGTATACATTTTTAAAAATGTACTTAGACCACAACCCTCCGTTTTCACACACATCAACTTTACAACTTGATTTTGTCAAATGACGTATTTGCTGCAGCCAGCCTTATTATGTTTTGTTGATGATGTAGCTGGCACTATCATATCTACTTGAAAGTAGTCAAAGTTTATATCATTTTGAAGTCAATCCAATATATAATGTTGCAGACATCTTAGTTTCTAGCCAAAGCTTCCCTCACCAATTGCTTGCTAGTGAGTCGGGCATTTGATTCCATAATAGTTAAGTCCTAAGACCTCTTCAGTCTAGTTAGTTAAAACCAAAGCTTTTTGTCTATTTAGGTATGTAGACTTTTTAAATGATGATGTTATTTCGCTCTGTATTTACAGTGATGGTCTTTAACAGCCCAGGGATCTTCAGCTAGGTGCTACAACCGCATATTTAGGCGAATCCCTGCTCTTTCTTTATCAATTCTTGCTTTTCGTGATTTATTGTTCACTGTGGTAATTCATTGACTAGTTAAAAAGTCGTCCTAGAAATTGTTCCAAGATAGTAGTGCTGTTGTGGTTCTCATTTTATTATTATTGGTGTAAGTATGGTTTGTATATACTTTTAAAGACATGTATGTGAATGATTTTGGTTATGTTAAGGTAGCCTAGTAACTGCCTTCAAGGGGAGAGCTACATCACCACTGTATACAACTATTTGTATATTTAGTTTTACTAATTTTGATCTTGTAGGAAGAATGTTAGCTCTGATTGTACTAGTTTCTTGTCATTGCTATGATTTTACCTAGTATATAAGCAAAAAATGGGAATAACATGTCCGGAATGGCTCAGGCCAACAGTCGCTAGGTGAAGAAGCGTTGAAAGAAGCGTGGAAAGAGCATTATGAATTTACTCAAATTCGAACTCTTTGGAATGCAAAGGGCATGCCAGAGGAAATCCCAGTTGAAGGTCTAGCCAGCTGATCAGTGCAAGAATTATCACAAAAACAATTAGCAGGATGTGTTCTGACAAAGCAGACATACCATCAGCAATTGTCACCGAGATGCTTTATTCTACATGTATTTGGGAAACTGGCAAAGTCAAGGTGTTTGACCTAATCTGCCACATAATCTCGAGTGTTAGTACAGAGTGAAATTGACATTATGAACATAGGCAAAGGGGTTGCTCTGAACAGAGGCTTGAAGTTAATTAAGCAATTAATAAGGGTGTTAGGGTGCATATTGGAGAGACATATCAGACAGAGAGTTGATTTGTTTGTTTGTTTTTGTTGCTTTACGTCCCAAGCCAACAGCTATGGTCATTGCGGGACGGTCAGTTCACCTAAGCACACTTTTTCCTGGGCAGGCTTGAACAAGCAGTTCAAGCCTGCCCAGGTAAAAGTGTGCTTAGAGTTGAGATTGACGAGATGCAGTGCAGATTTATGTCAGGCCATGGTGGCATTACAGTTGCGGTCTTCATTTTAAGCCAGCTACAGAAGCTGCTCCTGACTTCAAACAAGCCATTCTACATCACATTTATTAACATAGAGAAGGACAGTAGGTAGCTAGTGCGCATGCTTTTAAATCAACAGGACAGTAGTTGGCAATTGTCGCAGTGAGAGGGTTTTGTTGTTGATGTTCATCGTGGCTCTGTTCTGACTCCACTGCTCTTAATTGTTATCTAAGAGGCTCTAATCACAGAATTCAGAACAGACTGCACATAGTTGCTGTTGTACAAATATGATCCGGTGATCAAGACAGAGTCCATGGAGGAATTGCTGGTGAATTTGGAGGCATGGAAGTATTGGAAGGAGAAGGCTCTTCATGTGAACATAATAATATGAAGCCATATACAAGTAAAGTCGTTCCTTGAGCTAAAGTGCACCAAATGCCTGTGGCACAACACTACTTAATGATGGAAGAAGGAGGTGAAAGCACCTGATAAAAACTTGAGATAGCATTTCTGTAACCATATGGACATTCTCTACGCTAGAGACATCCTCGAGCTGCCTGCAGTCATACATTGCAAATGTACATTGCAGAAACTCCATAAACTTCTTAACCTAATGATCATCTGCTGCCCTCGAGCAGGTAGTAATAAACATGCATTCATTGCTTTGTTTTTGTCGAGTGTATACTTCCAGTACGTCCTTGTTTTGAACAGTTCACTAGCATGATACAGCATAGCTAGTGATGTCTAAAACGCCTAATAGCAAAAATGTATAGATTTATTTAGAAAAAACAGCAAAAATTACCAATAAATAGGATTTTCCAATTTGGCGGCCATCTTGGATGCCATGCTTGAACTTACAGTTGAGAAAATTAAAAAAAATTACATATTACTTATTAAAAACGAACATTCATTGCTACTAAAGCAAATTTTACTCATACAAATCTCAATGATATATTAATGTATAAAAAACAAAAAACATAAAATCATTCTTCTTTGACAGCCATCTTGCATGCCATATTGTATCAAGGCTCTCTTATAGATTGTTCACAAATATCAAAGTCATATTTTGAGCCTTTCTATGCTTTGAACAACTTAAATTTGATGCAATAATCTGAATTAAGTTCATTTTATGATGTTTTCATAAAGCAAGCTTGATTTTACATATAAAAATGGTGGCCATCTTATAATATGGCCACCATCTTGGATACTATGCCAATCTACATGTGATTTCAGATAATTACAAATGTTCTTTTGTTAAAATTCACACTTACACAAGCTTTAAAGAAAATTTTATAGCACAATGATACCCAACTTAACAGGCATTACACGAAAATATGTCGCCATTTTGAAATTCAAGATGGCCGCCGTCAAGGTGCATTTCTGACTTGGCACTGACCCTCAGAAATTTTTATAATTACTAATCTGGCCATGTACCAAGTTTCATGCTTTTATCATAAAGTGCACGATTTTTTCACATATCTGCCCCACTATATATCTTATCATCAAAGTGGCCTGAAGTCTAGTGTGGGCTTTTTTTTCCATTTCCATGTTATTTATTTGTAACAGCAAAGGCTCTGACGAGACATCGCGTCTGTGCAACACCCTGTGATTATTATTACCAAAAACTTCGCGTGCTGTCCTGTTTCGAAAGGACACTATTCTAAAATTGTTTCGGAATTCATATGTCACGCCCTACGTCCTAAATAAGCAAAATGCACGTTCCAATATTTTCTGTCCAAACAAATATTTGTCAAAATCCGGTGAACAACAATGGGGTTAAAACTTCGCCTTGTCATGCCACTTATCTACTATTCAATCCTATGGCCATATCCTTTTCTGGATCAAATTGGGACGAAATCTGTAATTAAATTTCACGAATGAAGAGATTTTATGAAAGCATGTCTATGATATGAATATTTTACAGTCCGTCAATAATGTTCGCTATGATGACCCTTGTCCAACCTTTTCGTGAATTTAAAGTGTTTTAAAGGTGGAGAAATCAGTCACTTTGAATGTTCTGGGGAACTTAGCGAATGGTGAGCTGTGAGAGGTATGGTGAGCGGTATGTCCTGGCTCACAATATACTTAATAAATAACAACACTGGAAACAGATATCAAGTTCCTATTTTCTTCTTCTATTTACGTTACTCAAAACCTAATGTTCATTACACATGTACTATGAACAGTTCAACTGGTAAATCCAAAAATACTAAACATATAAGTTCCTCAACTATCATGTAATATAACGTATGTTCAAATAAGATGACTATGCTGGAACATTCCAAGCGATACTTTACGAATCCTAAATATTGAATTTCTAACTTCACAATTGGTAAATTACCAAAATAGAATAAATGTCATAAATTTTCGGTTGGTAAATCCAAAGAGTATTATATCTAAACCGCTGAGTTGGTAGATCCAAACTATCTTAAATTATCACGTCTTAACCGTTTAGTTGGTAAATCCGAACTGATTTTCATAATAAAAATTACTAAAATTCTAAAAAAAAAACAGACACGCCCATATGCTAAAACATACAGCATTAGCCAATGGCCTTGGCAAAGTCATAAGGCGGTCCTAAAACATATAGATTAACATCTCATTAAGCAAATCTCTTTGACGGACAATAGCGCCGCCGCCAAACGGACGTGGTTAACAGACGTTGTGATCTCAACTCCCGTGAGCATGTTTGCACAACTAAATCATGTGTGAACAGCGCTATTGTTCGTCAAATGTAAGACGCTAAAATATGATCACCTTAATTGATGTCAACACCTGCGAGAAGCTTGGGTTCTACTCAGTAATTAAGAAGACATATTCTGGTCTAAAATGCAAAATAAATTAAAATCTTCAAATTTTGAATTAAATATTTCCTTGTCAAACTATCATTTCCAAATTCATCATCTGCTTAAAACGACAATAAATTTTATACCCAACATGACTGTATTACACTTGAAATTCAAAGTTGATTTCTTTATTGATTTAGAAAAATAAATAAATAAAATAAATAAATGTTTATTTATTTTATTATTTATTTAGAATCCAAAGTACCAAAAATTCCCATCATAATAACTCCCCTGACCTTGTAAAACTTTGGTCCCCAAAGTTGATTTCTTTATATTGATTAACAGTAATGGAAGGTATATTACATACAAGAAAATATACATACAAATCATTAGTGCTCCCTGACACATAATGCAACTTATATACATTTAACATCTAATAATTAAAGATTTTGTTGTTGCTTGATTAAAAATTCATTTACAACAATAACCTTAATAAGGATTTGGACTTTGATTGTCTGTGCGTAAAAATAGCTTCTCGACAAAACAATTATCCTGTGATATAAAAATAACAAAAATAGGCATGATGAATGTACGATGGCCAGGCGTAATTCACCAGCATATTTAATTATTTACAACATGTTATACTTTGGTTGCAATAAAATATAAAATATTTTCTGTGGCAACAAAGTACATTAAATGGACTTTGATTGCCTGTGTAATTTGACAACAACTGTCCTTTAATAAAACATATAATCCTGTACAACCATGCTATCGTTGCAGTCGGCAATCAATCAGCATGACTGTACAAAATTAAATAAGGGTACCCTAGTAGTGTGCACATTACAGTGTAAACCCCATACCATGGAGAACCTTCCATTCCATGTATGTTGAATCATAGTTATCTATTTTATAAAACAAATGCCTGTTGCCTAGTGATAAAATCTATACAACATTATGTGCAGTAAAACATCGACTAAAATAAATTGATGTTTTACTGTTTCGACTTCCAAAGTCTTTTTGCACTATTGTTGCTTTGCCTATCTCTACAGACCAACAGCCGCATTCGAACTCCAACTATCTTACCACAGATAGTGAGCATATGTCTAGACAAAATAACAGAGTAATTCCCCACTGTACGGAACATGTACCTATACGTTGCATGTTGACATTCTCGTCATTTTAGCACCGAAAAGTTTTCGCTCATTTATACAGGCGAGAATCTACTCAAAACTCACAAAACCCAACAAGATTCTGAGATTCTATAGACAATATAAAGTCTATCATGAAACAAATAAACTAAGCTTGCGACTATGATAACAAAAATATTGTGCTAAAGCAATTTACAAACATTTAAAGCTATATCTAAGCTAAGCGTGTCGCTAACCTGACAATAGTATATAACTAAAACAAATTACAAAAAAATATATATCTAAGCTAAGCTTGTCGCTAACTTGACAATATTTGTTCTAAGCAAATAACAAAACTATAATCTAAGCTAAGCGCATCGCTAACTTGACAATACAATTTTGCTAACACACATTACAAAAAATCAATTATATTTTAAGCTGAGCTTGTCACTAACTTAACAATAGCATTGTGCTTAAACAAATTACAAAAAAACATACATTTATATCTACTAAATATTTACTTAACAAGTGTACTGTAAGCTTAAAGAAAACAACAGACTCTCGTCTACCAATGTGTGTAACGTGTGTATTTCAACCTTCCCTGAAGTCGCAGATAACTTAGATATGCAACTGATGACATATATATTTGCACCGTACCAATGTGGCTTGTTTTTCTGCTGTATTTAAATGCCATTAGTTGAACATTTACAGTTGCTACATATGTCAAACAAAGTTCGTTTAAGTTTAGGACTGTTTCCATTCACGAAATACTTCTATTATCTTGAAGAAGTGGTTTGTTTATGGAAAAAGCAATACCATTACTATTGCATTTACTTGGCATCGGGTAACACAGGAAGCTAGAAGGAATGGCAGAAAGACAGAAGAAGAAGGAATGGGCTGGGCTTATCTTTGGACCAAGGGGCGCATGCGCATGGGGATAAGTTGGACATATTAACCGTTGCCATAGCAAATATCAATATTGTAAATGTCACAAATATAGTGCAAAATTATATTTTATTTTCAAATGCAAAGCAGAGCCATCAAAGTGACACTGTTGTATCGCAAAATTAGCGATGACGTTTGGGAAGCTTAAAAATCAGTCACAAAAACTACAATAGAGTTATAGCGTTATCTTCTTGAACCACCTAATAACTATGCTTGCTTCAGAAGCATTTCTTGTGTTTAAGGTAAACAGGCTTGGATCTACCACCTTCACATTATACACGAAAAATATACTTTGCATGTGGTCAAAGGCAAACACGCACATTTTGTGAATAAATAAAAATAGCCTAATCTATACCTAACAGTAAATAAGCTGTCCGGAAAATCAACATCCGGTCATGCACAGTGCCAAGCAATGCACACTGTTTATGAAAATGAACGACGAAAGATGAATAACAAAGACTCCAACCATTCTCCGCTTTTGCATCGTCTGGCTGGGGTATTCGTTATTCGCTAAACAGTCACTTAAGATGTCAGAATGTGATATGAACGGAAGTTATAAATGACCAGAACCAGCCTGCACTGAGTTGAGTCGTTCATTTTTCATGACAGTGTACACCAAAGCAACCCAGCGTTACATATAATAAACGCGCCTTATATGGACCATCGTTCGTCAGCCTAAGCTTGCCAAGAAACCAAACCTATTCTGTCAAGAATCTGATCAGTCTGTGTTCATGTTAATTACACTAAAGGGTCAAATACGATTAATCTGACACTAGCATGTGTAGGTACACAGTCTATATTGCAGATTAAGCGTAACCAGCACAACCTACAGTGTATTTATATGCCTGCTAAGACCCAGATCAGGCTGGAGTTAACTGCATAAACCTTACTGCAACACTCTTTCTACAACATTTATTTAGTTGCGATGATTCCGATAGGCTTATGTAGCTCAAAAATAATTATAATCAATCTGAAACCAGCATGCGCATGTGCGCAGTCTAGCGCCAAGGCCAACTATAATTACAATTGGTTCAATTACTATTGCTTATTGTCGGGTCAAACGTACATGTATCAGCTGTCAACCTACATTTCACCTCGGATCAACTGTTACAAACAAACCTTTCAAAATAATTTACGAAGACTCGGATTAGCATGTAACTCATCAACTTCTAAATCAATAAAGCTGACATTCAGCTGTGTTTTAGTTCAAAATTATGTCTACACAGCGCATATCTCGATCAACACTTATAATTATAATAAGCCTTGATTTAAGACTCGCTACTGTAGAATCCACGCGAATATAATGCCAAACAGGGAAATAGTGATCAAACTGCATATTAACACAGTTTGACCCGAATTTCGAATTTCAAGTGTAATACAGTCATGTTGGGTATAAAATTTATTGTCGTTTTAAGCAGATGATGAATTTGGAAATGATAGTTTGACAAGGAAATATTTAATTCAAAATTTGAAGATTTTAATTTATTTTGCATTTTAGACCAGAATATGTCTTCTTAATTACTGAGTAGAACCCAAGCTTCTCGCAGGTGTTGACATCAATTAAGGTGATCATATTTTAGCGTCTTACATTTGACGAACAATAGCGCTGTTCACACATGATTTAGTTGTGCAAACATGCTCACGGGAGTTGAGATCACAACGTCTGTTAACCACGTCCGTTTGGCGGCGGCGCTATTGTCCGTCAAAGAGATTTGCTTAATGAGATGTTAATCTATATGTTTTAGGACCGCCTTATGACTTTGCCAAGGCCATTGGCTAATGCTGTATGTTTTAGCATATGGGCGTGTCTGTTTTTTTTTTAGAATTTTAGTAATTTTTATTATGAAAATCAGTTCGGATTTACCAACTAAACGGTTAAGACGTGATAATTTAAGATAGTTTGGATCTACCAACTCAGCGGTTTAGATATAATACTCTTTGGATTTACCAACCGAAAATTTATGACATTTATTCTATTTTGGTAATTTACCAATTGTGAAGTTAGAAATTCAATATTTAGGATTCGTAAAGTATCGCTTGGAATGTTCCAGCATAGTCATCTTATTTGAACATACGTTATATTACATGATAGTTGAGGAACTTATATGTTTAGTATTTTTGGATTTACCAGTTGAACTGTTCATAGTACATGTGTAATGAACATTAGGTTTTGAGTAACGTAAATAGAAGAAGAAAATAGGAACTTGATATCTGTTTCCAGTGTTGTTATTTATTAAGTATATTGTGAGCCAGGACATACCGCTCACCATACCTCTCACAGCTCACCATTCGCTAAGTTCCCCAGAACATTCAAAGTGACTGATTTCTCCACCTTTAAAACTGGTGGAGAATCCGGGTAACAACTTTTAAGCTTGTTACATCGATCCCGATCTACAGAGGAGAAAACGATGAACGTTTCCTGGAGACACAGCACTGGATATGACAGCAGATATCATGGCTGTCATAGTCACTTTAGACCATATTGGTGATCGCGGTTCCAGACAAGACCAGTGTATTTTGCTCGAGAGCCTTCTGAGGCACAACACGATGTGAGGAACTTTACACTGCCTGATTGGACGTCATTCAAGAAACCTAAGAGCAAAGCTGCCCTAGCAAGAGACAGGATGAGAATGCAGAAGTTCCGTGAAGATAAGGATGCGTGTTCTGCGTTGCCGTTTTTCCAGCTTGAGGACTCGCAAATTAAGGAAGTTCTAAGTTTACAGTGTGACGCTCAGGCAAATTTCAAGTCTAAATTACAAAGTGCTGCCACGGTTATTAAAAAACTAAAGACAAGTTTGGACTTTTTGCGTACTTCAAATAACCAACTACATGAGGAAAATGAACGAGCTGGCGAACTCGTTCGATATCTGATGCAGTCCCAGTTTGAGAATATGTCGAAACTGAAAAATGAACTGGAAACCGAGAAAAAGACAGTCCATAAGTTTGTCGCTCAGAACGTTGAGCGTCAACGTGAAATCGTAAGATTGAAAACAGAGCTCGCGAAATTAATTGATCTCCATAGCCAAGAAGTAAATATGAGAAGAACTCTAGAAGACAAAATTAAGCGCAAACATAGAGTGTCATCATCAGAGAAGGAAGACGGAGATCCGCTCATAAACGGAAGTGTACCAATAGGCGTTGGTACATAAATGTCAATTTTTGGGGGTTGGTAAGGGAACAATGCTTTTTAAAACTTGTCCTCTGCGCACGCCTTGCAACGGTTAGGCCCATATGAGCCTGTGATTTTGCACAGACTCATATCAGTCTTAAAGGCGCACCAGATTTTTGTGATTTTCAAGAACTATGCCGAGTGCACATGTATACTTATGCACAGAGGACATTTTTTCGACGGGTTTTGTTCACATTAAGAAACAAAAACAAATCATGGTAAAAATTTATACTCGTAGGTATCTTTTGCATTGGTAATATTTTATGGTTTTAGAAATGTATTTTCGCTATTTCAATTTGATGTGTATAAGCATGTATTTGCTCTCCGAACTAGATTTAGATTTTTGAAAAAAAAAAATGTGTTCAAAAAAAGAAATGTGAACACTGATTTATAATGCGTGAGAATATCATATTCTACACAGGTTCAGAAATTAAATGTTGGTCGCAATGTATGTTGAACGGAGGAAATTCGGGTCAAACTGTGTTAATATGCAGTTTGATCACTATTTCCCTGTTTGGCATTATATTCGCGGGGATTCTACAGTAGCGAGTCTTAAATCAAGGCTTATTATAATTATAAGTGTTGATCGAGATATGCGCTGTGTAGACATAATTTTGAACTAAAACACAGCTGTATGTCAGCTTTATTGATTTAGAAGTTGATGAGTTACATGCTAATCCGAGTCTTCGTAAATTATTTTGAAAGGTTTGTTTGTAACAGTTGATCCGAGGTGAAATGTAGGTTGACAGCTGATACATGTACGTTTGACCCGACAATAAGCAATAGTAATTGAACCAATTGTAATTATAGCTGGCCTTGGCGCTAGACTGCGCACATGCGCATGCTGGTTTCAGATTGATTATAATTATTTTTGAGCTACATAAGCCTATCGGAATCATCGCAACTAAATAAATGTTGTAGAAAGAGTGTTGCAGTAAGGTTTATGCAGTTAACTCCAGCCTGATCTGGGTCTTAGCAGGCATATAAATACACTGTAGGTTGTGCTGGTTACGCTTAATCTGCAATATAGACTGTGTACCTACACATGCTAGTGTCAGATTAATCGTATTTGACCCTTTAGTGTAATTAACATGAACACAGACTGATCAGATTCTTGACAGAATAGGTTTGGTTTCTTGGCAAGCTTAGGCTGACGAACGATGGTCCATATAAGGCGCGTTTATTATATGTAACGCTGGGTTGCTTTGGTGTACACTGTCATGAAAAATGAACGACTCAACTCAGTGCAGGCTGGTTCTGGTCATTTATAACTTCCGTTCATATCACATTCTGACATCTTAAGTGACTGTTTAGCGAATAACGAATACCCCAGCCAGACGATGCAAAAGCGGAGAATGGTTGGAGTCTTTGTTATTCATCTTTCGTCGTTCATTTTCATAAACAGTGTGCATTGCTTGGCACTGTGCATGACCGGATGTTGATTTTCCGGACAGCTTATTTACTGTTAGGTATAGATTAGGCTATTTTTATTTATTCACAAAATGTGCGTGTTTGCCTTTGACCACATGCAAAGTATATTTTTCGTGTATAATGTGAAGGTGGTAGATCCAAGCCTGTTTACCTTAAACACAAGAAATGCTTCTGAAGCAAGCATAGTTATTAGGTGGTTCAAGAAGATAACGCTATAACTCTATTGTAGTTTTTGTGACTGATTTTTAAGCTTCCCAAACGTCATCGCTAATTTTGCGATACAACAGTGTCACTTTGATGGCTCTGCTTTGCATTTGAAAATAAAATATAATTTTGCACTATATTTGTGACATTTACAATATTGATATTTGCTATGGCAACGGTTAAT
Source organism: Loripinus fragilis (assembly GCA_964019695.1). Classification (NCBI taxonomy): domain Eukaryota; kingdom Metazoa; phylum Mollusca; class Bivalvia; order Lucinida; family Lucinidae; genus Loripinus; species Loripinus fragilis. The sequence goes on along the minus strand of OZ026523.1, from coordinate 45,739,931 downwards.
ATGTCCAACTTATCCCCATGCGCATACCAAATAGAATAAATGTCATAAATTTTCGGTTGGTAAATCCAAAGAGTATTATATCTAAACCGCTGAGTTGGTAGATCCAAACTATCTTAAATTATCACGTCTTAACCGTTTAGTTGGTAAATCCGAACTGATTTTCATAATAAAAATTACTAAAATTCTAAAAAAAACACAGACACGCCCATATGCTAAAACATACAGCATTAGCCAATGGCCTTGGCAAAGTCATAAGGCGGTCCTAAAACATATAGATTAACATCTCATTAAGCAAATCTCTTTGACGGACAATAGCGCCGCCGCCAAACGGACGTGGTTAACAGACGTTGTGATCTCAACTCCCGTGAGCATGTTTGCACAACTAAATCATGTGTGAACAGCGCTATTGTTCGTCAAATGTAAGACGCTAAAATATGATCACCTTTATTGATGTCAACACCTGCGAGAAGCTTGGGTTCTACTCAGTAATTAAGAAGACATATTCTGGTCTAAAATGCAAAATAAATTAAAATCTTCAAATTTTGAATTAAATATTTCCTTGTCAAACTATCATTTCCAAATTCATCATCTGCTTAAAACGACAATAAATTTTATACCCAACATGACTGTATTACACTTGAAATTCAAAGTTGATTTCTTTATTGATTTAGAAAAATAAATAAATAAAATAAATAAATGTTTATTTATTTTATTATTTATTTAGAATCCAAAGTACCAAAAATTCCCATCATAATAGTAGTATGGGTAGTTGTAGAATGATACTCAATAACCGATTCTACAGTGTTATATGGGCGAGACACGAGATTTTGGTACTTATCGCAAATGCGCAAAAGTCTCCTTTAAACACCCGTGCTGGCGTATTCAGGCTAGCCTTTATCTACGTCGAAGCTTTGTGTATTCGAGCAGTGAAGGCTCTGGTGAGTATGTGCATTGCGCAGATCGATAGAGCCATCGTTGCTCGCCAATGCAATAAGTACCCAAAACACTGAACACATTGCCTCTCTGATGGCAGTTTAGTTAGACCTACTTCAGGCTAAGAAATATATAGATTTTGATTGGCTGATTAACAATTATGTTACTGATTTACTATTATTTTAATGGGAGCCTTGTACAAGACTGGGTAGTTGTATCCCTGATATATTTTGATGGTTATATGATCGCACCAGCTACTATTGTGTCGTATGGCGGCGAGACACATTCTCGGACATCGATCAGCAGAATCTACTCTTGCGCAATCGTTAGCTAACGGCTCTTTGTTTCACCATGCGACCAGGAAGATTCTGATCTTACGCCCAGTCATGTTATGGACTTCGCTGGACTCACGAGTCATTTTGTTGATTTTGTAATGCTAATTTTTCTCCTTCCTTATGTAGATCTTTTATCTACAGCCTACGAAAACATTCATTTAGTATCTATCTACTGCGGTGGTGCTGTTGCTAATGATGATGACGATGATGACAAAATTAATCGTCAATCAGCATTGCAATTACCAGCATAACCATGAAATTATAAAGCACCACCATCATCTCCTTCGAACAACAACAACAACAACAACGGTCGCTACTACTTTTTCCATAGCACGACTACATACCACTCCTACTTTTACTTGGTAAAAGCGGTTAAATTTGTGGGCGGGCAAACAGTCATAACGCCTGCTTACACTGAAAATTGAATCTTAAAAGATTATCAAAATGTTGATATTGGTTTTGCTTTTATTAGATCCAATATAAAGATAGAGTTAAAATATTTATCGCAAAAATGTGATTATTTTGTAAATGAAGCCCATAATAATCTTGATCGAGCGGGTACAATGAATATCCATGAGATATAGACCCCCCTAATGGTAAACAGATCTGACAGTGGTGAACTGTTGTTGCTAAATAGAAAATTATTATCTCAGAAAATACGTTTAGGATTATCATAACGAAAGGAATGCTTTCTCAATATTCAATAATATTATCTTAGCAATAAAGTCGTTTTCAGGCAAAATAAAGATACATGTCGGATTGTTATTTTATTGAAGAGTTTAACTCAATATTAATAACGAATTTCTAAAATCGAATTTTAAGTGGATTATATAGACTAATGTTTCATACATTCTTTGCTGAAGAAAGCGAACAGAAAGTCCCTGTTCTGGCTACTCCAATATGAACAGTCTTATCTAGAATTACTTTGTTTGTACACGTATTTTTCTTGCTGAGTATTTTGTCTCTGTACAAAAATAGTTCAAGACTAATTTTTAACAGTAAATCCTTGCTATCCCATCCAGGAAACGTGTAAATAATAATGTACCCTCACTGCAGATGAAATGGCTCTGAACGGGACATCTCTTTGCGATCTGGGTCCAGAATTATAATGCCTCCTTAACGTTAAGGACTACCTAAGTTAAGTATTTATTTTTCAGGATACAAAAAGTGTTTCAAACACCCAAAAATTAAATTGTTCCATGTATTCTGCAGATCACAATGCCATCTTTGACCATGTATATTGCACAGAGCCTGGCAATTTATTTAACATGTTAATCATGTTGAAGTATCAATTCTTAACCAAGGTAGTACTTAACTTTAAGGAGGCATTGTAATTTTGAGCCAAGATAAATAAACCAGAGGATCCTGAGGATTTTTAACACTCACATGACACTGAGTTCCAAGAATAAAAATGAACTTGTATTATTAGGTTTTACAATGTCAATGTCAACCTAGGAACAATCTGTCGTTCCTCCGTCTCCATATGAATTTTTTGTTCATTTGAGAGGAAAAGATGTTGACGGACCACGTACGACGGACGATGAACGAAGGAGTCATCGGTATACTATTAGCTCTCCTATAAGCCTCGGTTCGGGTGATCTAAATATTCAGAGACAGAAATAAAATGCAATTTCAAATGTCCATTATTTCATTTGTTTATTTCATATATCGGTTACAGATGTTATGTTTTCAATTCAGTGGCTAATCCAGAGGGGGTTCAGGCGGTTCTCTCGAACCCCCTCCCAGTCCCACGTTTCAAATATCCCATGACAATGAAATAATCTGGTCTCACTGAGACCAAATTATTTCATTTTTATGGGATATTTAAGTACAATGAGATGAAATCAGCCAAACGAACCCCCATCCTTTACACATCTGAAATCCTGGATCCGCCCCTGCAGTATGCTCAAAGTGAAAGTGCTTACAGCATAAAAAGATAGTGGAGCTCGTCGGCTACAATAGTCCAAATTAGAGAAATCGGAAAATGGTTGCGTGTTGTTTTCAGTAGAATTGCCGACTTCTCATGTAAAAGTTTGTGAAATGTAATACCGGAAGTTAGGTCATCTTGCAGATACCAACAATTATCGACGGTGGAGTAAAACTGAACAAGGTAATTTCTCAATTATGTCTGAAAATAATGAAACCATCCTGAAACAGACCAGACCATAAGCGCCATTATTTTTAGACCAAATGTCATCATTGATCACATGACTTTGACGCAATCGACAAGCGCCTGTCAGTGGTGACAAGTGGATGACACTCAAATTGATTCAGATGCTTTGCTGTTGTTTTGTTTTGGAAAATTTTAATCAAAAAGATTGGAACCGGATATAACGTAAACATGTTCTAAGAGAATTTATCGATTCATTAAAAGTGATTTGTCAGGATTCGAAGATTTCGGTTTATTTTGTAATTTTATAGCCCTCTCATTGAAATTGCTAGCGAAATCATAATCTTATTTCTGGCCACACTGGGAGGATTGGGGGATTGAAATTGATCATGTTTGGTCACAAATATCTCTAAATTTGATAGAAAACGTCTGAAACACCCTTATTGTGGCTTTCGTAGACTGATTTGATTGTGCCGGAAAACATGTAGTGAAATAATTCACTATAATAATACCCATCACACTGTTACACCTAAGATTGGGTCGTCTTTTCAGAGGTTGGGGGTAGCTACTCTTTTGACTACTTTTGCCTACTGCACTAGATAATTTCACGTTTTTTTTTGTCGTCAAAAACATAACATGGAATTTTTTTTCTATATTTGGCAAAGTGTTTATTTATCAGTTTGAATAATAATAATAATAATAATAATAATAATAATAATAATAATAATAACCAAATCCGCCCCTGGAAAATCCTAAGTATATAGAGTTTCTTTGGAATACTGCAGGCCCCGAGGCTATAAAACTTGAGTATAGTCTCAAACTCAAAATAAAGCGCAGTGATCGGCTGCTTGCGGACACATGTCCGCAAGCAGCCAATCATTGTACTTTATTTTGAGTTTGAGAATGAACTGAAGTTTTGAGGCCTGGTCCTGATCTCTCTTCCCCACACCCCCCGGAAAATCACAAAGCTATAGTTTTCTAAGGAATACGGGTTTCTCCCCCTCGAGAGGCAATTGGACGCCATCTTTAAATTGGTTAATGACTTGGGGAAAAAACGTTGTCAGATATTTCTGATCTCAGTTGGAACTGGACACCCACTGACGAAAATTTCTGGATGTGCTTACCCATTAACTTACCAAGGATATCACGTATAAAAACGACAATGCCTGTACGATACATGTACACTCAGTGGCCATAAGTGAGTTCCCAAAATGGCAAACGCTGTTTCATTTGCAAAAAAATAAAGTACAGTTAAAATTGGTATAATTTGAAAACGAGAAATGCAACTTTTCTGAAATTTTGAACATATCACTATTTGCTATTTTTCAACTTAAGAATGCTAAATTATTATAGAAATAATATCACCTAGAGTTCGTGAGTGTTATTCTTTTCGACCACCCCTGATTTTTGAAACAGTTTGAAGATTTGATGTGGGTTCTAAACTTCTTCCGTTTTACATGACGATAGATATTTCTTATTGTCTATATATTTTGGGTGATAATGGTGCAAATATAGTATAATAGTGAACTGTGAACAAGATGTGTTCATATCTTCCTAATTTATTTACCGTCATATTAGGGGTGGGTGGAGTATTTGCACCCGTGACCCAAAAATCTAAATTATTGAATGAATCCACTTGGTAACTTCGCAACAAGTATCAGTCTTTCTAGGGTCTATATATGATTGTTTGAAGCAATTAATCCATAGATGTTTCAGTCTTTCAAATGGAAAAGACAGCACCCAGCGATACCTAGCCCATTGGCCAAATTTTGCCTTACGAGGGGGTACCCAAAATTTCATACGAAATCATAGGAAAGTTCTTCTTAAAAAAAAATGTTCTGTAAAAATGTAACCCCAAATGGTACTTTCAACTGAAAATAATTATTACACAAATATTTAATTTCTGGTTATGCTGCTTGTGGCACAAATATCAGGCCTGACAGTGAAAATTAGTAGATTTTCTTAGGATCCAAGCACAGCTTATATCCATCAACATTTATTCAAAAAATATTATTTTTAAATAGAACACTGTAATGATACCTCACAAAACATACATACCCCATATTCCTGCATTTGACAAATTGTTTATTTAGTTTGTTTTTTACATCTAAAGTATACTGCCGTCAGATCATTTTCATGGCATTATTTTCCAGCCAGTTCTCAGCTCTGCATTATTTTATTTTCAGTGTCTATACTAATTTGAACTTAAACAGAATGTTTTCCAGTACATTTTAAATATTTCTGCAAATTTTCAGTAAAAAATATTACAATCTGACATTTGTACAGCAATTTTTCAACACCTGCTATCTTTTTTGAAGAAATGGAGCCAATGTTTGTGATACACAATATCTCCATAGCAACAGATGATGACATCATATAATTTGGTAATGACGTAAACATATACCCTGTATATTCATCCAGGGCAATTATCATTTGTGGAAATTGTCTAGATTGCCTAGAAAAGACCATTGTTTCAGACCATATTTTTTGTCAATTTCTTGTAAGCTGATTTGGGAACTCACTTATGGCCACTGAGTGTAGTTGTATGGGAAGTCGCGTAGATTGTTGTTTAGCGACAGTGTCTGTACGTTGACATTTTTTTTAAAAGAAGAATGGAAAGTTTTATCACTAGACAACACGTCGCCTTTATAGCACATCTTAGCCCATATGCGCATAGGAAGTTGACAAACAGTGCATAACGCGTCGTCTGATCAGGAACTCCACTGTTTGCGAACTAGAATTTCAATTCAAAATGTAAAAAACCCTGGCATCCCTAATATGTAAATTGAACTCTTCAAAATGATAACAAAGGGAAATTCAATTTTGTAAATATAGGTTAAATTACAGGACTGAACTATTTCCGAAGGAGTTTAAATCTGATCAACACATGTAACAAATGAATGCAGTATACATGTAATAGTGTTGGTTGTCATACCTACATCTATGCATACTCGTAAATCTAAATTGGCATAAATTAAAAAAAATGATCATCACTAAAAACAATTTTTGATAACCAAATTGTATTTTCTACCGGTTCATAAAACAAGCGTTTGACTAAGAAATGCTGCAAGCATAGCTAATACATTTAAAGTAAAGCAACCAGCTATGTCTTCCTCAGAGAGACGATTGCAGAACTAGAAAGGACATAAAGAACTACATTACAAAAAACAAGACCAAAATTCCCCAACACTCTTACACCCCACCCCCATATACACACAAGCAACAGCAAAAAACAGAATCACATTCAATTTCAAAATAAATCATACATTTTCCCCTTTCCACGAGAAATCCCTTGTTCGTTGTGGCCAATCAACCCACTGATAGCGATAGGGCATCAGCCCACTGATAGGGCTATCCTTAATATTTGAGACGCTCGTTTTGGCATGAAGGGAATTATGTAGATCCCACTGAAAAAGGGGGCGATTAATTGGTTCCTGATTGATTTATCTCTCTCAAGAAATATCTATCATACATGCTGTTTTTATGCTATTTTCTATATCAATCAAACGAGGAAAACTTTGTCTAATTAGATATAGTGTTTATTTATTAGTTTGACTAATAATAATAATAATAATAATAATAATAATAATAATAAGAATAATGATAATAATAATAATAATAATAATAATAATAATAATAATAATAATAATAATGATTATAATTATTATTATTAATATCATTATTATTATTATTATTATTATTATTATTATTATTATTATTATTATTATTATTATTATTATTATTATTATTATTATTATTATAATCATTATTATTATTTTATTATTATTATTATTATTATTATTACCTTCGAAACTACATCAGATCCTGGCTCAATTCATTTGCCAGAATGCCGTCGTAAATTTGAATTTAGTTTTATATCACCATGGCCATAGCCTAGACTGGCCCCTGTCTAACAATTTAAAAAAACTGTGTAATATACAATATGTGATATGTGTGTTTCTTAGTCATTTAAATGCCCCCAAAATCATTCAGAAAAAACGATCTGAAAATCTGTTCTTGCTTATCATTTTTTTAATTTTACATTGAGTCTGATCATCAGTCTTGTTCTAGGTAAAAGGCTAAATGCAATCGGAACTGCCTCGGCAACTACCATGGAATTCAGTGGAATATCAGACATCGGATATACATTAAGGATCTACTTGATAATGTGACGCTGACGTTACACGTCACAGAAACCATCCCAACGATTGCAGTAAAACAAACGCTTATAAATGATGTTTTTTTCAATAAAATATCGCTATATAGCGATATTTTACTGAAAAATCATAAACTTCATTTATTATGCTGATAAAATGTTTCGGGTAATCAAAATAATGGACTTTAATTGGACTGGACCAAGACGCTACAGTACTATTTTCCTTCTAATAAAGGGAGCTTTTTCATACATAGTACTTCGCCGCCTATATACATCAAAGGCTTGATTCTCGTATTGAGCCAAGTTTTCCGATTTGGCTAAACGAAATCAATTCCTTGCCAATGGTGCACGTGCAACTATTAAATCGTTTGCATATATCAACATCTCGCGTGAACGTGGTTTCAAATTGAGTGTTGATTGGCAAACAAATCTGTTTCTTTCAGAGGGTTGGAATTCCGTTACAAGACACCTACAGGTTCGAACAGCTTCATTTGCGTGAAGTAGATGAAAAATGTCGGCTGCAGCATACCAACATCAATCAATGGAGGATCCGAACTAAAAGTTTAGTTAAACATTTTAAAAGTGAAAATATCGAACTCATTCTTAGCTTACTTGACAATAAATTGTGCCAATTGCATATTATTGACATGCGCGGATCCAGAGGGGGACAGAAGGTCCACCCCCCCCCCACCCCCCCCCCTGAAAAATCACAAAGCTATAGGGTTTCTTAGCATTACTGGTCGGGATCACCTGAAAAATCACTAAGCTACCAAGCCAGCATCCAATGTTGGGCCATCATCGGCCAGCCGGCGAAACGCAATTTAAATTGTGTTTCGCTGGCCGGTCGACAACGGCCCGCTTTTTGTGGTAATTGGATGCTCTCTCCCCTCATCAATTAATAAAAAGAAGAAGAAAAAAACGTTATCAAAAAAATTGTTCTATGTTTTGTTGTGCATTCTAGTTTTGCAATCATCTTTGTGGGGAAGAGAGAGTCGGTCAGTTTGCTTTTTTGTCTTCCTGGTGTCTCGTGATTGTTGTGTGGCTCATTCTCACGGTGCCACGGGGTTGTCTGCAATTTGTGATTGTGGTATTTCCTGATACATTGTAAGACTCACTTTTTTGGACCCCCCTCTAACAAAACTTTCTTGATCCGCGCATGAATAATGCCATAATTGAGTCCGTGTCACATGATCATTTGGTTCCCAACGATTATTGGGCATGCAAGTGAGAAATACATATCATATTCCCCACACATTTCCCATTGTTCCACTGTACAAGATGAAGCAATAGTGATTTAATACTATACTTTTCATGTTGTGTCCCTCATCCCTTGTTCCGTATTGTTCACTATTTATGTTTGTTGTTGTTGCTGATGTATGTACCATAATGATGAGTTTTGTTTTATAATCATCAATACAAAGTAGAGTTATTTTGAAAAAGTTTTTCCTAGAGATAAAACAATGCCGTTGTATATATTGACCCACTATTGACTATCTTCAAGAGTATTGAGAGAGAGAGAGAGAGAGAGAGAGAGAGTGAGAGAGAGAGAGAGAGAGAGATCGATCACGACTGACTTATAAAGCTGTTAGCTGAAGAAATGAAAGAAATGCACAGCTGTTCTAGACTGGAAATACGAGAGAGATCGTTTGTTTGTTTTTCTTCGTCTTAAAACAAAGCGAAAATGGAATCTTTAAAAGACATTCCCGTGAAACAAGATGAAGAACAGCTTTTGTGATAGCGCGAAAAGTTTCAGAAGCTTTTAGCAAGAACTTCTTGACGAAAAAACGCACCTTAACGCAAAACCTGTAGTCAAAACATTTTTGTTTGTCTTAATTTTTTCTCAGACTTATCTTCAATTTTTTTTAATTGTTTTGTATCCAAATATGTTATTATGTTATGTTGGCTTTTGTTTTGAAAGCTTTGTTTTAAAACATCACTGTAACAATAATAAGGCTTTAACTATTTTAAATCAATGCATCTACATGAGCCGAATAGTTTGCGTGCTAACACAACACCATGACTAACATGTGCAAGACCCCCTCCCCAATAATGTTTTATACACTTACCAGTCAGGTGCATAACTTCCAAAAGTTAAAAAATATATCACTTGACGCAGTTAACTTTTTTAGCAACAAAAACAAAAGTAACCTGTTTGAGTGAAACTGTCTTTTTCCATCTGCATATTCCGGAGTTACCGCAATTTTCACGGACATGGGGGTAATTTTATCTGAAAGACCTATTACATAGCTTTACGATTATGCAATAAAATTGTGTACGCATCGTCTAGAAATTTGTACGCGAGGTCATTGAAGATCAGAAAAAATAAACTACTTTTTAACTTGAATAAGTTATATTTTTGACGGCCTAAAATTTGACCTTGGCGTAAATAATTTCAGATGTAGCCTAAATAAGTTACTTTCGATAGCCTCACTTTGAACTCATTGTTGGAAAGATACAATGATAACTTCTTCAAGTGATATATATTGTAACTTTTACAGGTTATGCCCCTGACTGCTAACGCGGACACCATATGTCATTTGCAAACTAGGCTTTCTCGCCCACTAGAAATTTTCAAAACATGTAGTTTATTCAATATCATGAAAAATAGTAAGTGAGTATGGTCAGGAAATACCACAATCACAAACTGCAGACAAACCCATGGAAACGCGAGGAAGAGCCACACAACAACCACGAGACGCCAGGAAGACAAACTAAGCAAAGCAACCAGCTCTCTCTTCCCTATCAGGATGATTGCAAAACTAGTATGGACATAAAGTAACGTACAACAAAACATAGAGCAATTACAAACTCCCACAATGGGAGTAACAATAAACAATAAGTCAACAACAACAGAACCACCGCCTTAGAACGAACAGCAGCCTAGGCCACTGAGGGGCTTTGTTACAACACGTTTTGAAATAATGTAATAATTATTTCATTTTGATTTTTTGATTTTATTTTGCGTTGTCAATGTCGACACAAAATGAAAGAATCATGATTTTTTTTATTTCATTTTGCGTCAATTTCATATAATCGGTTCAAAATGAAATAATTATTTCATTTTGCACTAAAAGTAGGCATACTTTAGTTAATTTTATTTTGCGTAGGTTCTAAATGATACACATTTTGTTTCATGCTATGATAGATGACAATTGTTTTGATTTTTGATGAACATGGTTGAATTTGGAAATTTAGGTATGAAATTTCAAGATTCTTTCTCTAATTTTATTTGAACGAGTGAAGAAAGCTATCTTCTTGCAACATTATTTCATTTTGTGTTGATATGCACAATATCGGCCCAAAATGAACTAATTCTGTTATTACATCTTTACTTCATTTTGCGTCGATATTGACAATGCAAAATGAAAGAAAAAATCAAAATGAAATAAATTGTTACATTATTTCAAAACGTGTTGTAACATTTGTTAAATGCAATTTAATGGTACCAAATCTTCGCCCTAGATTCTGCTGTTGTTGAAGTACAAGAAATGTTCAGCTCGCATGGAAGTCTTATGACTATAGCAATGTATCATCATGGAGAAACTCTCTAATTAAATTAATGAACACACTAGGATGAAACAAAGAAAATGGAGCACGACTCATAGATACCCATGAATAGCTAATGTTTTAAAGTTTAAAGTTTTATCACTATTTAGTCCATCAGCTACTATGGGTTCGCCCCCCCCCCCCCCCATCCCCGGACAATTTTGTAGGCTGCATATTATCTAACAAGCTTTTTAAATAGATTGCCTCTCTGGCGGCTGGGGCGTTTGGGTGTTATAGCGTGTTAAAAATGTTACCTCTCTTTTTTTAAAGAAATTAAGTCAGTAAAAGTAGTACTTGGCTAAACAGTCATGTAATATTTAAGAACTGTAATTCCATGCAGATATTGATGATTGTTAGAGAGAATTAGGCCCATTATGGTGTCATTTACGTTACATTTTCAGAACATTTTATAAAATCATTGATATTTTGTTAAAGGCTTCATTTTATAAATTTTGCAATGCATATTTTAGAGAGAAAAAACATGTCTTTAAACGACAATCACCTGACTATTTCAAAAACTGCCAACAGCTTGCTTCTATCACAAAAAAACTTTAAGAATGATAAGCTTTTGAATATGGCAACGCAGAAGAAAATGCTATGTAAAGTAAGATTTTTTCATTTTAAACAAATTATGTATTCCTATCTACACGCTTTTAAACACCGTATATAAGCATTGTATTGATAAACAATAGTGAAAATGGATGTTTAACGTTGGTTCTGGTGAAAAGTATCCTTTTTGCCTGTTTGTCAATGTGTAACGTATGTTACAAACTTTAAGGCGTTCTATATATTGTTTGATACCCTAAATGATACATCATAGGGTATTTTAATTCATTTAAAAAACTATTTTTTGTATTAAATAGACATAACGATACTAGTTTTCCCAAAATAGTATTTATCAGTTCTCATTAAGAGACTATGTCAAATTGTCAAAGCATATTTATTTTTGTGAAATAGTATATTCTATAATTTTTTAGAACTTTTTGAAACAGCAAAATGAATATTTTATCCTTTTGGCTGAAGTTATAGGGTTTTTTTTAAAAACATCATCAACAAAGACAACTGATGCTCCCAAGAACTATCTGAATAAGGAGAAAAAAATCCCATTTTCTGTCAAAATTGTAAAAGCAACATACATGTATATTACCATATTAAGTATATCATAAGGTCCTATGTACGAGGGCTGTTCAAATATGAATGCAAGTAGCTTCATAACTTTCTTCACATATATGCTACGACAAAATGTTATACCTTTCTGGAAAGCTCTATTTGTCGCCTTTAAAATGGCACAAAACATAAAGAAACACTAACTATATTTCTTGAGTTACAGACCCTTATATAAAGGCCATTCCTGTATACTACAGATTTTCTGAAGTAAATTGCAATGCACGTTTTGGTACATTTGTGATATAGTGTCATATCTCTGTAAGTTTTAGACAAAATGGCACCAAATTTAAAATGCAAGTTTAAGTAACAATTCAAAAGTTGCTTGCAGGAAAAAGTTTATATAATCACGTTTCAATCTCGAGAAAACGGGCACGTTTGTGACGTCATTAATTTTATGATAAACGTCATTTTGAGTTATCTACTGGTGATGGAATAATAAATATCGCTGTGTCGTTTTCTTTGCGTTTTGCTGAAAACATGCTGAATATGTCATAAGGAAGTTTTCAAAATAATCCGTCCTCTATTTACAGAGTTATCCCACTTTTTATAATTTTTCAAGCATGTTTCTGCTTCTTATTGACGTGTTAACATTGATTAAAATATGTTCAATCTGTCTAGTTCTCAAGACCAGGTAAGTAATTTTATTGTAAATAATGCCTAAAGTGGTCAAACTTAAAGTTTACGTTCAAATTTAGAACAAAGCCGAAATGTTATGATAAAAAATAAGTATGAATTCTATAACCCCTTTCACTAAAGGTATTTTTGACTTGATAAAAATGCTTTTCAGCGGTTAAAAATTACCCACTATCCATCAATAATTTGTAGCAACAACTCAGTATGAGCGATCAACATATTGTCTTTGAGTTAAAACTAGTTTAAATGATGTTTCGTGCATTTTGTTATAGATAAGTTTATCTGAAAACTGAAAGGTGATGTTTTGTTTACCATTTATTTGCAAGCATAAAGAGACTTTAGTGAAAACGATTCGTTGTAATTTAACAAAAGCATGTCGGATTTTCGCAACTTTCACAGAATCATTATGTAAGAGTATGGGGATACTTCCTTCAAAATTTCAAGAAATTTCACCTGTTCTTCAAAGAATTATACGCTCGTCTCTATCACTGGTAGATGTTCGAAGCATTGAGTTTGTTAGTATACACACGTGACCCTCATTCAAAGGGCTATAACTCGATAAATATACTGTATTTTTTCTTTTGGTCTGGTGCCACTTTAAAGGTGACATACAGTCCTTTATAGAAACGTTTACCATTTTGTCGTAGCATATATGTGAAGAAAGTTATGAAGCCACTTGCATTCATATTTGAACAGCCCTCGTATGTCCAAAATGTTGTGAACGGCAGTATAAAATTAAGTCTAAACTGCTTATATGTTGGAATTAGATTTTTTATTACATATCTGAAGAACACTCAGTTTAATTCAGTCACTTCTTAACAGCAACCAAATATTTTAGTGTACCCAGTTAACTATTGTTCACATAAAATAAACATAGTCAGTAACACGATACAGGCTAGTATTCCTTATATATTTTGGTTCATCTACAATAACAAAAAACTGATATTTACTTAATGTATATGGGAGATTGTAGCATACAAAAAAGTGTGCTATTACAACCCAGATATAATCAAGAAGTTATAAGTTGGTAGAATGAAAATTGATATGTGTTGCATTAGATACTATGCACTGTAAGTGTATGTAATCAGGTGCTGTTTAAAGATATCGTCTCCAAATCAAACTTTATAGTGACATTATATTTTCGTATGCAGATGTTGATGCATTACTTTACTTTGAGCTCTTAAATAGACGTTAGTGTATCATCAGCAAAGCTTTTATTGTTTAATGAATGAAACTGTTAATTAAATCAAGAAAGAAATTCTGATCATTTGCTTAAGGGATGTAAATTTTATAAGCAAATGGTTTATTGAGAACAAATATGTCCGTGAAATGGAAAAATAAGTTGTAATGGTGGATTTTACATGACAATCACATGTGATATGAAAATATCCAAGGAAACAGGTCAATTGTTACTTACGGTACTGATTGAAATTTTTAGCACTTTATCAGTAAGGATAAGGTAAGACCTAAATGACATTCAAGTTGATGTAAAGCAGATTTTACAATGTGCTTTCAGACTGTTGGATTGAACAGTAACATATATAGAGTAAAACGTGCAGTCATGAACTCTTCCTTAATGGTAGTTTTTGTTAGCAGAACAGAACAGAACTTTATTGAGTGGCGTTAGAGATTAACTCATGCATAACATGCAGGAAATAGACATTATTATTATTATTATTATTATTATTATTATTATTATTATTATTATTATTGGAAATATAATAAATGACAGAAAATTGACCTTTACTGACAGTGGATATATAATTTATCTACATAAAGGTCAGAACATAATTTGTTTTGAACATTCGGAAAATGATTGACACAGAAAACTTTTACCACAATAATTTCATCAAATGAGCGTTGCTTCATTTGTTGAGGTTAAAAGCTCCCTATACTATTTGGCTTAACATAAAAGTACAGTTTAAAACAATTTTCTGTCACTCTTAAAAACGTCACATGTAGACAAAAAATGATACTAATCCAATGTCGTTTCTAGTGAAAATATTACATTTTCACTCGTTTAGTGGTGTATCATCCAATCGTCCAGTCTCAACTGGGGGCCGATGGTTGCCAGTCCTATATTTAATCATGATGAAATAATAAAAATTTGAGACATTGATCAAATATTTTTCAAAATTGAGATTATCTTTAACTAACAGATATTGTTTTCATTTCAATGAAATGTTAGCCTTCGCATTCCATTCTTGAACATACAGATCTGACAATGTTCGTGAAATATTCATTTTAACAGAATTGTTTTAATTTTTGACTGAATCTGTTTTAAAAAGATCTGGTTGGCCAGCAGAAACAAGTATGCCATTAATACAGCGGACCAATTTAAAATCATATAAACCCTTTTCTTGTTCTTTAAGCATTATTCTACAGTTTTGATGATTTGGATTCTTTTCCATGAACAAATTGATAACCAGAAACCGATCATTCGTGACTTGATATTGAATTGTATTGGCCTTTGTCCCAATTAAGATTCCAAATTCGTTTAAAAGTACATGCACTGCCTTCCTGGTTTGTTCAATATTATGTTTCTTTATTTGGTGGAAGTGCCTATTTCTGCTAAAAATAACACCAAGATATTCAAAATCAATACGTATGTCAATTTTATTACCACCTAGATTAAAATCCAAACGCTGGTCTTGCTTAGTACCAAATATCATAATTTTAGTTTTATCAAAGTTAATACATGTAGTTAAGTGCAACAATTCTGAGTATTTGTAGAACATATTTAGATTATTTTGAAAATCCTCATCTGTTCCAAAAACAACTGTATTGTCAGCATAAAGCAACACAAGCAATTTCAAATACAATGTTATATCGTCATATTGGAACTCAACGTTAACAGCATTACAACTTTTGTTGGATAAGAACGATTCTAAATCATTTAAAAATAAGACAAATAATACAGATAATAAATTTTCACCTTGTTTTACGCCTCGAAAACTTGAGAAAAAAAGAAGATTTTTCTCCTTTATTTGAGACACATGATTTTATTCCCTTGTACATATCAAAAATAATCTGGTAGCATTTTCCGTTAATATTACTGCACTTAATGCTAAAATAGCTGATGCTAATTTCCACTATATAGAATATGACATGTCCAAATTATTGCAGGAATCCTTAATAGCAATGCGTTATAAAGATATTAACAATAAAAATGAGTTGCAAACACACCAGGGTTAGATTCAAGGCACATGCATAAAAAGTCAACTGTTCGGACTAAAAAAAGTATTGAGAGAGCACTCTACTAAGTATAAAGATTGTTACCAATAATATACTTACATGCAATTTTAACAAAGTTTACATGATTTTGATGATAAATATCTATGCTTTTCTAATTACCATGTTTTTTTTTATCTAATCTTGTCCAAAACAATATTTCTTTTACATTGAAAAGGATACCATGAAGTTCAGATGTTGATAGCAGTGACTTTATTGTAATGTATGTAACTCGTGTATGATATAGTGAACCAAATACTTAAACCTTATATCAGATTTGTTTTTGACAGTAGCTAACATATGAAAGTTGTTGCCTTTAGATGATAAACTAATTGTTGATCTCAATTATTATAATCTATAACGCGCTCAAATGAAGATTTGACCAGCGTGTTGGTTGTTGGTACTTATCATATATTGGCAAATGGCTCTATTAATTACTCATGCTGATGCAGTAGTGCTTGCCTTATTATTCTGGTCTGCGTCATCGTCTATATCCATACTATGTGTATGGAGGTGGCAAAGGCTGTAGCGAGTCTACACACTTACACAGGCCTGCCTGAGTCCTCAATTCTTGACACTGCGATGAGTACCAAAATCAATTGTTCTTGCTCATTAGATTTATTCTTTGTGTTACTAGTTAGAAGCTAGTTAGCTTGATTTGAAATATACAACGGATTAATCTGGTGTCATTTTATATCAATGGGCATGTTCCCATTTGGCATGCAAAAATACCAAATTTAATAAAAAAAATTTCACTGTTAGACTAAATCGTATTGACAGAAATAACTCAAATATAAAGAACCCATTGTATTACTTTAGTCCTTTTATTTAGTTATGTCTGCAATACAATACTAACAACGCAATGGTGATTTTCTAAGTATTAAACATATCTCTTTATAATATATGATTAAAATGAACCTTCAAATACAAATGCTGCCCTGGCTAGCTGTTTCAATGCCGAAAGCTCAAGATGAGCTAGTGTGATCATTGGATGTCTGTTGTCCGCCGTGTGTCATGCGTCGTCAAGAATTACTTCAAATGATATCTCCTCCTAAACTACTGCTGGATTTTGATCAACTCTGCAGGAATGATCCTTATATGGCCCTCTTTAACAATTGTTCAAATGGTTCCAGTTATTTGCATATCTAAGTCACACAGGCCAACTTAGATGTTTGTGATGAGAACTTTAAAATCTTCTAGTCTAAAGCCTCAATGCCTGGAGCCTTGATGTTTGGTGTGTTGCATCATATAGTAGATTTGTTCAAATTATGCCCCTGTGGTTAGAAATGACCCCGCCGCGGGGTCATATATTTTACATAGGCTGATATAGGGAAAACATAAAAAAATCTCCTTTTCTGAAACTACAAGGCCTAGAGCCTTGATATTTGGTTTGTAGCATCATCTAGTGGACCTCTACCAAATTTGTTCAAATTATACGCCTGGGGTCACATGTTTTGCATAGGCTGAACTCTACCGAATTGGTTCAAATTAAGAAAACATCTTGTTTTAAATTGCATCTAGAGCCTGGGTATTTGTGTGTAACATTTTGTTGTGCTTTAAAGGGGCCAGCGAGTCTCAAGTGAGCGGCTTTAAGGTCCTCTGAGCTCTCTGGTCCTAATTTTGAGTCTTGCGAGGATGTTGATCATCAACATAATCTGTAATTACACCGGATATGCGGCAATCGAAAACGCTCTTAATAATCGACGAACGCGGATCAAAAATCGCTAGAAGCAGTTTTTTTCGATTGCCATTTGTCGCCATGATCTACGTTCGTCGATAATATTAACATTTTCGACTGTCGCCTATCCGGTGTGGTAATGTCATTACCGGTTAACTACGGAACTAAAGGACCTTGAAAACACGTACGTCAAACGCACACCTTCGATTGCATTTGACGACACTCAACGTGTAATGTGGCATAGTTAAGACACTGCGAGCTCAACTTGAAGAGTAACGGCTTTGGCCGCAATATTTGTTACCTTAATCCATGTTAAAAACTCAATATGATATCATTACATTGTCAGCTGCCTATTTCCACCTGCCAAGAGCTCATGATAAAATCAGTATGTCACCCACGAAAAGCAACGTCATCGTGTCTGATTTCTCTGGAATGCAGACAACTTCCGGTCAGTCGCCTACCCAAAATATTTGGCCATTGTCCATCATTTGGGAGGTCTTATTGCGATAACAGTAACATTTACATTTTCAATTTGCACTTTTATTAACTGAGGAGTGACACTTTTTGTAATTAAATTCTTCAAATATGAGTATCATATCGTTAACGAGACTTGAACCGATTCTGACGAGATTTCACGGGATGATGGGCACGTGACACTGCGCAGGTCAAGGGGGACAAGTGGTGACTGACAGTTTATATTGTTATTGAGGAAATGGACACTATGCTTGATTTGGTGTTCGTAAACATCTTTAAATGGTCGCATTATAGGGTACTGTGGTCAGTAATTCTCCGTGTCCATGTTTGCGGTGAAATACCCCGCCTCTCTGCCTCCAGGACAATTGCAGATGTTCATTTCCCAACATCACCTCAATAGATAACTATCCAGTTCAAATCGCGATGAAAAAGCATTTAAATAGCTTAATTACAAACTGAATTGATTCGTGTTTACCTTACACTCAGGATGTCAAACACAAGAAAAACTGTAAAATTTGATTATCATATGTCCATTACGAATTTAAAAGATGTTTTGTGGGATTAATGTGACACGATGATTAGCTGGACAATGTGACGTCATCGCGGTTACCCTAGAACCGATCGGAATTCGTTTTGCAATAGTCTAAACTTCTTGTACAATGTAACGTAAATAACACTTCAGTATCTTGTTACGTCTTGACAAACATAAGCCATATTGGATTGGCCACTCAGTCTGTAAAGTTGCAGGTGCGATCCTCCAAGCCAAATGTGTTGGAACACATATAAACCCACACAGGTGCAACAGCTCATAGCCTGTAGACTATTGGTTTGCACGTCCGCCTTTGGTACAGAACGTTGTGGGTCCTATCATCAACTATTCCAAGGGACGTTGAAACTGGTACATTTGACTAGCTGCTTTTATGCCAGCTCTTGAGATTTTCGCTCGTATGATAGGGATACGGCACAGGTTCGTCAGAGCCTTCGTTTTTCGCGTGCAAACACGGTTGAAGTTACGTTACGCATGCGTGGTAAACCAATACATGTGCTAAGAATAACTTACGTTACCCATGTATGATAAACAATACAATACAGAATAGCGACGTTAATAAGGAGAGAGGGGAGGGTAACAAGTACACAAATTATCAAGAAACTATATTACCACCGACACCGGTCCGCGTAGCGCAGTCGGTAACGTGTCTGGCTACAGATGCGTGTCTGACTGCAGATCCAGGGGTCGCGAGTTCGATCCCGTTCCGGTCCCACACTTTCGTGGAGATTGATCATGAAATAATTTCTACGGTCAGTCTCCTCGCTTCCGCTGATTTATTCAAGAAGGGTTGTTGTCAGTTACAAGCGAAAGTATGTGCACGAATTACTGGTTAACCGCTTGTTCAAGCCTGCCCAGGAACGGTGGTTAGGTGAACTGACCGTCCCACAATGACCAGGGCCTGGAATTACAACGCCTCCTTAAAGTTAAGCAACACTTAAGTTAAGTATTGATATTTCAACATGCTATATCAAACGTTAAATAAATTGCAAGGATCGATGTGGTGTTTGTGGTCGAAGATATCATTGTGATCTTCAGAAAAATTAAAACTATTTTGATTTTAATCAGTTTTGAACGTTATTTTCCTGAAAAGTCAATACTTAACTTAATTCTTCCTTAACTCTAAGGAGGCATTGTAATTCCGGGCCCATAGCTGTTGACTTGGGACGTAAAGCAACAAAACCACTTACATGACCTAGGTTTATGAGTAAAGCATATAGAAATGGGTAATGTATTTGAAAAAGGTGCACAAGAAAACAAGGTACATAGAGATTTTGTTGCAATTGGAGAAGTATAATGTACAGTAAAACCTGTGTAAAACGCCACTCGAAAATAGACAAAAATAAAGATCTTAATGACAAATGGTAGCTGAATGAAGATCGAAAGTATTGCAGAATGCTCCCCTTGGAGCATTTTGCAATACTTTTGACCTGCATTAAGCGATAATTGGCCTTGAAAACCAGTTTCGGTCTTTTAAGAGTGGTCATTTTACACAGGTTTTACTGTATGTGTTTCTGGCACTTTTATTTATATCATTCTATTCGGGTTAGAATTTGTTTTAACTTGGTTCGAGGGAATCAAGGAAAAATAAAAGGACGCAAAACCAACGAGTCTTCAGTGAGACTTACTCAGTAAAATACAGAAGGAATGGCTTTTTTAATATATAGTATTTAGAAAGAAAACATTCAAAATAGCTATTTTATCATCTCGTGTAAGGAGGCCCTCTGGTTAATAAATAAAAATTTGGTCTCATGCATGCCAATGTCTCTAATATTGTGAAAAGTTTAATTTCTATAGCACATCTCATCTAGACGTCTAGACATTTATAAACGATGGTATGGGCCTCAACGTAGTGGCTTAGTGATAGAGTGCTGGGCTTGAGATCTTGCAAGAGGTCACAGGTTCGAGCATTGTGTTGTGCCCTAAAGCAAGGCACCTTATCCTCATTGCATAGTCCAAGTTCCGCGACCCATGCCCATGAAACCGTATGCTACAATGACCACACAACCGCTATGCAATGACACAAACAGAAAACGAAGGGTATTGTCTCCAGCGGTCCTCCGTAGATGCTGAAATAAGGCAGAATTATGAATTTGCATTTATTTTATACAAAAATAACAACATAGAATTTCCGAAAGGCGACGCATCGCAGACAATCCTCCCATACATTGAACTATTTTTTTAAACAAATTTAATATCTCCCAAATTATGCACGATATCAGTATACAAGGTAAATGCTATGATTGAAAATGAAGGCCTTGCTGCGAAAATAGAATGTCCTGACCGGGGTGCGATTACTCGCACCCCGATCAGGGCATTCTCTGTTCGCGTGCGATGCATTTCTTTTATAAGGAGCGGGTTGAGGCATCATTTATCATGTCTAAAGACAATTACAAGAAATTGTTTTCTCAACTAATTCGATAGAAATGCCAATTAAGTTTGACAAGCGGTTTTACACACTAGTTTTGTTTGAATAACAACGGCGAATTTTCATCACCAAACATTACGCAGTAAAGCAATAATCAGGATTTCGCGCAATTCTGAGTTAATGTTGTTTTTCTTAACATTATCATGGGAATTTCAGCGAGGTTGAGGCGTCAGATGAGACATTCACACGTGCTGTGGGTCCCCTGGGCGCTTTTATTAGCGCTCATTTCAAACTATATTTTGTTTTTATTCTTATTAGGGTCAGTCTATATGTAGCCCTAACATTTAGGGACTACTTTTGGCATCACGGAGAGTGCACAGACTGATCGTGACCCTCAAACTACACTGATGCTTGCGTAGCTCATTTCAGCTTTGGTAAATCCATCAATACTACATGACTCCCGAAATCCCATGCGCGGAATCAGAAGGGGGGGGGGGGGTGGGGACAGGGGGGCCCAGACCACCCCTGAAAAATCATAAAAATAGGGTTTCTTAGCAATATTGGTTCGGATCCCCTGTAAAACCACAAAGCTTACAAGCCAGCATTCAGTGTTGGGCCACCATCGGCCCGCCAGCGAAACGCCATTAAAATGGGATTTCGCTGGCGGGCCGATGATGGCCCGCTTATGGTGGTATTTGGATCCTCTTTCTCCTAATCTTCTAAAAAACGAAACAAAAACGTTGGACCCCCTCTTAAAAAAACTTCTTGATCCGCGCATGAATCATTAACCCTTCTCATGCTGAATATCGTTTTATGTACTGCACCCATTTCCTATATTATCCTGTTAACCATTCCAGTTTTAAATCAGTGTGGGAAATAGTATGGATCCTGATCAAATGGCTTTGTCAGAAGCCAGCTGATCTGGATATACATTGTCAGTTTCATAACAGGATAAATTCGGTTTCAGCAAGACCGTGGTTAAGTCGTTGATTTCAGATTTCTATATTATATTTATGACAAAAGTTTACAATGGGAGATTTTGGCAATGATCGCAACATTCATATGTGCCTGCACATACGCAAACTCTCGCCAGAGCCTTTGTTTCTCGCATATTCAGAGTTTTGGGTGTAGAAGAAGGCTAAGACCAAACATCAGACGTCTATTCCGCATGCGATAAGTACCAAAATCCCGTGTGCTGGCCCTTACATGACAGTGTTATGGCAATCTTAGTGAGACGGAATTCTTTAAGTATCCACATCTTAAATAAAGAAGCTATTTGTATATTTTAAATGATTTAGATACTGCTCCGGTTAATTCAAGCTAGTAAAAACTCGAAGTGAAAATTCTTGTTCTAACAATAGTCAAATAATATCGTTGACTAAGGGATATAAACCTTCTATTACTATGTGTATCAGTCTATCAAGAGTTGTTTCTCTCCAGTCGAACGTTTTCTACCTTCGCTTGGACAATGTCAACGTGAATTAATAACGGACTGCCGATACCTTTAATGTGTTACATTTTTATTGTCTTATTTTTTTTTTAGATTATTACCATTAAAAATATTGACGAAAATATATATTGACGACTGGACCCAGGCAAGGTGCTATTATGGACAAATCCGATGGCTACCGGTACGGTTGCTAATGCATAGGAAAGTAAATCTTGCATAGAAATGGTTTGTCCTTCTCAACTGTGGACGTTGTTGCTGCTGAATGATGCATATATTTTGGGAAGTATCTCTTGCATAGAAATTGTGTCTTTCTCTGATGCCTTGAATGGGTCAGGAGTAATAAATCTTGATCTCCCAGCGTATTGTTTCCTCACAGGGAAGTTAATCTTGCCTAGAAAAGATATGTCATTCTCGGCGTATTGCTTCCCCTGTATTCGTGGGCTGTTAATACACGCAAGCTCGGACGTCGCGTGCGTCACAAACGCAGCGATTATTAGACTAGTCCCCTACCGGTCAGGACGGTTTTGGGGACTATAGGTTTGCTCGATTCCGTCTGTCCGTCCGTCCGTCAGTCACGCTTTCGTGTCCGGGTCATAGGCCTATCTCATACATTATTTGAGGTTGGTATGTGGATGCATCTTCGGATAGCGGTGTGTCGCGTACCATTTTTGGGTCACTGTGACCTTGACCCTTGACCTCGTTTCTAGAATAAGTGTGTCCGAAGCACATCTCCTACTCTATTTGAGGTAGGAAACCCAAATTTAGTGTGTGAATGCACTTTGGGACGGGAATGTGTCGCGTACCATAACCTTGACATTTGACCTCGTTTCTATAATAATTGCGTCGGGAGAATATCTCCTACATTATTTGAGGTAGGATGAGTGTATCTTGGGATGGGGATGTTTCGCGTACCTTTTTGGGATCAATGTGACTTTGTTTGTCCGGAGCATATCTCCTACATTTTTAGCCTCCCCCCCCCCCCCCCCCCGAACCATGCCGGTCAGGTGATATAGCGATCAGCTTGGCGTCCGTCCATCTGTCCGTTCGTCTGACACTGTGACCTTGACCTCTGATCTCGTTTTAATCGTGTCCGGAGCATATTTTCTACATTTTTTGAGGTAGGAATCCAATATTCGATGTTTGGATGGCGGACTGCAGCGTACTATTTTAGGATCACTGTGACCTTGACCTCATTTCTCGAATTATTGTGTCTGCATTATTTGATTTAGGATTCCAAATTTGGTGTGTGGATGCATCTTGGGATGGCGATGTGTCGCATACCATTTTGGGGTCACTGTGACCTTGTTTGTCCGGAGCATATCTCCTACATTTTAGCCCCCCCCCCGAACCTTGTTGGTCGGGGATATAGCGATCAGCCTGGCGTCCGTCTGTCCGTCCGTAGACAAAGGCTTGTGCGCTCGATAACTTTAACACCCTTTGATATATTTTGTAGCGTGCAAAATTGTTGCTCTCCCTTGCCAGCCTTTTGAGTTATCTCCCTTGAATTAAATTGATAGGGGAAAGCTTGTGCGCTCAATAACTCTTATATCCTTTGAGATAATTTGACGATATTTGTTAAACATATATATCAGGTCAAGACGGTGTGTCGCGTGCAAGAATGTTTGCCCCTTTGCTGCCTTTCGAATTATCTCACTTGAATGAACCTGTATAGTGGAAAGCTTGTGTGCTCAATAACTCTTATACCCTTTGAGGTATTTTAATAATATTTGGTATACATATATATCAGGTGAAGACGGTGTGTCACGTGCAAGAATGGTTGCTCACTAGCTGTCCTTTTGAGTTATCTCCCTTGAATAAACTTGACAGCGGATAGCTTGTGGGCTCAATAGTGTTGAACTTGCTAGACATCAGGCCATCGTGTTGACATTGTAAAACTGACAATAGAATGTTGAACTTGCTAGACTTTAATAGACATTGGACAACAGATAATAGAATATTGAACGTACTAGACATTGGATAACAACCATCGAATGTTGAACTTGTTAGACAGTGTACAACAGACTTTCTAATGTTGAACTTGCTAGATATCAGACAACAGACAATCAAATGTTAAGCTTGCTAGACTCTGTACAACAGACCATCGTATATTAAACTTGCTAGACATTGGACAACAAACCATCGAATGTTGAATTGACTAGACATTGGGCAACATACCATCGAATGCTGAACTTGCTAGACTTTGGACAACAGACCGTCGAATGCTGAACTTGGTAGACATTGGACAACAGACCATCGAATGTTGAATTAGCTAGACATTGGACAACATACCATTGAATGTTGAACGTGCTGGATACAAGACAACAGACCATCAAATGTTGTACTTGCTAGAAATTAGATAACAGACGACCATCAAACGCTGAACTTGCTAGACATTGGACAAAGTTGAACTTGCTAGACATTAGACAACAAACGACCATCAACCGTTGAACTTGCTAGACATTGGACAAAGGTTGTACTTGCTAGAAATTAGACAATAGACGATCATCAAACGTTGAGCTTGCTAGACATTGTACAAATGTTGAACTTACTGGACATTCGACATCAGCCTACCATCAAACGTTGAACTTGTTAGACATTGGACAAATGCTGAACTTGGGCATTGGAAAACAGACAATCGAATGATGAATTTGTTACACATTCGAAAACAGACCATTAAATGTTGAAGTAACTGTTGCTAATCAGTGGACAACATCGCATTGAATTTTGAACTTGCTAGACATTGGACAACAGACCATCGAATGTTGAACATAGACAATGGACAACAGGCCATCGAATGTTGAAATTGTTTGACATTGGACAAAAGACCATCGTATCTTGAATTGGCTAGAAATTGGACAGCATGCCATTGATTGTTTACTTTGCAAGACACTATACATCTGGCCATCGATTGTTGAACTGGTTAGACATCGGACACAACACCATCGAGTGTTGAACTTGTTAGACATTGGACAATAGGCCATCGAAATGGTTAGACATTAGAAAACAGACCATTGAATGTTGAACTTGGTAGACATTGGACGCCAGACCATCGATTGTTGAACTTGCTAGACATACATTGGACAACAGACCATCGAATTTTGAACTTGCTAGACATTGGATAACATGCTATCGAATGTTGAACTAGACTTTGGACAACAGACAATCGAATGTTGAACGGGCTAGAAATTGGACAACAGAACATTGAATGTTGAACTTGTTAGACATTGGACAACATGCCATCGAATGTTGAACTAGACTTTGGACAACAGACAATCGAATGTTGAACGGGCTAGAAATTGGACAACAGAACATTGAATGTTGAACTTGTTAGACATTGGACAACATGCCGTTGATTGTTTAGCTTGTTAGACAATGGACAGACCATCGAATGCTGAGCTGGTTAGACATTGGACTGCAATCCATCGAATGTTGAACTATTGAGACATTGGACAACAGACCATCGAAATTTGAACGTGCTGGACATTGGATGATAGGCTATCGAACTTGCTAGACATTAGAAAACAGACCACTAAATGGTAAACCTGGTAGACATTGGACAACAGACTATCGAAAATTGATCTTGCTAGACATTTGACAACATACCATCGAACGTTGACCTTGCTAGACATTGGACAACAGACCATCGAATGTTTAACTAGCTAGACATAGGACAACAAACCATCGAATGTTGAACTTGCTTGCTAGACATTGGACAACAGATCATCGAATGTTGAATGGGCTAGATATTTGGCAACATACCTTCGAATTTTGAACGTGCTAGTCATTGGACAGCAGACCATCAGATGGTGAATGGGCTAGACATAGGACAACATACATTTGAATAATGAACTGGCTAAACAAAGGTCAACGTACCATCGAATGTTGAACAGGCTAGATTTCGACAACATATCGTCGAAAAGCGATTTTGCTAGACATTGGAGAGCATACCATCGACTGTTGAACTAGCTAGAAATTAAGCAACATGCCATAAAACGTTGAACTTGCTAGACATCAGACCATCGTATGTCGAACTTAATAGATGTTTTACAACTGACAATAGAATGTTGCTAGGTATTGGAAAAAAACATCGTATGTTGCACTTAATATGCATTGGATAACAGACAATAGAATATTGAACATGCTAGACATTGGGTAACAGGCCATCAAATTTTGAACTGGCTGGACTTTTGCCAATAAACCATCGGATGTTGAACGGGCTAGTAATTTAGCCACATACCATAAAATGTTGCACTTGCTGGACATCAGAACATCGTATATTTAACCTAATAGACATTGCACAACTGCGAAAAGAATGTTGAACTTGCTAGACTTTGGAAAGAAACCATCAAATGTTGAACTTAAAAGTCATTGGACAACATACAAATGAATATTGAACATGCTAGACATTGGATAACAGACCATCGAATATTTAACTTGCTAAACAATAGACACCAAATAACCCAATATTGAACTTGCAAGACATTGGACAACATACCATCGGATGTTGAACTGGCTAGACATTGTACAACAGACCATCGAGTGTTCAACTTGCTAGACATTTGACAGCAGAACAGAACATTGGATGTTAAACTTGCTAGACATTCAACAAGATACCATCGAATATTGAATATGTTAGACATCAAATGTTGAACTTAATAGACATTGGACAACAGACAATAGAATATTGAACGTGCTAGACATTGGATAACAGACCTCCGATTAATTAACTTGCTAGACATTGGACAACAAACCACCGAATGTTGAACTAGCTAGACATTGGACAACATATAATCGAATGTTGAGCTGGCTACATGTTTAACTAGAATGACATCTGTGTGTTAGCTATTTTATCAGCTACGTATCTGAATATCCAATGTCTAGCCATCAAGGTTTAAGATTTAAGTTTTTAAGCGGCAGTTGATTTAACCCATTAAATATTCCAAACATCAATGTCTAACCAGTTTAACATGTTATAAACAACTAGGGAACCTGGTGGCTCAGTGGTAGAGATCTGGACTTGGGATTGAAGGGTCGCTGGTTCATTTATCATTGGAGGTACTGTGTTGTCACTACTGCATGCATCGCCCAATATATCAATTGAAACAGAATTTGAAAAATAATCCATTAAATCTTACAGCATTTCAAAGTTTTATGCCATTAAAACCTCATGAAATATTTTACGAAAACGCACAATTAAATGTTATACGTTAATAGTAACTAAAAGTATAGTAAAATGTATATATCAGAAGACCATTCATTCACAAAACATTTATTTAGCATTCTCCTTAAAAATTATGCAGATGGTGATAAGTGACTAGTCACAGAAATGAATATTTTTACCTCCATTCAATCAGACTTGTTGAAAAAACTTTCGCAAAACAAAGCATTCCGTTTTTCTGACAGCGGTTGCCATGGAAACCGGAAATAAAGATTTCTTGAAGATTGGCGGAGAGTAACCCAAGAAAAAAAATGAAATTGACACTTTTCAGGCTGGCTTAAGTGATATGAGTTTTATTTGATTACATTCACTGCTAGCTCTCTGTAGAGGACCACATTAGTTGTATTCAAAATTTTAGTGAAAAATGAAATATGCCATTTGTATTGTGTTGCCTAGCAAAAAACGTGTCACCATGAAAACCAATTTTCAGAACACTAAAAATAGACCCTTTTCAAATCTGAATATCTTTTTACAGCAAAGCTGTATATGAACGACACATAAGTGGGTAAATAACCCATGTCTGATTTACAAATGCAATGAATAAAAAAACTCAAAATGTTTATAATTTTTGTTTCCATGGAAACAGAACTAACTGACCGTCAGAAATTTAACAAAATACTGCAATTTCAAAACAAATTATCTTGCTTATGCAAACAGAAATATGGATAATTTATACACATTCTGCAAGTCAACATCTGATTAACAAAAATCAAAAATTGTAAATAATAAAATTATTTAAATATGGGTTATCATGGCAACAAAACCATCAGAAAGTCAGTGATTTTGCGAAAAATGAGCATATTCAAAGCACAATCTCCCCTAAACAAAGGATAAGATTGATTATTTATGTACATATTATGTAACCAGCACCTAATTTCAAAACCTAAATCAAATTTACAAATGAATTATCCCAATTCATGTAACCATGGAAACTAAAACATCATGCCATCAGCGATGTCACAAAAATGGCATATTCAACGAAAAGAGCTTATTCAAAGCAAACTGTCTCCTTCCAGCACAACACAATATGAATAATTTCAATTAAAATTTACATAATATACATCTACAGTTCAAACACAAAATAATAGTTTTAAAATAGCTGATTGTAGCTACCATGGCAACAGGAATCGCCAAAAATGGGTACCAGTAAAATGCATTTAAGCTTCCCGGTGGCTTAGGCTGCTGTCCGTTCTAAGGCGGTGGTTCTGTTGTTGTTGTTGACTTTTTGTTTATTGTTACTCCCATTGTGGGAGTCTGTAATTGTTCTATGTTTTGTTGTACGTTACTTTATGTCCATTCTAGTATTGCAATCATCTTGATGGGGAAGAGAGAGCTGATTGCTTTGCTTAATTTGTCTTCCTGGTGTCTCGTGATGGTTGAGCCGCTCTTCCTCGCGGTGCCACGGGGTTGTTTGCAGTTTGTGATTGTGGTATTTCCTGATCATACTCACTTACTATTACTCTGTAGCAAAGAAATATTACCAAAAATGAGATTTGCCCGAGGAAAATTGTGTTTGACTGATTACAAAATATACAGTCGAAAATTGTGGTACCATGCTTTAAAAACGAATGCCTACCCAATATCCTAATACATACAAAGCCATTTTGAGTAACAGCGAACTTATCAATGAAATAGCTATTTAATAAAACATTTCTCTGCCCGTTACATAATATGTCAATTACTTTAGAAATAATAATAACTGGGTACCCTAAAGTATTATAGTGATATCATTCATGACGTCATAAATTAGCAATGGAATTGCATAAAAACTCAAACGCACCATAAATATTAAAGTTATACCCCAGACAATTAAATAACATAATGTTTTCAAAATGCAAGCGTCGGCAGACTCCCATGCTAATTTCCCATACCATGCAAGAGCCCATTAACACTTTTAAGACTGGCTTTTGTGATACAAGTTCTTTTGATAACATAAACTACTAGGTCTGTTTAGAGACTCACATTAGTTGTGTTCAAATTTTAGTGAAAATGAAACATGCCATTTGTATTATGTTCCCTAGCAACAAACCTGTCACCATGGAAACCAATTTTCAGAACACTAAAAATTGACCTTTTCAAATCTGAATAACTTTTTACAGCAAAGCTGTATATTAACGACACATATAGTGTCTAAATAACCCATGTCTGATTTACAAATGCAATGAATAAAAAAAACTCAAAATGTTTATAATTTTTGTTTCCATGGCAACGGAACTAACTGACCGTCAGAAATTTTACAAAATACTGCAATTTCAAAGCAAATTATCTTGCTTATGCAAACAGAAATATGGATAATTTATACACATTCTGCAAGTCCACATCTAATTTTCAAAATCAAAAAATTGAAAATAATAAAATTATTTAAATATAGGTTACCATGACAACCAAACCATCAGATAGTCAGTGATTTTGCGAAAAACGAGCATATTCCAAGCAAAATATAACCCCTAAACAAATGATGAGATTGGTTATGTATGTGCATATTATGTAACCAGCACTTGATTTTAAACACTTTAATCAAATTTTACAAATGAATTATCCCAATTTATGTTACCATGGCAACTAAAACATCATACCATCAGGGATTTCACAAAAATGCCATATTCAACGAAAAAGGCATATTCAAAGCAAACTATCTCCTTCTAGCATAACATAATATGAATAATTTTAAACATATTTTATATAATATACAACTGCAATTCAACACAAAATAATAGCTTTTAAAATTCCTTATTATAGTTACCATGGCAACAGGAATTGCCAAAAACGGTTTTACTCTGTAGCAAAGAAATATTACCAAAAATGAGATTTGCCCAAGGAAAAATTTGAAATTGACACTTCTTAGACTGGCTGTTGTAATACAAGTTCTATTGATAACATAAACTACTAGGTCTGTTTAGAAACCAACAGTAGCTGTGTTCAAAGTTTTTGTGAAAAATGAAACATGCCATTTGTATTATGTTCCCTAGCAACAAACGTGTCACATTGGAAACCAATTTTCAGAATACTAATAATTGACCATTTTCAAATCTGAATAACTATTTACAGCAAAGCTGCATATGAACGACATATATAGTGTCTAAATAATCCATGTATAATTTACAAATGCCATGAATAAAAAAAAACTCAAAATGTATATATTTTTTGTTTCCATGGCAAAGGAACTAACTGACCGTCAGAAATTTTACAAAATACTGCAATTCAAATGCAAATTATCTTGTTTCTGCAACCATAATATGGATAATGTAAACACATTTTGGCCCGTACACATCGGTTTAACAAAAACGAAAAATTGAAAATAATGAAATTATTTAAATATAGGTTACCATGGCAACCAAACAATCAGATTGTCAGTTATTTTACAAAAAAGAGCATATTCCAAGCAAAATATCTCACCTAAACAAAATATAAATTTGATTATTTAAGCACATATTATGTAACCAGCACCCGATTTCAACACAAAATTCAAATTTACAAATGAATAATCTCAATTCAATTTACCATGGCAACAAAAACATAATATAATCAGCGATTTCACAAAAAATGGCATATTCAACAAAAGGGCATATTCGATACAAACTATCTCCTTCCAGCAGGACAAAATATGAATAATTTTTAACATATTTTATACAATCTATATTTGTCATACAAATACACAAATAATAGTTTAAAAAATTCCAGATTAGAGTTACCATGGCAACAATTACAGAAAATGCCTATGGCCAAAAGATATGACAAAAATTGAGATCTGCCCAAGGAAAAATGTGAAATCGAAACCTTTCAGGCTGATATGAGTTTTCCTTTGATTACATTTACTACTTGCTCTGTTTAGAGGACCACCATTTTTTCGTTTATAATTTTAGTAAGCTATGTTCCGTTCCCTCAGTTTATTGCTCGTTGCCATTGTAACCAAAAAGAAAGAATTTGGCCTTAAATGGGCTGATATGAGTTTTCCTTTGATTACATTTACTACTTGCTCTGTTTAGAGGACCACATTATTTTTGTTTATAATTTTAGTAGGCTGTGTTCCGTTCTCTCAGTTTATTGCTCGTTGCCATGGAAACCAAAAAGAAAAGATTTGGCCTTAAATGGCCAAAAATGTGACAAGACATTTTTTGCACATTCGCATATCCAATAACACACCAATTTTGATTATGATCTTTATATGCTGAAACGTTATAGCTTAAAGGGAGATTATATTACATAAACCCAATATGATCTTTGCACAAATCATTCCAGACTACCAAAAGTGGCTGGCGTAACCAAGCATGGAAAATCCTATTTTGTGGAATACTTGAACCACTACAATCATTTTCCCTGCCTACTAAGAGGTGTATACAGTTAATGATAAGCTCTAAATGGTATTCAGCATTCATTCAATAAAAGAACATGCACCGGGTCTACCACTTTCTGGTCGTAACCATGGAAACAATAACTATACTATACAGAAAAACAATAACTTGCTTTGGCTTCTAAGCTATAAAATCATTTAAATTGATTTATCCAAAGCTTTTACTAAATTTTATACTTAACTATCTTTATGTACATCAAATTCTGTAATATAACTAAACAGATGTCTCCCCCCCCGCCCTTTTGATGTCAAAAGCATGAGTCATTAAATACAATTTCAAACAGAAACATAAAATACAATTTCTAAGGGAAATTCTAGTCATTTCATGCAGACAATCAGCTCGTATCTAGTTAAGATATCTGTCAATGTATTAACTTTTGCACAATCATAACCTGGTATAAAATAGTCATAGATATTTTTTTGTGATGGACAAAGTTCAAAGGGAAATAACTCAAATAGTATAAATGACAGAGTTACAATTCTTTCTTTCTGCACGTCGACTGATTTTGGTTTCGTGAATATAGCTTAAGCGGTTTTCAAAGTATAGAGCGGACACGGTTTTTGTGATGCATAAAGTTCCAAGGAAAATACTCAAAAAGTATAAAAGGCAGAGTTACCATTCTTGCACTCTGCACGTCATCTCATGCTGATTGATATTTGAATAAAGTTTTGTGAATATAGCTTTAGGGGTTTTCAAGTTATAGAACGGACACGATTTTTGTGATGCACCAAGTTCCAAGGGAAATAATTCATAAAGTATAAAAGACAGAGTTACCATTTTTGCACTCTGCATGTCATTTTATGTTGATTGATATTTGTATAAAGTTTCATGAATATAGCTTAAGTGGTTTTCAAGTTATAGAACGGACACAATTTTTGTGATGCACAAAGTTCAAAGGGAAATAACTCAAAAAGTAGAAAAGGCAGAGTTACCATTTTTGCACTCTGCACGTCATCTTATGCTGATTGATATTTGTATAAAGTATCATGAATATAGCTTAAGTGGTTTTCAAGTTATAGAGCCGACACGATTTTTGTGATGCACAAAGTTCAAAGAGAAATAACTCAAAAAGTATAAAAGGCAGAGTTACCATTCTTGCACTCTGCACGTCATCTTATGCTGATTGATGTTTGTATAAAGTTTCGTGAATATAGCTTAAGTGGTTTTCAAGTTATAGAGCGGACACGATTTGTGACAGACAGACAGACGGACAGATGGACAGACAGACGGACAGACGGACAGACAGACAGACGCCTGGGGAAATACAATATGTCTCCCGACCCTAAAGGGGGAGACATAATAAGTAGGTGGATCAATTCTAACTACTGTTAAATACAATTAATTTATTTCCATTCTGCAAAAGGCCTGTAATTGTTTCCATGGTTACAACCAGAAGCAGATAAAACCCAATTCATGTTTAACAGTTTATGAAACTCAAAGGCCCCCATTACATATTGGCAGTATTCAAATATGTCAATATCTTTGCAACTATTTGGCATACTTGCTAAAAATTATCAAAATGAGTTTTTGTTATATATCTGATTACCCTACCCACTTCACTAACATGTTTTGCTATCTTATAACTGTATCAACGTTAAATTTGCCACGGTAACCAAATTTTTCTTTTCCATTATAAATGGGGTTAAAACATGATTGGTATTTTTTCATACAGCATACACCATTAGACTTTCGAAGATAAATAGGCTGTATTGTATTCAAAAAATTGTTAATGACTAAAAAATGTTTCTTATATATCTGGGCACCCCGCCCACTTTCAACGTCTATAATTGTTACCTAATAAAACTTTACTTATTAATCTTGCTTAAATCATATTGATAATGTTGATATGTTTCAACTCAACTATATTTTATTCACATTGAAACTTGCATTATAACCATCTATACATTTTACTGCTTAAAGGCGCAATATATATGATATCCATTTTACAACAGGCCTGTATTTGTTTCCATGGTAATGACAAGAAGAAGGTAAACCTCATACATATGTTTACAGTCAATAAAACTTGGAGGCCCCTATCAAATATTGGCAGTATGCAAATATGCCATCGTTCCCACCACTATTGGAAAACTTGTTTAAAATCACTAAAACTAGTTTTGGTTATATATCTGGTTACCCCACCCACTTTTAACGTCTATAAATTTTACTATATCAAATTAAACTTATTAATTTTGCTGGAATCATATTGATAATGTTAATAAATCTCAACAAAACTATATTTTAAACATTAAAACTTGAATTATTTCCAACTAGAAATGTTTTACCACTATAATATGCAATTTATTTAATCTCTATTTTGCGACAGTACTCTGATTGTTTCCATGGTAACCCCAAGAAGGTGATAAAATATACGAATAATTTCACGTTTAATGAAAGCTAATACCATTTAGAACTTACCATTAAAAGTATGTCTCTATGTATGCTGGGGGAATGGCTGTAGTAGTTCGAAAATGCTAAAAAATAGGCTTTTTTCATACCTGGCTACCCTATTAACTTTGGTTGCCATGGTAACAAGGAAAATGAAATATTTTGAACATTTTTAATTTTTCATTACTTACGCCTAGCATCAGTGGATATCCTTAAAATAAAATTCATCCCTTTTGCTATTTCCTGTCTCAACAACTATCATTTAAAAATGGTCAAAAAGTGCAATTTCAGGCCAGTAGCAATATTCATGTTGCCATGGAAACCAAATTGAGACACAAAACCAAACTAGCGTGTGTGCAACTTTTCAAATTTGTATCGATGCTTTGTATGCTATATAAACTAATGTCTACACATTTGTGTTTGTTGGTCATTTTATTCCATAAATTAAGGCATTTTTCCAGTTTTGCTATTATGTTGCTACTTTGGTTGCCATGGATACCGAATATAGAAACATGTTGACCTTTTTTATTCTTTCATTTAAGACACAAGGCATTAGTGTATATTCCTTATGCTGACACCTTTATTCTCACCTTTGCTGTAAAAAGATACTTTTGATAGAAACTTGTCAATTTAAGCCTCCAAAAATATTATAGAGATAGCCCCTTTTCGTTGCCATAGAAGCATACTCTGCAAGTTTTTGTTATCCTTTTCCATTTGTGATATTGAAAGTTAATACCTTATTGATTTTTTTTCATGCAGCATAAACCGTTAGACTTTAAAAGATAAATATGCAGCATTGTCTTCTAAAATGTAATTTTTCATTTTTCCAAAACTAGAAAACATGCTTCTGGAGGCAAAAATAGTAAGTGAGTATGATCAGGAAATACCACAATCACAAACTGCAGACAACCCCGTGGCACCGCGAGGATGAGCCGCTCAACCATCACGAGACACCAGGAAGACAAATTAAGCAAAGCAATCAGCTCTCTCTTCCCCATCAAGATGATTGCAATGCTAGAATGGACATAAAGTAACGCACAGCAAAACATAGAACAATTACAGACTCCCACAATGGGAGTAACAATAAACAAAAAGTCAACAACAACAGAACCACCGCCTTAGAACGAATCTTTAACTGGTCGTTGCCTTGGTAACGGCATGACAATAACCGTTTCCCCTTGGCTATGTGACTTTAATGTTATAAGGAATCTATTGCGCCAATTTTTTTTGGCATTCTGAAAAAGTCTCTTATCAGCTTTTCTACTGGGTCTGCATGATTCTTAGGGAGAATGCTAATTAAATACTAATAATTTAAATGGAGCACATTGTTATGGGATTACCATCGCCACTTATCTCTTGTTAAAATGCAGATTGATGAAGTATTTAGGACAATTGAAATTCCATTTAAAACACATTAAAATGTTAATATGGGCCATTAACATGCGATACAAAAAGAACATTCACAGATCTGTAATGTCGTTGGGTGGCATAATAATTTTAATGTCATCATTATTAATATAATTGTTTTTGCTATATCATGAATGATTGTCATTAACGTAATTAAAACTGCTAAAATGGTGTCATTTCGTGGTTGTTTAATGCTGTTATTAACTTAATGGGTTACTAAACATGCAATTTTCAATTAACAGCCCTGGTTACTTTTCCCTTTACCATTTTTATGGCCCCTTGATCGATATATTTAAATGCAGTGTTCCCTTGTTCTCCAAAGTTCTGGAAGGAGTCTATGTTATAGAGCATCTGGCTGAGAGCCTTGATTTTTTTAAATTGTTTGAAAATAGTGTTGTTATATGGTACATTTCGACTTTGTCTGAATACTATACTGAACAAAAAAAGTTAAGGAAATACCTGAAAACCATGCAACATACGAACACCAAAGCAAACAATTATTCATTTTTTATTTATTTGATTAGATACATGTCATCGGTGGAAAAACATGTTTACTTCAAGTTGCTAGCACCAATGCCTTTGTTTTGACACAGTGTCAAGTAACCCAGGGGTCAAAGTCACTTTTCGCAAAAATATCTACAGAGTATTCCCTTATAAACAAATGAATAACATGTAATTTTTCAAAACTTGATATGCAATTTATTTGAATATCACATGAAATAAACTTGATAGCCTTAAACATCACCTTTCG
This sequence comes from Loripinus fragilis, assembly GCA_964019695.1. NCBI lineage: Eukaryota > Metazoa > Mollusca > Bivalvia > Lucinida > Lucinidae > Loripinus > Loripinus fragilis. The sequence continues at coordinate 45,703,190 of OZ026523.1, read as the reverse complement.
AAGATGAGAAAGCCTTCAGTAACGAGTGTGTCCCCAGCCAGTGGCAAATTAGTACTAGCACCGGTTTCGCATACTCTGAATAATTCTTTTGATTTGGTGCTGAGGGATCAGCATCGATATCTCCTGCAACACTGTATCGAGGGGCTAGGAGTCTCTTGATGCCATTATTATGCGTTGGACCCTCTGTTCAAAGATGTCATAGACATGTTAAACTTGTAGAAATGTCTGACCAGTCAATATGCACAACATTGTTTTTGCTTATTCTAGTGAGGTGTGTTATGGCATTGTTATCCTAGGCCGAGTACTGTCACTGGTTTTCGCACGTAATAGGCAGGGCAACAGACCTCAACATCTCATCCATGTACTAGTGACTGATCAAATGTCCCTGTATAACCACCAGAGCTGTCGTCCTATGTTTAAAACATCGCCATCTCCTGAGGGACCTTGCGAACGTTAATGCACGAAAACCTATGTTTGCTCCGTAAATTGAATTTTTGCGAAAAATGGGGTGATGACCAGTCAACTTTGTCATGGATTTACTAAGCTGCTATGGGCGTTTATTATAAAGAAAAATAGTCACATTATACTATTGTGAAATTCAAAAGTCATTAAAAGTTTTAGATATTTTGTTATAGCCCCTCAAACACATTTTCCTTAACTTTTTGTTGAGTACATTTCTGTTTGAAGTTGATAGTTAAGGAACCGTGCATTGAATTGAATACATCAGGCTGTAAACTGTTGAAAAATATTTCACTAACCCTACAAATTATTTGGTCATAAAAATGATCGGCACGATGACATGTCAATGTTATAAGCTATCATTTTGAAACTTAAAGTATAAATATGTTTCCCAAGAAAACAGTCATGGCATACAATATGGGCCAAAAGATATACATGTACTTAGATTCACTTATGTAAAAAAATTGACATGAATAAAGCTTTAAGGGGAAAACTATTTTATTGCTAATTTAATGTTCACTGTTTCTTTACATTTGAAATGGAATAGTGATACCCTCTGTCTTCATTCACGGTTACCGTTGTGACCAAAGACTTTTCATACACAGAAAGGGGAACCAAACCTAGAGGAAGTCAGCCATGTTTGTCTATTTCTATACAAGAAGGAGGGACTTATGGGAAGGAGTCGTAGCAAAACGAGTGTATACAGCGTCACGTCCCTTGATAAAGGATACAAGCACCATCAGAAACCTATTTTGCCGACTTGTTCATAAGCGTCCCTTAGCTGCTTGAGCTATTTTATAGAACGTGCATTTATTTTGAATATACGAGTAAACTGGTTATAGTAGAATAGACCCATAATTCTTCCAAAAGACGTATTCAAAATAGCCCAAACAGCAAGGGAACGCTTATGTCAAGCTACAATTGGTTTCTGTTAACATAAATATCGTGTGTTACAGTAAAAAGTCCCCAACTCAAAACGCTCTAAATTGACAAAAAGTACAAAACGTGCCTCGTTTTTATGTGATTTTTATGTACATCATAAAGAATTAACATGAATTGATGCACTGCCTTCTGACAGATATGAAAACAGTTTTTATTCACCCATAGGGACGTAACACTGTCGCTCTGTGGCCGCATTGTATGTTAAAATGACGTCATCATGGCATATGTATGTTGCATCTCAGCGTATTCAGAAACTTATCGAAGCCTTTTGTATGTTTTTCAAATATAAAAAACGGTATTAAATGGTGAGCAACAAAAATAATCCATTTTCTTGTGAGTATACGTTCCTCGCGATCACCGTTTGGCATCACAATCGGTGATCCTCGGGATGGATTATCAGCTGAATACAAGAGTGTCCTATGTCCTTCCAAATACCGTTTAGTTCATTTTATGAATTTTATACCTTTTTAATATCCAATAATGTACATATGATTGGCAACTGGGCATATATATATGAATGCTGAATGCCTAACCAGCTGCACCTTCTAATGTATAGATTATAAGCAGCTGGACATTTAAATACTGCATGTTCAACCAGGTGCATATTGTAATGTACAATTCAAAAGCAGTTGGACATTTTTTCTCAATATGTAACACAGGCTGCACATGCTAATAGTATACCACGTTTAAGCACACTGTTGTCTAACTCCTCCGAATGTGCTCTGATTAATAATGTAGGCTCCAAAAGGAAACATGATTGCTTTGAGTTTCAATATGGCAACGACCACGACATCGCTAGCAGGTAAGATTGAGCTTTTTACCACTTAGTTTACCCTCAGAATTAATTGCAGTAATCAACATTAAACTTCAAATTTTCTTGCGTAAGTTTTGGATTTCCTAGTCAGAGACTCACAGCCCTTCATAGTTTGAGTGCTCATTTGGACATAAATTTGTTCAATCGAATCACGGTTGTACAACACTGCATTTTTAAATCTATGACACGTTATAATGTGCGATAAAGTGCTTTTAATCACTTTGATTTAATTATTTAAACAGTCATCAAACTATAGGACCGTACTTATGAATTAAAAGCATAGGCGAAATCGTCATAGCTCGGATTGGTTTTGTATTATTTAGGTCCGACCACTGATTGGTTGAGTGAGGAGTGCGGATTAGTAAGTTAAGGAAATGGAATGGTGTAACTTAAAAAGAGCAATTATCCAGCAATCAAGTAGTTTTTGCAGCAATAGTTTGTGTCTTAAATACTTGAGAGCTCACTGATATCACACCAGGTTGTTCCAATCGCATCTTATGGGTCATATATGCATATCATATTCTTCACAGGAATAGTGTCAATGTGCAAAGCACGTTTTTTGTGATAAGTACCTAAATCTCGTACAGTGATCCAAATATAGCCACCCAAACACACACAAAAATGCATGCGCGCGCGCACACACACACACACACACACACACACACACACACACACACACACACAGAGAGAGAGAGAGAGTCTCGCTAGAATCTTCACTGCTCGCATTCACAAAGTATGTACATGTATATAGGTTAAGATCGTTGTTGGCCATCCACTTTTATTTTGGTGCTATTGCAACTTAAAGTTTGCATCAACTAATGATGGGAATAGATGAGTTTGGTAATGTTCGTTGTCTCTCTAGGGATATTTCCATTTTGTTTTCGCAGAAATGTTTATTGAGAAGTCCTGTATGTTTATTTGAGTTTGATTGGTTATAAATGTGACATAAAATGTAAATTATCGAAATTCGAAAATTGGTTTGCTCAGAAATCTTCAGAGGGAAAAAAGCTGAAACTTTATATCGTATATGTTTGTTGGCTTTAGTCTCTTTTAGCCATTGTCAGTCCGCTGGGGTGCAGTCTGTTTATAATCTAGGTTTCTGAAGCTACCTCCAGGGAACTGTCTACCTGGGTGGAGCCATTTATACGGTTTCCGAACCTACCTCCAGGAGACTGTCAGCACGGAGTGCAACCTGGTTTTATTTGTTCCGAACCAACATCTAGGGAACTGTCGGTCGGGGAGTACAGATTGTTTATAAAGTTAAGAACCTACTTCCAGGGGACTGCAAGAGTGTGGTGCAGTCTGTTTATAAGGTTTCTGAACCTATCTCCAGGGAACTGTCTGCCTGGGTGGAGCCTTTTTATACTGTTTCTGAACTTACCTCCAGGAGACTGTCGGCACGGAGTGCAGCTTCTTTTACTTGTTCTGAATCTACATCCAGGGGACTGTCTGCTAGGGGTTCATTCTTTTTTACGGTTTCCAAACCTTCCTCTAGGGGATTGTTGACGGTTGGGGGTAAAGACTGTTTATAAGCTAGGTTGCTGAACCTACCTCGAGAAAACTGTCTGCCTGGGTGGAGCCTTTTTGTACGCTTTCCTAACCTACCTCCAGGGGACTTTCGGCAGGGAGTGCAGCCTGATTTTTTTATTCCGAACCAACAACCAGGGGACTGTCTACTGGGAGTGCATCCAATTTTATGGTTTCCAAATCTTTATCCAGGGGACTGTCTGCTGAGTAGTCAGGGGCCACTGGGACTCCCGTGCAAATTTGATGCCGATTTATGGTGACCTATACCAAATTTAACTTTAGGGGATAACTAATGAAAATCACCTGGTCACCCATCTGGGTTTCACGTCTGCACGAAATTATGACGTCATCAAAATAGCGTATATTGTGTCAGTACCGTTTAAACGTTTATGTCCATTGTAGTGTAGGGTGATCGGGACTTTCTTGCATTTTGATTGCCAATTTCAGTCGAAATAAATCAAATTTAATCTAAGGGTGGTAAATTATTAAAAAAACATGTCGCCCATATTGATTTCGCGTCAGAAAAAAATGATGACGTCACCAGAATGACGTCTAATATGTAAATACCATATATATGCATTTTGTCCGTTGCCAACGCATGGAAACATCCCATTAACGCATCATGATTGAATGCAAGCACTTTTATAAATTGTAACATTCAAAATATATTCAGATAGAGCGAAGTCAGTTCGAGGGTGGGGCGTAAATGACGTCACGATTTACGGAAAATAACATTGGAGTGACCTAAAATCAATCAGTGTTTTTGATAACAAAGGGAGTAAATATAATCTCTTATGCTTATATATAGCTGCTTATCTTACACCCAAAAAAATACAGTAGTTCTAACTCATTGTCACGATTAACCCACTATCAACAAAACTATAGTCCGATTTTGACCTCTGATTGATCAAAAGTTGGATGAGTCTACTTAGTAACACATGATATGGAATAAGGATAAAACCTCTACAAGTTGCCCAGTAAACTTTGATAGCATGGGCAATAGAAAACTGTTACAATCTGATTTAACTTTTGCATGCAACTATAGGTAGAAAAGTCCAATCTTTGATCCTTCAGAGGTCAAAATCGCACTGTAAGGCCTTCTTGTTGATACGGAATGCCCTAATCCACATGAAAATAGTCGTTCAAAAGTCATAAGTATATTGATCACTGGCAATATGTTTTACATGGGTCCTCTTCTCCTTCACAAAAACACAAATCGGTACAATATAAATGGTTAGCTTTGTTCTAACACCAAAATGTTTAGCATACAGACTTGCTGCAGCCACATTTTATCAGCTGCAGAGGGGCTTCGGGGACAGGAGGCAATGCCATCATAACCGAAATCTTTTCATCACAGTCCCGCTTCCAAGCATAATTGTCAGGCATTGGTTTGAGGTGCGGAGTTCCAAATGATGTATTGATATTGCGCACGTATGTCACGCTCTTGAAGGTGGAAGTTTTTGCAATTCAGTTTTTTTTTCTCCAAATCATCCACCACCTTAACTCAGTGAGTTGAACAATATTGGCGTCTGGCTGATAAAATTTACAAACGTATTCCTCTAGTGTATCCGTCACAGTGCTTTCCAATGGCACTGGGCGGAGGTAACAGAATGCTTCTTGGATAGTGTCTCTAGCATAGCGGAATGCCTGCAAACATGATATATTGCCGTCCAGACAATGAACCAGTTAATATCAGCATCCAAAAGTGTATGGAATCCGATCAGAGCCCTGGTAGTGGCATCACCAATGGCATAGCGAACGGTTGCTAAATTGCATCTTAAAAAGGCGTCCAGATCTTAGAAACTGGGTGATATATCAGCAAGACTGTTCAAGAAAATGAAAATATCCACACACTGCAACAAAAAAATAATTTGCTCCTGTGCAAAACTGGGGGTAGGTCTGTGCATTAGCATATATTAGACAAAATATTTAAGATAGAAAAGTAAACTTTGTTTTTTGCATTGAGTATATAGTCCGAGAGCCCGTAATAGGTTTAATCAAGTGGTTGAGACCAAAAGGTTTGAAGGTGTGTTCTTACGTAGAAAAGTGTGCTGAATTCAAAAATTAAACTCTTAAAAAATCGGCTGGTACACAAAAATGATATGCGCAACGGAATACCCCGGGGTACGCAATATCTCAAAATAGCGCTAAAATGGGGGTACCCTTGCAGGTTTATACTTTAAACCTTGTTATATCAGTAGTAAAATGCAAATCTTGGCAGCAAACAATATATAATGATCAATGTTTAATATAAAACAGAATAAGACATGCCAATGAAGCTTTCTAACACTAAAATATAGCAAATTATAAAGCCCACGAAAACTAATAACTTTTGTCTCTGGTTATCTGATGATTTTCAATTTGTTTAAACTAGAGCAGATTTATAATTCAATCTTACGTAATACAACAATTATAATAGTTCCAAAATAATAGAGTATGGCCAAGAAATGCCACAATCACAGACTGCAGGCCAACCCGGCATGGCACCGTGAGGAAGGGACACAAAGTAGGCACAATCCAAGCTGTTAACGTACAGTATAGGTATATTTCAAGTTCCTTTTTCTTTCAAGGTGGATAAATTATACTCAAATAACACTACGATTTGCTTGGATATTGACCCAGCCCTATTAGTTTCTAAACTGTGAACTATATTTATAGCTAGCACCACATGGCCAACCACGACTGACCAGACTGTTCTGGTCAATATTTCACATGACTTATATTCTTAGTCTCTATGTCCTAGGAATTGCATAAAACCCCCACCCCCACGGATAACCCCTATTCCACTCCTTTGCTGAATCTTAATTAAAATATGGATGAGTATGAAGAAAGTAGGTAGACAGTGAGTTTGATCAGGAAATACCACAATCACACACTGCATACCAACGCATCACACCGTGAGTAAGAGGTACAAAAAATCAAAAGTCACAAGACATCTTTTGAGAGGTATGTGCATTACACAGATCTTACTAGGTCAGGGAACACCATAAAACAGCAGCCTTCTGGATTATGTACATGGATATTGTAGAGAGCTTCTTTCTTCTTTTCAACAGATCCTGCACCATAAATGGTTTAAAACATCGGACGGGGGCGAGGGGGGTACCCTATATATAACATAGTATGGATGTGTGTGCCGAATCGCCCCCTTTTTCCAGCACCCCAGGTATATGACAAACCCTTTTTTTTAAAAAAAAAGAAAGTTTATGTATGACCTGAATTTTGGAATTCGAATGGCCCAAAATACTGACTCCCACACCCGTACCAAAATTAACCCGAGTTTGCCACCCCCACACCCAATTACAGAGGATATGAAAGGGTATATAAATCAATGAACAGTATATGAATAGGTCAACTTTCTGTGAAATAAAGTATATGAATAGAATTTTTTTTCAAAGGCCGTGTATTTGATTGGGGATGTTTTCAAAATACTGACTCGCACACCCGTACCAACATTACCCCGAGTCCCCCCCAACACCCCAGTTTAAAACTTTTCACTTTCTGTCTATGTAAATTGTGTGCAATTATATGTTTTGCTACAAGTTGTCCTAATTATGCTCAAGATCACCTAGAGCTTTTAACAGCAATGAGGCACATCCAGCTGCGTGTGCAATGTTGGAGAAAGGAGCTATGTCCATCCGATGAACGAACAAACCATTCTTTAAGACCCCTGTGGATTGGAATTTAGTGCAGATAATGTCAATGCTGATGTCCCATCCAGACTAAAGGGGATGGCATCATTCAGTAAATCGGTGAGTGCAAGAAGGAAGTGGATAGTGACTAGGTCTGTACTAAGTGAGCTTGTAAGACATTTAATTGAAAGTCAGGACTGAAAGAGAATGCAGATGACACCAAGCCCAAGTAAGCGTGACATTGCAGACCTGAACAAGCTAATCACTGGGATCGGGACTACTATGGACCCTTTTCTTACAGACTTTCGAGATGAAAAGCTCTACTGCATTTCATGGGTAAGATGATATCTGGGAATATTGCAGGGAGCATTTTAGCAACTCAGACACAGCGACAACAATGGTATAAAGAGTTTAATACAGGATGCTTCCTTATGGTGACAAATTAAATGTGAAAACCGTATTCGCAGAAGAAAAGTAAAACCATTGCATGCAGTGCTTGCTTCGTCTGGAAACTTCAGACACGAGACAAAAAGATAAAGAAATTAAGGCCCCTTACTTTATCTGCTTATAGTTAGAGTTAGATCTGAAAATGGTGCTTGCTTATCCTTTTATATTCGATCCTTTGACTTTTGTCGCTATTGATGGACTTAAAATATCTACTGACAAATCAACTCTTTTCAGTAAGCTCTAGGTTAGGATAATCACAGATGCTCCCAGAAATATAGATGCTTGTATTGTCGATGGAATGTTCCTGGTACAGTCTCATGTAGATTTGCCTTCAACTTTTGGTGGTCAAAGAAATGTGACTGTGTTTCGTCTTATCAGACGTGCACATCATGTAGATTTTGCAGGTGACACTTTTAAATATCCATCAATTAATGATAGAGATCATGGTTTGGTATAGGGAGAGGTAAATGTATCTGAACCTGAACAGGGCATACCAAAATATTTACTCAAGCTTTAAAGTCGGTATCATTTTAGACATCTCAGTTGAGAGTGCTGGCAGGAGTGTGGTGCCGAAATGAGCATGCTAACGCCATGTTAGCTGTATTTTGGATTGATGACGTCTGCTTCAGATACAAATTATTTGATGGACAAATGACACGTCAAGATGTCTTGGACCTAAATTGACACAATGTAGAAGCTGATACCTGTATTGTCTTGCATGTAAAGCATGCTTGTGAACTAATTTTTCAACCTTGTATTGTTGTCCAATGCATCTATTCAGACTATATTGCTTTTCCGTACAAATAACAAGGAATGGATTGGTCGTTCTAAGGTGTCGGTTCTTTTGTTGTTTATTCGTTGTTGATTGTTGCTCCCATTGTCTGTGCTTGTTCCATGTTTTGATGTACATTGCTATGTGACCTTTCTAGTTTCGCAATCATCTTGATGGGAAAGAGAGAGCCGCTTTCTTTACTTTGTTCGTCTTCCTGGTGTCTTGTAGCTCTTCCTCACGGTGCCAGGAATTGGTCTGCAGTGTGTGATTGTGGTATTTTCTGATCATACTCACTTTTTTCATACTCATCCATTCTTTTAAGATTCAGCAAAAGAGTGGGATATGGGTTATCACGCAATTCCTAGGACATAGAATATACATAGACTAATGGGCTGGGCCAATATCCAGGCAAATTTTAGTCTTATCTGGGCATAACTTATTTGCATTGAAAGGAAAAGGAACTTGATATATATATATATATATATATATATATATATATATATATATATATATATATATATATATATATATATATATATATATATATATATATATATATATATATATATATATACTTAAAGAGCTTGGATTATGCCTACTTTGTGTTCCTTCCTCACGGTGCCATGGGTTGGCCTGCGGTCTGTGATTATGGCATTTCTTGGCCATACTCTATCATTTTTCGAAACTATAATAATTTTCGATGAGAACACCATTGTTTTACCTAAGATTGAATTATAAATCTGCTCTAGCTTAAGCACATCAAAAATCATCCGATAACCACAGACATAAGTCATAAGTTTTCGTGGGCTTTAAAATTTTGCTATATTTTAGTGTTTGAAAGCGTCCTTGGCAAGTCTTATTTTTATAATCATATTGAACATTGATCATTATTATATTGTTTGCTGCCAAAATTTGCATTTTACCACTTATATTACATGGTTTAAATTATAAACCTGCTAGGGTACCCCATTTTAGCGCTATTTTGAGATATTGCATACCCCGGGGGTATGCCGTTGCGCATATCATTTTTGTGTACCAGCCGATTTTTTTAAGAGTTTAATTTTTGAATTCAGCACACTTTTCTACATAAGAACACACCTTCAAACCTTTTGGCCTCGACCACTTGATTAAACCTGTTAGGGGCTCTCGGACTAATATATAACTTTTTAACTTAATTCATAACGGTTTGAAACCAACACAGAGCAGTTGTTAAACTAAATGACGATAGCCACAATTTCCGATTTAAAATTATAATTAAGTCACGCACATAATACAACAGGCAGCCACATTAATGTTAATCAGCGTTCATATTTAGTAAAGACATCCAGTTGCAGACTATTAAAATATCAATTGATTTGCTAGTTTTAATGCCTTTGTTCTGTAACTCAAACATTCAATTTTCTTGTTCTCAAATTGATATTAGTAACATATTTAACAAGCTCTTATAGGCTAACGCTCAGGCTTACAGTGTGAAAACAGCTCTTATTCGATGCACATTGAATCGTTATATAAGAGAGAATATGTATTTGGATTCCAAAGGGGTTTGGGGAGGAGCAGGCACTTACTCAGCCTGCAGTCAAAATACTGTTTGATGGGTCTACTGGTTATGATGAGATGAGGTGGACAATTATTTTTCCAGAGAAGCAGAAATCATGGATATTGTATATGTCTTGGATAAGGATAAGTTCAGAACATTTACATTAGATAGAAACAATTACTAAATTGTCCTGTTTAAATGTGAAGCTATTATTTTCTATGTCCCTCTAAGCTCTATCAGTATTTTAGTATTTTACATACTAGGAACTATTGAAAAAAGTTTATTTATAACATCTGTAACAACGATGCAAGGGCTTAATAATCACCAATGATTTAGGCACCAGTGGCTAGAGACTTATAGGAAAGCATGCGAAATATATTCATTTTTTTTTCAGAAATGTCATCTCTTACATCAAGTCAATGAACTTGCACATTTATTATGTCATGTAACATATGTTACAGTCTTGAACATGTTTCTTCAATCTTTTTGTTAAACCTGCAGAATTTATAAAATTCTTTATCATGATATTATGAGCAGGACATTCTCAAATATGTAAGAAATCCATGGGCAGGAAATGTTTTCATAAATCTTTACTTACATAATACCTACTAGATTCGTTTCCTTAAAACTGGGTGTATGGGTTGTTTGATTGCCCAAGAAAGACAATATATTTAAAGTAAAAATGCAAACTATGGTTTTTCTCTAAGCCAAATGAGTATGCTAGTATAAAATAATCAAAACATTTTGGAAAAGCACAGATCAGCTGTAAAGGAAAATGGCATTGGTCACAATTTTCATTTTTAAAGGGTAATCTAATTAAAGTAACACGCATAACACCGTAGGAAGCTGTAATTTTGCTCCAATAGATTTTATACGTAGCTAAAGTAATCAGCGTGCAGACTATATGAGTAATTAAAATGATAAGATAGTTTAAAGCCGTCTTTCTCTAGCTTAAACTTTTAATTTTCTTTTATTTCTTAATTTAAAAGGTCTATGGTAACATATGTAACAGACTGTAAGAGACTAACGCCCAGGCGTACAGAGAGTGCATCAATCTCTAAAAAGACACAACTTGAAATTCTCTCTCTTTAGATAGGATAAGTTTGCTAAATTCCCTAGTGGGGAGCAAAAACATTATCAGCCATCAGTCTAAAGGAGGGCCCGACAAAGTTAAACATTTAAAAACCAATACCCTGGAAGATGGAAGGTGGAGCTGGACCCCACCACCTTAAGATCAGTGTATGTGATACAAACAGGGAAATAAACATGCATCAACGCAGAATAAAATTCGTTATGAAAAGATTTAATTCATACTAGTATTGTCTTGATATAAATGATCACGAATCACCGTATTGTTCGTTCTGTTGATAGCGAAAATGCCATCAGTAGGACAGTTAAGCTGCATATTTGATGATGATTATGGGATATTTTTTTACTATTTCTCAATCAGGCGATTCTAATGAACACCATAAGCTTATGTTTTACAGAGAACAGACCAGTTGTATGGTTTGGTTATCATAGATATACACACTTTTTCTGATCTACTGATAAACTTGGTATTTACAGGAAATATACGTTATTTTGCATGCAAAATATAGTTATCGAGAAATAATTTATTATCAAAGTCACATAAAACGTTGACTTATCCATCACGTGATTAATAAATGACATTGTGTTTAAAAAAGGCGTTCGTGTTGGTTTAATACGACTATACCAATACAAACCATAGCTTTTACTAACGAGCAGTTTCTATTTATGGTCGCCATATTGATTACGTCATAACTAGCCTCAGACGCGGATTTGAGATGGGTGACCACCTTCAATTTAAAGGTAATGAATCATTGAATATTTTGATATAGGTCACCATAAAACGGTACACATTTTGCACGGGATCTATTTTTGTCCCTAAGGGCCCTTACTAGGGGGTTATAGACTGTTTATAAGGTTAAGAACCTACTTCCAGAGGAGTAAGAGTGTGGTGCAGTGTGTTTATAAGGTTTCTGGCGGTGCCTCTTTTGTGGATCGTTTTTTTCATGTTGGTGCGTGTTGTACTGTCGTGCCTGTTCCTTGCAGCCTTGTGGTCACGTGCTGGGAAAGGGATGGCCCCTTGGCAGTCATGTGTGTTGTGTTTTCTGGTGTGTTTTTTTTTCACTTTTCCAAATGTGTCCTGGTCTACATCAGAACTAAGGGTGTTGGCGCCGTGAAATATAATATTTTACTGACCGTTCCAAGTCCGTACTTCTTTTGCAGATATTTTATGTTTTTATGTCTTGTGTTTGATATGCCTTTGTGTGTGTCTGTTTATGTGTGCCTTGTGGTCACCTGCTGAAAAAAGGGCTGACCTCTTGGCTCTCGTTTGTGGTGTATACCTGTGAGTTTGTCACTTTCCCATTGCTTCCGAACCTACATCGAGGGGACTGCCTGCTAGGGGTTCATTCTTTTGTTTACGGTTTCCAAACCCTCCTCCAGGGGACTGTCGGCAGGGGGGGGGATAGACTGTTTATAAGGTTAAGAATACACTTCCAGAGGAGTAAGAATGGGGTGCAGTCTGTTTATAAGCTAGGTTTCTAACCAACCTCCAGGAAACTGTCTGCCTGGGTACGGTTTCCTAACCTACTTCCAGTGGAATGTCGGCAGGGAGTGCAGCCTGATTTTACTTATTCCGAACCAACATCCAGGGGACTGTCTACTGGGAGTGCATCCAGTTTTATGGTTTCTAAATCTTTATCCAGGGGACTGTCTGCCTCGGTGGAGCCTTTTATACTGTTTCCAAACCTACCTCCAAGGGACTGTTGCTAGGGAATGCAGCCTGATTTTACTTATTCCGAACCAACATCCAGGGGACTGTCTACTGGGATTGCATCCAGTTTTATGGTTTCTAAATCTTTATCCAGGGGACTGTCTGCCAGGGGGTTATAGACTGTTTATAAGGTTAAGAACCTTCTTCCAGGGGACTAGTTGGATGCAGCCTGTTTATAAGGTTTCTGAACCTACCTCTAGGAATATGTCTGCCAGGGTGGACAGTGTCTAACCAGCTAAACAATGGAATCTCCAATGTCTAACCAGCTTAACAATTGTATATACTATGACTAGCCAGCTAAATAATTGAATGTCCAATGTCTGACCAGCTAAACAATGTAATATCCCATGTCTAACGAGCTAAACAATGTAACGTCCCATGTCTTACCAGCTAAATGACTAGCCAGCTAAATAATTGAATGTCCAATGTATAACCAGCTAAACAATTGAATGCCCAATGTCTAACTAGCTAAACAATGTAATAGCCCATGTCTTACCAGCTAAATAATGTAATATCGAATGTCTAACCAGCTAAACAATTGAATGACCAATGCTTAACCAGCTAAACAATGGGATGTTCAATGCTTAACCAGCTAAATAGTATATGCTCAACATCTAACCAGCTAAACAATGTAATATCCAATGTCTAACCAAATAAATAATGTAATATCGAATGTCTAACCAGCTAAACAATGGAATACACACTGTATAACCAGCTAAACAATGGAATATTCAATTTTAACCAGCTAAATAATGGTATGTTCAATGCCAAACCAGCTCAACAATGGAATAGTCAATGTCTAACCGGCTGAACAATGGTATCCGAAGCATATTTTAATAATGTTATTTTGAACAAGTCATATTTCAAACAAAGAGGGGAGTAGGTTTGTGGCATACCAAGCCAGGCCAGGCCAGGAGAGGTCAGGGCTGACAGACAAACAGAAAGAATGAAAGGAAGACAGACAGGCAGCCAGTCACGCACGCACTTGAGCTCACAACCCTCAGGTGGTCCAAATTACTGCCACCTGCTTTCTTTGTATTGTCTATTTCGTGGCCGTGATTTTGACTTTGGGATGTCTCAGAACAGCGCTAGGTGTCCAACAACGGCGGAACTTTACAATACAGTGATATTCTAAAAAGGTGGATTTAACCAATCGTTAGCCACATGGGCATAGACAATAAAGCCGAATCGGGTCGTATTTGCCCAGAATGTGCAAATGCGATTTATAACTTACCCTGAGTTCGTTATTATATAATATAATAAATTATGAGCCAGTGCATGAGATTTCCAACAATGTGGTATGTGCGACCATCAAAGCCTCAGATCAGCCTACGCATACGCGCAGTCTGATCAGAGACTTTGCTAGTCGCTTGAGTATACTATGATTGTTAAGCTACTGACTGAACACCATTTGGAGTTTGTAAGCTACAAAGGAGGCTGCAGAGGCTCGTCCAAGTCTACACATGTCAAAATGCCACATTGTTGGAAATCTCATGCCCTGGCTCAAATTTATTTATTATAATACGCATTTGCGCAGGTTCCTCTGAGTATTTGATGTTTGCTTATGCTATAAATGTCAAAGTCTAATGTGCTGGCTCTATTCAATATCTAGCAAAATCGAATGTGGATTGACCATCATTTAATGTCACATGACTAATATCTGGCCAGTTCGAAAGTAAATGCCATGCCTGATGCCTAGCCAGCTTCGTGTACGAATGCGGACGGTCTAACTCAGAATTCAATTGGCATATACCATGGTTTGGATTAGCATATATACCAAGTTGATTATGCCTTGTGTCTCACAAAATGAGTAGACCCAGACGCTGCGTATCTTCAGGGGCTGCACTTTTTCCATGCATTAATGTCATATTTAGCATCCCAAAAGAAGCAATTCGTTATGAAGAATAATAATCTATCCCAACCTCCACTTCAGTCAAATCTCGTTAACTCTGACTCCATGTAACCCGCAGAATTTTAACTTCGAATCATCAGTAGTTCGACCAAGAGTAAGTTCATGCGCAGATCGAGAAAGTTTTGTCAGAGGGGGTCCAATCCTAACAATGTTTTTTTAGCTGATGAGGCTTGAGAGGATCCGATCTAATACCACGGAAAGCGGGCCTTTATCGGTCCGCCAGTGAAACGGCATTTAAATGGCGTTTCGCTGGCGGACCGATGGTGGCCCAACATTGAATCTGGCTTGTTAGCTTTGAGATTTTCCATGAGATCCGGACCAGTATTGCTTAGGTACCCTATCGCTTTGCGATTTTCCAGGGTGGGTCCGGAACCCCTGCCCCCACCCCTCTTGATCCGCGCATGAAGTTAGTCAATAAGTTACGTATGGGCATCGCCGCGTAGAAACTTGATTTTGTCTCATGCCAACAACAGAGACGCAGATAAGCCTGCACATATGCGCAGTATGACTATCACCTTTGTTTTTCGCTGTCTGGAAAGTATTTTCTTGCACACTGGATAAGGATATCTGAAATTCAACCCTGGGATAGAGAACCTTATCTTACCCAAGCTATCTTACCCAGGACATCAAGTAACGTCATCATGGGAAATTGCATCTTAGCGTATTCAGGGACTTCTGGAAGCTTATTTTAAAATAAATAAATAAAAACAGTGGTGAGCAAGAAAAATAATCCATTATTCGTGTGAGGGTAGGATAGAAAAAAATCTTTCCCTCGGGATCACCGTTTGTCATCACTCGGCAAGCCTCGTGACGCCAAACGGCGATCCTCGGGACGGATTTTTCTATAGTACCCTCACACTCTTGATAGATTCTGAGGTAGTTCGATCATTCAACTGCAGGTACTGCGGTTAGACAAAAGTTGATCAAACTCACTCTGGTTTAGTGTCACGTGATCACTTATCTATCTTCCTGTTCCTGTTTAGCCTTTGTCTGCGCATGTCCAGTTCCTGCTGGTCAACCATACCTTTTACTTTGGTCGATACTGGTTCTCCGCATTTGCCAAACTCTTAAAAAATAAGAAACCAGTATTTTGTTTCGATGGCAGTGATTGGCTGCCGATTAAATGTTTAACACGTGACGGGAACCAGACTTACCCGGACTAAAGTTCTGTTGAATGATCGAACTACCTCTCTTTTAGTAGTCAAACTTGCTACATGAGAAATGTCAATAATCTAGCTGTCTCCTCCTCCTCCCCTCCTCCTCCTCCTCCTCCTCCTCCTCCTCATCATCATCATCATTATCATCATCATCATGCGAATTCAAAAACTATAATACCTAACCATCTGATATTAGAAGCAGTTATTCGCCTATGGGGATACATTACGGCAGCAAATAATTGGATTAACGTCGCTTTATTTAGCGAAGCACTTATTGACATCCTGAGTGGACACCCGTTTGTGTCTGTTTGTCCGACTGTTTACCTAAACACCTGTGGATGACGAGTGGTGAAAGTCAATATTTGAGGAACTTGAGATGATGAGATTATGGCCTAAGTCAATACTATTGCCCAGGGCCTCACGTTTGATACATTCATCGGCAGTCATATTTATTAATGGGGGATTAATGTTTCAATACATATTTAAAATTCTGAAATAAACCCATCTTTAAACAACATCTGTTATGGCGTAAAATTTGACAATGCGAAAATTTGCAATTAATAATTCCATTCATGTCGAGGTGAACAGTTTCACTGTATCGGGATCTTGTAGAGAGCGAATCTCTCAGAGATTATAGTTTAGTGTCGAGTTGGTTTCGTGAAACAACCAAATATGAGCCGCCCGCAACGAGAGATTTCTAACCAGTGTAGACTCAGATGAGCCTGTACAGCCTCCTTCTAAGCTTGAAACTTCAAATGACGTTCGATCAGTTGCTTATTACCAGTCATAGAATATTCAAGCGACAAGCAAAGGCTCTGATCAGATTGCGCGTGTGCGCAGGCTGATCTGAGCCTTTGCTGGTCGCATATACCACATTGTTGGAAATCTCATGTCGCGGCTCATATGATAGTGCAGCTGGAAAGGCACTAGTTTATATATCTTTACGGTATACATTATACGATTGGGATGAGTTAAGAACTTTTGGACGCACACTAAAGCCAAAAGAGCATATCTTAATACCCCACCTCCCCCCCCCCCCTCCTCCCAACAGATCCGGATTTTTTGAAAGACTAGAGGGAATCAAGAACGCAGTAAAAGGCGCCAGGCATCAGTTACTGTAATGCTATAGCTCGAGCAGTCATCATGGGCGGATCCAGAGGGGGTCTGGACCCCCACCCCATCCGCCCGAAAATTCACAAAACAAATGGCTATAGCTTTCCTTAGATATTCTTGTAAGGACCGCCATCGAAAAGCAATTGGACAATGTGTGTGGGTCATGGGTTTACAAACTTAATCTGTTTTCTCTCTGGAGTGAGTCACCGTTTTATCTTTGCAAACAGTGCAGACCCTAACGAGATATCACGATTGTCGGAGCCTACACTGCTTTGCAATGTATCCGTTTTAAATCGCAATATGGGTCGACGGTTGGGAATATAGCCTAGCCCCGAGGTTAAAAATCATGCTCATAAATGTTAAAATGCCAACAGTTGTTGACATTTTAACATTTATAAGCTTGATAAATACATGTACAATAACGGGGAATTTGAAAGCAACAAACGTCTTTATTGTTCAACGTTTTAGATTGTATGCCATGATCAGTTGAGTTGAGCATATAACCTTTGGACAAGTCTTCAAGGTCTCCTTCAAGCTTTTTAAAGGCAATGCTCAAAATGCGCAAACAAGCCTGTACAACCGAAGAGATCAGCTAGAATATTGAATTTGGGCAGTCAGCAAGTTTAGCTGTTATACTATCCATAAAGCGTTCGCAGACTGGTCTGTGTCTTTGTTTTTTCGCAGGCAACAAAATTATTTGTGTTCTCATGGCGAGGCCTATACTGCTGTGTTTCGCACATGATGTACAAAGTACAGCACCTAACTTCCGGATTATTTTTTCTCACATCAAAGCGGGTTAAAATGAGAGCTTTAATCCAGGTGAAATATATCTATCTGATATAGTCAGATATGAAATCCAGGCGCTAAAACATTTATCCCAATATAGCACCGTTAAATTACCATTAAAAACTGACGAAAATATGGATTAAAATCATTTTCTTATCACGCCTTTAGTTGTAAGAATATGGATTTCCTGCTTATTATTACCGAAACGGGTATATTTGCAACGAGAGCGGTACCATCAGGGTTCACATTGTTTGACGCGGTAGTCGACCTCAAAAATTGGTGTTGGTAACATTTAGGAACGTAGCTAACGTATACGCGAAAAACGCATTTGGGCACACAATGAACCGAAACTACAGGGTATTTGTATTTCGGTTGATGATGCATAGGTCAAACGTATGCGAAAAAGCAATGTTAATGTGAATGAATTAATTCGTCAAACTCCTCTGACTATTATTCTTTAAACATGGTAGTTTATTACAATTTCCAAAAGGCTATGAAGCCCATGGGATACAAAGTTTAACATTATTTGATGGCATAAAGACATTACAGAACAAAGAGTTTGTGCAGGTAGCTCGGTCTTTACAGTAAAAATAATTGGATTTATTAGTACTCAGCGGAGAAGGTGGGGACAGCAAAAATGTATTTATTTCAAAACAAAAAAAAAAAAAAAACATTCCACAAAACACCTTTTACATGAGTAAGGTTACTTTGTCCTCACCCTAAAGTCTATCAATTTTTACCTCGTCAATATGTTCTCTCATCATATCATCCAATCAAAACTTAACACCATTAATAGATTATCCAATCATTTCGACAGCCTCGATGACTTTATGATTAGTTCAATCCATTTTGTAAAAACAACTTATAATTAACAATTAACCGCAATACTTGTTCTGATTAATTAGGTGTGAAAACTTACTAACGATGTATAATGTTTAAAGCTAATTTGTAATAACTATTCGAGTACTGTTTGATAATTATTAACACTTTGCATACTGATCGGAGGGGGTCCAACTTTGACAAAAAAATGTTTATTATTATTATTTAGTTCATGAGGGGAGGGAGGATCTAAATACCACTATAAGCGGGCCATCATCGGCCCGCCAGCGAAATGGCGTTTCGCTGGCGTTCCGATGATGGCCCAACATTGAATACTGGCTAAGTAGCTTTGTGATTTTCAGGGGATTCGTACTATTATTGCTAAGAAACCCCATATTTTGTGATTTTTCAGGGGATACGGACCCCCTGCCCCCACCTCTGGGCCCGCACGTGCGGTACACTGGCAAATAGTGCAGACCCAGATAAGATGCTGTGTCTGCACTGTTTGTTAAGATAAAACAAACCTTCAGGAACAGAAACACAATGAACCATCTCAAGCTTATTACATGTATAATATCAATCCATAAGTGTACAAATGATGAAAAAACAAACTATTTCTTCAGGGAAACATTTCATGCGATGAAACCCAATGAATCCCTCATTTTTCAAGTTCTTACCCAATTCAGTTTATCAATACATCGTAGTACCCTTTTTATACCCTAACAGGCATGCCTTTGTGCGTGCTTTAAGAACCAGTGACATATATTAGATATAGGTCACTGTAAGAACTTAAATTCCAGAATAGACTTAACTGGCAAATTTTGCACGTTCAGTGTGGGATTCCAAGTCAATTTTAGACCTCTTATGCCTTTTAAGTCATTGCATGCTGGATATTTTGCATGCTTTTCTTTCAGCAATACTATCAAAGCAAAGATTACCAGAAAGGGGCGCGCGTTAGCAGCAGCGGCCGAATTACACATCTGTCCCATATCATTGACAGCTTAAATTTCTCAGTCGCAGTCGAGTGTGTCGCAGAAAAGCTAATTTTGCAAGAAGTGTTTGCCTAGTCTGATCAGTGTCCAAACGGCTTAAAAAGCAAATTCGCGACAGACAACAACAGACGAGCTTTCCGGCGGTGAAATGATCAAAAACATTAAACAACTGATATCTACCTCTTAATTGATATTGATTCGATTTTGTTGTTTTTGGATAATCTCCTGTTTCATCACTTCTAATGGCCACTTGCCTGAAAGGGACTTTTCTGGCACCTTACGAAATATGACGACCCTTTCATTGTTCGACCTTGTGAAGACCTTTCATGGACTTCATACTTTTTTTTCCGAAAAAATAAATGTTGAAGTATCAAATATAAAAGTTTCAATATGGTGCACTACTGCTGTGGAAACGAGATTCCGGCACTTATCGCATCGGCGAACAGCCAGGGTTCACGTGACTCTGCGCATATGCGCAGACTCGCCAGAGCCTTCTCTGCTAGGTATGACGATGAAGTCACAGACCAAATTTTAGACCTCTTGTCTCGCTGGATACCTCAGCATGAACATTTATTAGAGGCATTTGCGCATATGCGATGAACACCGAAATATCGTGCACTGGTCCTTATAAGGTTGTTCATTAGTAAGTACAACGTTGTCGTCGATATCGCAGACAGCTATGATAAACAGGACGGATCCAGGATTTCTGGAAAGGGGGCTCATTTGTATAAAGGGATGGGGGTTCGCTTAGCTTATTTTATCAATATCCCATGAAAATGAAATAATTTGGTCTCACTGAGACCAAATTATTTCATTTTCATAGGATATTTAAAAACGGGGGGGGGGGGGTCGCGCTAACCCCTTGGACCCCCTCTTGATCCACCACTGCTATGCTAAAGGTCCTTTTTCCAAATCTGGAGATAGTAAATAGACAATATGAGATAATTGAAAGTTATTATTTATGGTAATTTATTCAGCAATTTAGAAACCTGGCGCCATAATAAGATCATCTAAATGGATTATCAGATCAATAATCAGCCGCCAAAAAGCATCATATCTTTTAGATATGTTGTGATTTTTACATATTTGAAGGCACACGACCCGATCTTTATTTGAAGCCAAGTTTGGTTTGGTTTGGTTGTTCGATGAACTCCGAAGCAGCAAAAATAATAGTCAATGGGCTAGGCCATCGTAAAGCCAACTCAAGTTAGCTACATGTAAGTTTGTTTAATTTGATGCTTTACGTCCCAGTCAACAATTTTTCAGTCACGTCGGGACGCCTGTAACGAGAGCGAGCTGCTAATTTAGTTTGGAAATTAGATAAATGTACTTTTATAATATAAAAAGATTAAAGTGCCTACATTACATAAATTGATATGAGAAAATAATCAGATTCCAACAGTTCCAAGACAAACAAACACTTCGTCTTCCCTTGTTTATAGAGAGAGTTGTCTTTCAATAAAACCTTTATTTATTCAAACAATTAATTTTTGATCTTTTGCAAGGGAAAATGGCACTTAATTGCAAACAAGTTCTTAGACTGTGCGCATACGCAGCCTTACCAAGTTCGAATTTCATCTTGAATGCAATTTAGATTACCTAAAGTCTAGGGGGTGCCATAAAATGTGAAAAATAATATGTTTGGTCGAGTTTTTGCGAGGCCGCGACCTGGGATATGCGCATTGAACAAATATTCTTTTTCATTGACTTACTTATAAAATAAAATATACCAGCAGTGCTTATGAAAATATGGGTAAAAGCTTCAAAAATGTGGTTGCCATTGTTATACTTTGTCTAGAATTTATTTCATCTTATTGCAAGATATTTTCCACATCAAAGCCATGAAAGCCATGTGTGCGTACGATAAGAAAATGACGAACTATTTTATTGACGTTATTTATCATTTTGTATGTAATGGCAATATTGCAGGCTTTCGTCATCTGCTGATTTTGTTTTGTTGAAAAATTCTCTTTTTTAAAATCTCTTAAATGGAAAAACTATCAGAGTGTCAAACAATTTGGATCCAGATCAGGCCCGACATCTTGTCGGGCCTGATCTGGGTCCAAACTGTTTGCAAAAATTATCAGCAGATGGCGTAAGTTATCACTAGCAGCCAAAGAGTTGGAATTCGTGTTTAAATCGTGAAATGGTGGAAAGAAATTTTGCGCGAAAATGCTGTAAATCTTGTTATCTTTCCTACTCGTGCGCTCGAAGAAGATGAAATCCAGAAAACATGCATATTGAAGGTTTATAATTTTGTTTGGAGTGTATAGAGTTTGTTAATATAAATCGGCATTAACTACCGAACGTTGAAAACCTGTCTAAATAATACAAATACAATCTGATATCGCATTTATCTGATAGGTATAAAGTTTTGTAAGAAAAACAGACACGGGAAACGCGAAGTAAATTCATGTCAAAACAGTGTTTACATTTTGGGTGGTCAATTTCCAATTTTGAATTTTCAAAATAAACATTTTCGCAAAAGCACATGGGTGGGCGGTGCTCTGGTTTGTATTTTACTAACGGATTATAATTGTTACTCATAATTTCATTGGCTAACATATGGCAAGGTGTCAGTGACGTCACGGTAATTGACACGGTTTTACCTGAGGCGACGAATCTCTTGAGTGATGTTTGTACTATCGTCCATTTATTTTGCCTTCTGTTAGTCAACAGACAATTATATATAAAAATAATTTGAAGAAGGTGTTCATAAATACTGGAGAAACAGTCTGCCGTTGTCAGTTTCTTGTGTGCGATATGAAACAAGCGTATTCCACAATCTCGGACATTTATTTCTGAAACATTATTTCAGTAAAAATATTGAAAGAACTTTTGTGGACAGTTGATAGACATTATATTTTAGTTGCTGTGGAATAATTTCTTAATTGTAAAAAAAACATTGTTCCGAAAATACACTTGCAATTTAGAAGACAGAGGAAGAAATGGGTACTCCGCCGAACGAATTAGTTCCATATGGCGTGTCACCCCTTTTGAATCCAGGACTATATTCGTCACCATTTGCTACTATGGGTGCTTCACCGTATGCATACCCAGGGATGTATTATTCTCCTGCAGACATCAACAGGGCGTACGCTATGCGCATGATCGAGGAGCTACAGCGACGAGAACAACCACAGAAACCACCATATTCCTACATTGCGCTGATTGCCATGGCAATTAAGAACGCACCTGAGCGCAAAGTGACACTGAACGGAATTTACCAGTTCATCATGGAGCGGTTTCCGTATTACCATGACAACAAACAGGGCTGGCAGAATAGCATCAGGCACAACCTCAGCCTCAACGACTGCTTCGTGAAGGTATCCAGAGAAAAGGGAAAACCGGGAAAGGGCAATTACTGGACACTGGACACAAATTGCGAGGAAATGTTCGAAAACGGGAACTACAGACGGCGCAAGCGTAGGGTTAAAGTACCATACAAAGACGGGCCAGGATCTGAGAACGGCGACGGAGATAGATACGGAGAAGGTTTAGACAAGTCTGATGAAGATTCTTTGGATGAATTAAATGTTACAGAAGATGACTACGTTAACGCCAACACTAATGCACTCAGGATGACCAGAACGAGTTTTGGTCATCCTGAGTGCAATAGGGTTAAATCAAAGACAAACCCTGCTGAGACAAGATCTCTCGCGGATGATAGTGGGATTAACGTGTGTCCGTGCTCATCTGAGGAGGAAACCTCGCGCGATTCTGTTGATGTAGAGAGCCATTTTAAACGTGACAATTCTGGCGGAAAACAAACTACTGATGGATCGGTTAAAACTGAAACGAAGGGAAATGTGTTGGGAAATTTCTCAGGAATAAAAAGGAAATTGTTCACAATAGACAGCATAATGGGACATGACAACTCCGAGCAGAACGGTGATACGCATAATACCCATAATACGCAGAATACACCAAAGTGCTCAAATAATGACAATTCTTGTGAAAATCCAGCAAAGAGGCCAAAGATGGACATTTTTGACAAAATTCCTACGCCGCCACCTAAAGTGATTGATCTTAAGAGCGGAAATCTGAGCACTCTACAGCTCTCGTTGGCTCACGGACTTTATGGACTCAATTTCTCATCCATGTACCCACCATTTCAACCGCACGTGTTCGGAAGTCAGCTGCGTGGACTTGGAAGCTCAGACATTATGTACCAGCAAAATGCATCCGCATTTTCACTGGCGCTTTCCGGGAGCCAGGGACCACCTATCTCACCACGTGACACTATAGAATCTGGACAACTGTGGGCAGCTGGATTGAGCAACATATCACATTCTACACCAAGAATTACGTAATGAATCGTTGTTTCTCATGGGAAGTAGCATAATAAACATTCGTACGAGCATGCACACCTTTGATATCATTATTTATGCTTATTAGACATAGTAATAGGCCAAGTTAACATTTTGAGCGTAATATTGTGGATATATTCTTACACATCAGTTCTCAAATATGTTTTGGGTGCTCAAAAGAATCTTCTCATTGAGACGGTTCTTTTGAATACCCAGACCATATGTTTTGGTTGAGAAATAAGAAAAGTAAATTAAAATTACACACCCTAAAATATCTTGGGTCCAATATAGTATCAATGTTATAATGTTATAAGAAAAATAGTAATCCATTTTTCTTAAAGGGATTTCTATTTTTCTTGGTGGTATCAATAACTTAAATTAATGATCAAATTAGTGATATCAAATGTTCGGTTGTGTCGGATGATAAATGCACATTTTAAAGGATACATCGCATTTAGTCGGTTCATATGCGAACCAGCGCTCGGCATGGGGACTGCAATTGCTTACAACATATGGAAATAATGGCCGAAATATGAGCATGGGTGTTACTTTCTTAATTCAGCATTTTTAGGCAAGTCAGCCTCAAAATATTGAATTGGGATGATTTTCATAACTTCTCTGATTAATTTCTTCTTTCTAAAGACAATTCTCCGGTTCAACCTGAAATTGTTTAATTGTATAGCCATGCTGCGATTTAAGTTAGTTCAGAATTTTGGAAATATTAAGTTTTCGCCTACATATGAATGATGTCCGTAACTGCTTTTGTGCATCATTCATATTTCAGAATGAGCCAATGTCGTGCCCTGGTCATGCATCACGAAAACATCCATTCAGGCAAACTTTTTTTTGACAAAATCTAAAAAAGAATGGTAGCTAAACCGTTTCATTCTCAATACAGGAAAACAGGTACATTGTCAGTTTACACCCAGATGAAATGCCGCAGACTTATGTGGCATTTCATCAGGGTCTGCACTGTTTGACAAGATAAAAACAGACTATAGGTCAGGGACGGAAATACATTATTTTATAGAAATTTTGACCGGCCGCTCCTTAAAATACAAGATGGACAATTCCATACTTAATATAGTATGTATTATGGGATAATCCATTAGAATGAAAATGGCTGAAACAAAATTAATGCAATAGGGTACGGTTTGTTTAATATCACGCAAAATGTATGTAGTGAGTGTTCAAAAGAACCATCTCATTGAGACAGTATTTTTGATTACCCACTACAAATATTTTGTTGATAAATACGAAAATAAATAAAAACATGTTTTGAATATCATACAATGGACATTGCAGTAAACTGTGTAGATCATGGTCAGATTGTGCGCGTCTGATCGGGACTTCCATGGCTTGCATTCAATATTTTTTTTCTGAGACAGAGAATCCAGTTACCGCTAAATTCAAAATTGAACCTAGGCGCGCGCATATTGTACACAATAATGGGTTAAAAGGGATTTTTTCTACTTTACACCAAAACCGCAATTTCTATTTCACACAAAAAACCACAACCTAGACTGGCTTATTAAACAGTCTGCCGTTGTTGTTTATTCTTTCAAGATATCTTCATTGCATGAAAAACATTATTTACACCATTTTTTTATATCATTATTTTTCTGCTTTCTTCATAAAACACTTGTGATTCTCGTTTAAATGTGCACGTAAATTATATTTGTGAGTACATGTAGATTCAAGTGAATTTGAACCAAACTAACTTTTTATTGAACAGACGAAACTAACCTTTGGAAATAACAAAAATAAAAATATTGCAGATGAATTTTCGATAGAAAAATTAGCCAGCCTTTGAAAAATCTACTTTATTTTTGTTATGTCGTAAAAAGTATGGGTTTCACAACTAATATTTTTAATTAATCTTATTCTGTAATTCAATGGCAATAAATGATTGAAGCAATTATGGAGCTAATAACTGCCGAAATGTTTATATTAATGTTTTCCGAGGAAAAACATCAAACCATCACGAATAGATCTCTGTACAAAAGTGCCACAAGATTTCACCTTAATCATTTTCATTCTGATGGGTTATCTCATCACTATTGATACTATAAGTATGGAATTGTCCATTTTGTATTTTAAGAGATTGCCCGCCAAAATTTCTATAAAATGATGCATTTCTGTATATCTCAGCGGCATTTCATCTGAGTCCACACTGTTTGCCAAAGTACCTGTTTACCGGTATCTAGAATGAAAGGGGTAAATATTAAACAGAGGCGGGTGGGGGCTTAGGATATAAAGACACGTACTTTATAGGTCGTTCATCATTTCTTATTTCTCCGCGCAAAACTTCTATTTTGCCCTAAATATGGAGTGTGTGTAATTGTTAGAACCGCATCATTGATGCGGTTCTAACAAGTACACATACACACTCCATATTTATAAAAGAAATACAGGTATGCGCCAAAAATTAAATATGGGAGAGTGAATTGAGTTGTTCAATGGGTTTTCATCTCCCTAGCATACATGTTCGGCATAAGGGCAGCCACACAGAACTATTCCTGGGCCTGGAATTACAATGCCTCCTTAAAGTTAAGGAAGACTTCAGTTAAGTATTGATTTTTCATGATGCGAAAAATAACGTTTCAAACTGATTGAAATCAAAATAGTTTCATTTTGTCTTTTGAACAACTCTTCATATATCTTTGACCACAAGTACTGCATCGATCCAGGCAATTTATTCAGCATCTAATATAGCATGTTGAAATATCAATACTTAGCTTAAGTCTTCCTTAACTCTAAGGAGGCATTGTAATTCCGGGCCCTGGTCGTTACTCAAACACCATGGGGCTGGACTTCCAAATGACTGGAACCCAAAAGTGCAACGCCAGTACTACCTTACATATAGTAAAGTATTGATATTTCAATAATTTTTTCATATGTTTAATAAATATTTTCAGGCTCGACACATATATTCAAAGATGTCATTGTGATCTACAGAATACATGAAACAATTTTGATTTTTAAGACGTTTGAAACTCAATTTTTCTTGTCCTAAAATCAAAATTAAGTAGGGCTTAATTTTAAGGAGGTATTGTAATTTTGGGCCCTGTTACGTTTGCGTTTCCTATGTTGATACACTGACTTGCTCAATACAATCCGGTACTCCTTGGCCAATTCCAAGACGATTTCTCCATGTTTCATGGTGAAAAACTACATGTATTTGTTGTTGTTTTTGTTACTTGTTGTTAGTGTAAATTTAAATTATGAATAGATTTCATGTTTATATAAAAGAGTTAAAAAAAGAAGAAAAAAAAAACATGTTCGTTAGACTTTTCTTGGCGGGGGATATTGTTGTTACCCGAAATATTCGGACACCTACTGTCCTGCCAGCCAAGAGTGACAGTGACGTCGTGTTTTGTTTACAATGATAAGTAAAACATTAACTTGTACACTCCACTAGAGCTAATGCGAATCGACAGATCACTTGTGTATTAATCCTATCCACAGGATAGGATTAATACACAAGTGATCTATCGATTCTAAGTCCCTGATAACTTTGTAAACAAAACATGACGTCACTGTCACTCTTGGCTGTCAGGACAAAAGCGCCTCATCAAATGTATCACAGCTTTTTCCTTTCTTGCGGCAAATTTTGCTGTCGGTTGATAATCGTTGCAAACAGTTTGGGCCCAGATCAGGACCGAGAAAGGTCGGCCCTGATATAGATCCAAACTGTTTGACACTCTGATAGACTAAGTGCTCCTGAAATAATATTTTGAAGACGACAACAAAAGCACGAAACATTTCCAAGCATGCAAAGGGTAAAATAAAAAGTTAAATTGTGTAAAAAATATTAATGGAATGCCAAAAAGTATAAACTCGAATCAGACGGCTCATTCACTGGTAGTTTGGTCTGGGTTAACATGGTTTGCTGAAGCCTATCTGTCCGATTATTTACGATAATGGCAGTACACATACATGAAAATATCGAGGGGTAGTAGGTTCGAGCCACAGATCAACGGAGGCCTGTGTTGTCAATGAACAAGACACTTATCCTCACTTTATCCCAGCAAGAAGTAAAAAATAAATAAAAAGGGACGTTAACACACAGGATAGGCGGCAATCCAAAACGCTATTAGGCCTACTATCGACGAACGTAGAACAAAAATAGCTAGAAACAAAGTTTTCGATTGCCATTCGTCGCCCGACTGGCGACAAATGGCAATCGAAAACAATGTTTCGAGCGATTTATATCCGCGTTTTCTATTGCCGCCTATCTGGTGTGGTTAAAAAGTAATACTAAAATTCGAACGAGTCCGAAGAGTTGGAAAGGCACCAGTGTCAACCCGGACTAGATGGCTCATTCAGAAGCAGACGGATCAAAGTTAACACTGTCTACTGAAACCTATCAGACCCATCCAGTAGGTCTTATGCATCGAGTCATGGAGTAAGACATTTTATCCACTGCTTAGTACTGGTTCAACCACAGAAACGTCCTGACATGCCGGAAAAATTGTTGACTCTGACGTAAAGCATAAACACAAACAAATACACTAATCTGACCAGATCGTGAAGTTTTGGTACTTATCGCACTTTTTTAGGTATCTAGTGGAGCAATTAATCTAAATACAATGTACTTGCCAGGGTCTTCACCTACATCCGCACTTTATGAGTGCAAGCAGTGAAGGCTATGGTGAGACTGTACGGCTGTGCAGGCTCGTCTAAGCCTTCATTGCTTGCATGTACGATACGTTCCAAAATTACACGTACTGGTCTAATAATGATATTGAGCTACACACGTATTCGCACATGCCGCAGATAAACAGACAGTAAAACCTCGATTATTCGAACTCAAAACTCCAAGTACTCACTAACTCGAAATAATTTTGTGACACCTTTGATTAAGATTACAGAGTATATTCCTCAATTGTTTTGGTATTTAAAAGAACCGCTTATTGAGACGGTTCTTTAATATACCCACAGCGTATATTTTGCAAGGAAATAAGTAAAAAAAAGGGAGACAATCGGGTTATTGAGTTTCTGGCCGATTATGAACGACAACTTATCTGTTACGTCGATCAATAGTTCACTATGCAATTTTTGATTAAGTACAAAATGTAGTATCTACTTCCAGCCTTTTTTAGCTCGAACTATTGATAACTGGAGCAGTGACCTATATTTAATATAGCTTACTGACTGGAATTACACACTATGGTATCATAAAATTCGAGTAAATGAGTAGGATGTACAGTAAAACCTGTCTGAAGCGACCACTCAAAAATAGACAAGACAAGGGTCTTATAGACAAATGGTAGCCTAATGGAGGTCAAAAGTATTGCAGATTGCTATTTTTGACCTGCATTAAGCGATAATCGGCCTTACACGCGTAAATAACAATATTTTTGGTCTTCTTTTTGAGTGACCGCTTAAGACAGGTTTTTACTGAACGTATTTTATGCATGTGAACAGACATGGCGATTTTATAGGGTCCACCTTTACCTCTGCTGATATTGTTTGCAAATAGTTTGAATCCAGATCAGGCCCGACAGTCCAGGGTCCAACCTGATTAACACTCTGATGGTATTCCTGAAAGAATATTTTTAAAAGATAAATCTGCAGAAAAAAAATCAAACGACGACACACACGCACGCAAAAGCTCTCGAGACTCCGGACACCACTTAGTGTAACGATACACTGACCTTGGTCTTTTTGTGACGGTTAGACCTGTTGGCCATTAAAATTATTGTTTCCAAAGATAGTACCATTCTGGATAAGTGAAATCATAAACCAGTGTAATAGTCGACACTCATGCGCGGATCCAGAAAGTTTTGTCAGAGGGGGTCCAACACTGACAACGTTTTTTTGTTTTTTTTTGATGAAGAAAAGAACGAAATGAGACTTAAAGTGGGCCGTCATCGGCCCGCCAGCGAAACGCCATTAAAATGGCGTTTCGCTGGCGTGCCGATAATGGCCCATCATTAATGCTGGCTTTGTAGTTTTGTGATTTTTAGGGGATCCGGATCAATATTGCTAGGATCTGGATCCGCCCATGACACTAGCACGGATAACTCCGTTTTAGACGGTGCTTACGACAGTTCGGTTCATATACAAGAGCCTCTGGATAGGGTCATCGATAAGGGAACGTTGGTTGATAGGGGAAGAATTGAGTAAGCAAAATGAGACCTTCGTATATAAAGAAAATCTGAAATTTTTTAAAGACAAACTGATATTTTTAAATACTTGCGACAAATAATGCTCTCGAAATTTTGTCGTAGGCATTGGTCTTGGGTTTTATTCACGCCCACCTGGCGATTAGTGTTGTAATAGCCGGTATTGGTCCTAGATTGATATCCCCTCATTTGGTATGCTCCCCTGCTAGCAGGGGAGCTTATTTACGAGGGGAGACTTAGACTGAGCTCCCCTCATTTGATAAGCTCCCCTGCTAGCATTGGAGCGAATCAACGAAGGGAGACCAATCTAGACGGATACCTATACACCCGGACAGAACTAGAATACAAACTGTGATATGATTGGAAGATTGTGGTAACCTTAATGCAGGTCATAGATACGAACTACGACAAACAATGAATCAAAAACAACAGAATGACTTTCTTAGAACTGACAGCAGACAATGTCACCAGGGTGGGGGCTAAAATAAATCCACTGGCTTAGGTTCTGTTGATCTTAAATGAAGGTTTTATCATCACGGGAAAGCATTATGTAAACTCTTAAACGAATTAGGAGCGAAATATTTACACCAGAAGATGGGAAGCGACGGACATCTTTATCCAGAAATGGCAAATTATGCTATTTACTATGGACAAGTCCAAATTCGAAAAGGGGGCTTTAGTATCAAAATAATTTGCGTTTTTAACAAGTTCTGCTGGATATATTGAATGTGGCACTCGCTGTATAACATTATTTTGCTATGCAATAATGTGTTTTCTGCAGCATTTAAGGACATATGCTACTAAATACTTCCCACATTGAAATATTTTAAATACTTTGCATACAGTTTGTTTTATGCATGGGCTATCCATTTATGAAATAAAAAGGATATGTCACCGTGCTTATTTTTTCAGAATCTCATATTGAAGTTTACAGCATTTGACCAATTTTCTAGAAATATAAAATAATAATACTAGTCCTAATTATCGAGCTAAAACGGTTGTAATCTTCACCCAGCTTCTTTCTTTTAACTTAAATTACTGCCCATGACCTCAAACTTTTAAGAAAATGTGTATGTTTACTTGTTACCCCATGCTGTGACAAGATAGTGCATGATATATTTTGGCAATTCGTCGAAAAATGGAATTTGTTTTTAGAATAAATCATGTATTAAAAAATCTGACATTGAAAATCTTGAAAATTTATTTTTAATTCATGGACTATTATAATACCTTTCAGAAAAAAGAATAAAGATCTGGGGTCACCGAACTAATTCTCTTTCTAGAGGGCCAAATTTAACCCCACCCCCATAGGTTTCATGCGTAATTCAATATAAAAAGTTCGGGGATGACCATTTCGGTCGTTTTGATGATGCCATTTTACTAGTATATGAAGTAATTTAGCATTAAAATGTTAAAAAAGAAAGAAAAAACACACTGAAAATATGTGCGCATCTGGGAATCGATCCTGGTTCTCTGGCTTTGTAGCCAGGCGCGCTAACCACTAGGCCACGAGGTCAGGTCGTGCGCCGCTCTAAATATCCATACAAATAGTATAGACTCGGCCACTATCGTATTCGTAACCAGGGTTATTGTGTTCGTCGTTTGATTTCGACTGAGCTACATTTATCTGTCTTTAGTGCTGAGACGATCAGTTCTGAAAAGATGTCAATAGATATTTCGAACACACTTTAATTAGTTATTTTGTGAAGAAAATGTCGGAACACCGATATGACATAAGAATATCGGAAGCTGTATTGATCCGAATCCGTTAAGGGTCGAAAGACAGGACCCAGACAACTTTCCCCGTTTGCAGACGCGGAAAAGGTGCGCATTGGAAATAGCCGCATATGTCTTTAAGCTGTTTCTTTGCGACCCAAATTTTATGAGGTGTCAGTAATTGAAGAAAAATGACATATATTGTCCGTTTAATAGTGGTAAAAACCAACTCCATGAAATAAGTAAAATATTTTTTGACACGAAATAAATAACCTAATTGTTTACATAAAGCTAACGTGGCTTATGTAAAAACAATAAAGTAATGCATTTGAGACAGCTTAAGTGTATTACACTTCGAATGGCATAATTACAAACATAAAAGCCTAAATAAGTCGACTTTTGCTATTTTGTAATCAACGGGATCAGCGCTTGCAATATGTAAACGAGTTAACAGCAGTTCGAGTTAGAAGAAGTTTGCGTATAAGAAGCATATAACAAAATATAAATATTACCTACACTGAGAGGGTGATAGTCGAAAATATCACCCGAGGAATGTGATTATCAACAGAGGCTGATGAAATACATTTGGTATTCATCCCAAAAAAGTTAATTTTTTTTTTTAGTTTAAACTCAACGGAAAATACGGAAAGCACAACCTGACTTTCCCCCTGGTCGTTTCTAGTTCGATTTGACTTTTTCAGCGAGTGTTTATTGGAAATATTGGGTGTAAACAATGCTTGCACATAGAAAATGACTTAGAATTATATCTTATCGAATTTATGTTCAAATCGTAAGAAATCAGCATTTAAAGAAAGTATATTGAATGTGCCTAAGGATAGGCGTCACGTGCAAACTTGCGCCCCAAAACAGCATTGGTGTACATGTATATTGAACATGTAGGTTGTTATATCATGAGTGATACAATTCGACCGGTGGTTCTATTATCTCATTTGAGCCGTGGATTGAGATTTCCAACAATTAGACATTTTGACAAGTGTAGACTCGGACGAGCCTCCGCAGCCTCCTGTTAAGCTTAGAAACTCCAAATTTTGTTCAGTCAGTAGCTTAACAATTATAGAATACTCAAGCGACTAGCAAAGGCTCTGATCAGACTGCGCGTATGCGCAGGCTGATCTAAGGCTTTGCTGGTCGCACATACCAAATTGTTGGAAATCTCATACACTGGCTCATTTGTATATTCATGACTATTTATGAAAACGTGAAAAAATGACAGGAAAATCACTTGAAGGTAAAACGTAAGCAATGACTATAAACTAGGACCATGTAATAGTACCCCCATAACAATTTCTAATGGATGCCAAATTGTTCATTTGGACCACAAAAATGCACAAATAAAGTCCTCAAAATTTAACCCATTGGGATTACGTGAAATTGAATGGTTTCCATGACAACTTATAATATAAGTCTGACGAATGATAAATACCTACAGAAATACTCATATCTCACCAGCAACTCATCCTAGAATACTAAAAATAGTGAGTATGATCAGGAAATACCACAATCACAAACTGCAGACAAACCCGTGGCATCGTGAGGAAGAG
This sequence comes from Loripinus fragilis, assembly GCA_964019695.1. Taxonomy (NCBI): domain Eukaryota; kingdom Metazoa; phylum Mollusca; class Bivalvia; order Lucinida; family Lucinidae; genus Loripinus; species Loripinus fragilis. The sequence goes on along the minus strand of OZ026523.1, from coordinate 45,669,765 downwards.
CCACACAGCAATCACGAGGCACCAGGAAGACAAAACAGCTCTCTCTTCCCCATCGAGATGATTGCAAAACTAGAATGGACACAAAGTAACGCACAGCAAAACATAGAATATCTAAAGAATCCGACAATAGCAGTTACAATAAATGAATCAACAACAAAAAAACACCGCCTTAGAACGGACAGCAGCCAAAGCCACAGGGGGGCTTAAATTCATTTTACTGGTTCCAACTCTTCGCCATAGATTCTGCTGTTGTTGTAGCATCATAGAGAAAAAATATAATCAAATTAAGGCACTAAGATGAAACAGAGAAAAGGGCTCATGACCCACAGATAGTCAGAGCTAAAGAAAATCTCAAGTTGAGCCACGGTGGGCCCAGCTACAGCCAAGCATCAGGAGCCAACCCACTGATTAAAGCTTTACGTCCGAGCCGTCATTGAGTCCGAGGCCTGACCCACCGTTATGCAAATGAAGAGGAAGCCGTTGCTATAAACCGTGATAGGGTTTACAACTGCCGCATGATATCCAAGTTATACAACGTTTGATAACCTTTTTGAATTGATCACAAAAATTAGGTTTTCCTTAATTGGTATCGAGCAAATTCTAAGTCATATAATTTTTTTCCAGACTATCCAGTATGCAAGTCATCTCATTTGTATATTCATGAATATTTATGAAAACATGAGAAATTTGAGAAAAAATTCAGAAAAAAATAGGGTATACATACTTTAATCTCAGCTGCCAATTGCTCTAGAATAGAAAACTTGGTACACAATGTACCAAATTGATGCTGAGACAAGGCTCTTTTACTCAGTGGTTAAATACAAAATGTATGTAAATTATCTAATTGTCATATCCATCAATATTGATTTAAAATATAGAAGAAAGAGAAAATTTGCCAAAAAGAAAAACAAGGGAGTATACTCATATCTCAGAATTCCTTTACCCAGTGGTTCAGCATTCAAATGACTAAATTTAAATCCATGAATATTAATGATACTAGTGGACATTCTACACAAATCACAGAACAATTTAGTGGGTATATCTACAAAATTACTCGTATCGCAGCTTCTAGATGCCCTACATTTGGCTCTGAATTTATGCTAAGACATATTCCTTATACCCTGTGGTTCAATATGCATAAAATCTAATTTTATTTTTCATATGCATTTATGAAACGTTGTAAATTATAGAAATTACAGAAAAATTAGGAGAGTATTATACCTACACAATTGGAAAGTCGGAATAGGGTAGGTAGGTCGGATTAATTTCTAAAAGGTTTTTATATGGGATGAATGGGGAAAATATGTCCGAAAAGGGAAATCGCCATATAATATTAAACAAGAGTGTAAGCTAGGGTGTCCCTGGAATTCGTAGCCTTATAGGCACTTTTGTTAAGCATAGTTGAATAATTTTTAGCAATATAAGGGCCATAGATCAATTAGAAACTTTTTTCTTATTATTCTGAATCTAGATCAATGGATCAGATGTTGTGTTAAGAGTTCTATTTTAGGTGACTTTTTTGTTCAGCAGAGCAGGACCGGTCGGTAGAAGGCCTTATGAGGAACTTTGGTTACAAATTGTATGCATTTATTTCCAATTTGGACCAGTGGTTCAGGAAATGTCCTTTAATTTTTTTCTTGTCTAGAGCTATGGCGGCCATCTTGTTCAGCAGAGCAGAACCATTTAACATTTTGGTAGAGGGCCTATAAGATGAGAATTTGTGTGAAGATATTTTAAATTTGAGCCAGTGGTTAAGGAGGAGATGCCGTTTAAAGAATATGTTTATGGACGACAGACGACAACCGATGCACGATGCATAAGGGACGCCGGACGAAGACCGCATTGAGTCTATGGCTCAGGTGAGCTAAAAATAAAAAAATAGGTTCGGCAGCAAAAAATAAGGACAGTCGGACAAACAGATTTACTTAGTTTTGCCTTATATTTCAGTTGCAAATTGCCCTAGAGTAGCAAACTTGGTACCATATGAAAACATTGAACCTAACAATGTTTTTTTTTTGCGCAACATTTAGAAGTCTAAAAACTACAGCAGCTGAGGTACGGGTTATTTTATGGGTACATCACTATATTTGTCAACATTTTTTTCTCTCGTTTATAATATTTTCATTAATATTGGTGATTTACAATTCCAATATTTCTAAAAATATAATTCATAGGTCCAGATAAGAAATTTTATGAGCGTAAAATTGAAATTATTTTCTTACCCATAATTTAAACACGTGTTTTGTCATTGAGGCGGTTCTTTTGAGTACTCACAACATATGTTTTGGATGAGAAATATTGCAAATTGTTTTCCAATACGCACTTTTATCTGGAGGCCTGAATATTAGCATATTGCCGCAATATTTTGTTGGCAAAAATAGCATATTCTGAATCTAGATCAATGGATCAGATGTTGTGTTAAGAGTTCTATTTTAGGTGACTTTTTTGTTCAGCAGAGCAGGACCGGTCGGTAGAAGGCCTTATGAGGAACTTTGGTTACAAATTGTATGCATTTATTTCCAATTTGGACCAGTGGTTCAGGAAATGTCCTTTAATTTTTTTCTTGTCTAGAGCTATGGCGGCCATCTTGTTCAGCAGAGCAGAACCATTTAACATTTTGGTAGAGGGCCTATAAGATGAGAATTTGTGTGAAGATATTTTAAATTTGAGCCAGTGGTTAAGGAGGAGATGCCGTTTAAAGAATATGTTTATGGACGACAGACGACAACCGATGCACGATGCATAAGGGACGCCGGACGAAGACCGCATTGAGTCTATGGCTCAGGTGAGCTAAAAATAAAAAAATAGGTTCGGCAGCAAAAAATAAGGACAGTCGGACAAACAGATTTACTTAGTTTTGCCTTATATTTCAGTTGCAAATTGCCCTAGAGTAGCAAACTTGGTACCATATGAAAACATTGAACCTAACAATGTTTTTTTTTTGCGCAACATTTAGAAGTCTAAAAACTACAGCAGCTGAGGTACGGGTTATTTTATGGGTACATCACTATATTTGTCAACATTTTTTTCTCTCGTTTATAATATTTTCATTAATATTGGTGATTTACAATTCCAATATTTCTAAAAATATAATTCATAGGTCCAGATAAGAAATTTTATGAGCGTAAAATTGAAATTATTTTCTTACCCATAATTTAAACACGTGTTTTGTCATTGAGGCGGTTCTTTTGAGTACTCACAACATATGTTTTGGATGAGAAATATTGCAAATTGTTTTCCAATACGCACTCTTATCTGGAGGCCTGAATATTAGCATATTGCCGCAATATTTTGTTGGCAAAAGTAGCATATTCTGAAAGCTGCAATATTACAATTAGCTGCAATATTGCAGCAATATTGCAGCTAATATGAAAACATGTGACTACTGTGTATAACAAAGTTTTGTAGGGAAAGAGATGATAGCTAGCATATGGGAGTCAGTTTTTTTTCTGGAATTCCATGTAGAAAAATTGAATTCAGTTTATTTGTTCACAAATGACTCGTGCACATTTTATGATCAAAATTAAGTTAGTATTTGTATGTTCATCTGTCACTGATATAATCTGAGAGAGGTATAAATTTACTCTTTGTTAATTATATCAAGCACCTACCACTTTTTAAAAGGGTATTCAGAACTGCAATATTGGCCGACTAAATTAAGACCTTTTATAAATATGTTCTTTTATTGTTTGCAATAACATTAGGAAACACGTTCAAAAGTGGTAAAATATGTATTTTAAAGATAAGCTTGATTCCATCAATGCATATATACACATAAATGCATACAGTTTCTAACAATATTGCCAGAATAGCTGCAATATTGCAAAAACTGCTGCAATATTGCCAGATTTCTGGCAATACTAATTTACATGTGAAATCCAGTATTGCAGAAACTGCTGCTGCAATAATGCGGCAATTTATTGCAAGAAGGATTGTAATTTGATAAGGGTTAGCATTATTTTGGTACCATATTTGCTACTCTATGGCAATTAGCATCTGAGATATTAGTAATTTAGGAGGTATTCCCCCTTATTTTTCTATGATTTTTCTATGATTTCTTATGTTCTCTTTAATAATCATAAATATCAAAATTAGATCACTCTCATGTTGAACAAATTGATAGAAGGAATGTGTCTTAGCATCAATTCAGAACCAAGTTCGGCAACTAAGGACAGCTAGCAGCTGAGATATGAGTAATTTTGTAGGTATACCCCCTTAATTTTCTGCGATTTGTCTATAATATCCAATGTATTTACTTATTGTCATGGATATTTAAAGCTCATTATTTGCACGTTGAACCACTGGATAAAAGAATTGTATCTTGGTATCAGTCTGGTACCATGTTTGATATATTAGATATATATATCACCTTAAAAGCATTGTATTTGTGTTGTACTAACCAAATGACACGAAATTGTGGAGAAATAGATTAAAATATGTGCTGAAATCACTCATTTTATGTCGATTTCTTACTTCTGTCATCTTGACCTTGACCTTAAATATGATATTTTATATTGTCTTAAAAATGGTATACTGTGCAGCATATTTCTAAAGGAAGAAGCTAAAGTATAACGGAAAAAAGAAATTGGTTAACACATATTGTCAATATGTCCAATTTACAACCAAAAATATTAAAGTGTCAGTAACCTTGACCTTGGCCTTCAAAATACTAATTAAAACATATTGTCATATTATCTTAACAATGTTATATTGTGCAGTATATTTCTAAAGGAAGAAGCTTAACATAACTGGAATAAAGAAAATGGTTAACAAATACTGTCAGTGTTTCCAATTAATGATCAAAACGATTAAAATTTCAGTAACCTTGACATTGACCTTGAAGTTATCTGGAAGATAAAGTTATTTTAGTTTAAATGCATTGTAGTTGTGTATATAAAGATTTAATATACACACATAAAGATTTAATATACACACCAAATCGCATCAAAAAATGGAGAAACACACTTTAATATGTGCGAACATCGCTCATTTTATGTCGATTTTTTGCTTTTATGACCTTGACCTTGAGCAGGTCAGTTACAACATAATGTCTTTTAGTCCAAACATTATTTTAATCAGCAACATATTTCATCGTTTAAAAATCAAATATGTCCTTTTTGCAGATTTTTATGTGATCAGAAATACAGCCACGCATAAATTTGCTTTTTGTGACTATGCACTAATTGTTGCTATGGTAACGTTCCAGGAACCATACTTTCCCAAACATGTTTTCTCACAAAACAATTAAGGAAACAATGCTTTTTTCTGGAATATGCGTTCATATATGTAGGGGACCGCACTCACTATGACAATTTTCTTTGAAAATGCTCAAAAATCACCTTTGTCAAATTTCTGAAACCCCACCACTTTGCAGAGCATGGATAAAAATAGAAGTTTTCCTAATATAATTAAGAGGTCTTATTTCAAAACAGGATGTGTTATTTAATCATACATATGGATCATGGATGACATTTGGTTTAATCTTATGTAACGGTTTCCGTTTGAAATCCATCCATTTTAAGTCATTTTTTTCACTTTTTAGCCAAAATGTTCATATGCTGTTTTCATAGACGGCTAAAGGGAGTGTAGATTGCTTGGTTCTATGTCCCCATGACCGGATAGAAAAGTTTCAGCAAATGGATGACTATGCGCGGCACCTCTTTTAAAGTGGTTACAGAAAAATTGCTCTTAAATCTTAAATTTGTTCGAACTGGCACGGATATTTTTTAGGACCTTTTATGTTTATTACTAACCTGTGTTTGGTCCTAAAATAATTTTTCAAGGAATTATCCTGACCTAAAAAGTTAAAGTTCCTTGACTAAATACTGTCTGAGCCCGTCTTCTCTGCCAAAGGTCGCTGTCTGTCTTAAGAAAGGGTTCTGTTTTAGGTTCATCTTTTTTGTTGTTACTTGTGTTGGCTTTGTCTCCCTTGCAGAAGAGAGAAAGAGTCGATTGCTTTGTTTCTTATGTTCTCACTTGTACAGATGCAAGCTTAATGTATATATGTTAGTATGCGACTCCCATCGGTTGATCTGTAAATTTGGTATTTCCAGGTCACATGTACTTGACTATCTCTTTTAAAAAGACAACAGCTTGATACAACAGCTCCATACATATGGAGCCAGCTCTTTTCCTCTGGAACTAGCTCAAGAAGAACCCGAGCCTTTATTAGTCTTTATCAGCTGTTTTATAATATATATAGTTCACGCCTGTTTTAAACAGGGTTTGTGTCTTCAGGGTACCAATGTCGTATGATAAAGGGAAATGAAAATCAAAATGTGACAGACAAATTTGAAAAAATGATTCTGCCGGCATTATTTTTGCCAATTATGATTGACTTCAAATCATGTGGATTTGTCGGTAAAAATAACAGGGAAAAATATAAAGTCACATTTGCACAAAATTACAGTATCAGAATTCTTCACATGTCTAAAATGCAATCGATAAAGCCAATCAATCGACGGTACTTACCTGTGTTTAATGTACACCCATCCTTGCATTGAAAAAAGACAGGATACGTTGTAATAGGTTTTGTAAATTCTATTCTGTAATCAGTGGATAAATAGTTCTTCAATTTCGATACCAGCCATAGATTTGAAGAGATATTCGTAGCAATAAACTTTATATGAATAGACCAGGTTATATTGTTATCGATGCATGCAAACACCAAGAACTCTTATTTTCAACTGTGTTTAACTCATCAATGTTGTAAGTTAAATGCTAAATGTCATATGAAAATGAAATTGTTTTTGAGAGGTGGTTATTAACATTACCTTGGTTAGACAATAAAACAAAATTGACCCAAGATTGATCCTTTGGGCACACCACATTCTCGATTTAATATTATTTATGACAACTTTCTGCTTCCTATCCAACAAAAAGAAGAAAACCAAGTGATTGTTAAATATGAAAGTTTAGCTTTTTAAGCAAAAGTGTATGATCTACCAATTTAAAGGCTTTCCTAAAACAATTATCTGACTGTTATTTATAGCTTCTAGGAATTTCTTGAACATCTGAAGCAATGCTGTCTCACAAGAATGATTGGGTCTGATATCGGATCGTGTTGAATGAAACAATAAAATGAGTAGTGGAGCTGCTTAGTGAGCAAATTTAGGGAAATACTTCATTTGATGATACAAGCATGAAATTTACACTGTTTGTTTTTTACATGACACACATTCAAAACGATTCCTGGCCACTTCAAATTCGGCCATTGTCAGGATGGCCGCTAAAAAATGGCAGACACTCCTCACGAGGATGTGTGTAGTAAATTAATCATATCTCAGTTTCTGTTCATCATAGAACAACAAACTTGTAATAAAATAAAAGTAAATCATAGCCCTGTGGTATTTAGTTCAAATATGCAAATTAACTGATTAACATATTATGCCTTTTAATGATTTATTCCTTTTTGTCCAAAAAATCAGTAACAAAAATCTTACAAATTCATCATGATTAATATCACAAACTGTGGCTAATGCAAATGGTCAAAAGTGATACATATAGAGTCTTAAACGTTGCTACCAAACTATACTTATCAATATGTGCACATCAGCTCATTAATATACTATAAATATTCATATACACTTATTTTATGTTCAAATACCAATTTTGACTGTTGCCTTTTCTATTTTAAGCAGTTTATGACACTATGTTTTTATTGCGGTGAGAAGATTGTTGGTTCTGTTAAAGAAATAGCTGTTGACTCAAAATGATTTTCTATGGCGTAGATTAGGCCCAAATTATAATCAAGTGCCCCAGGGGCTTTACTTCAGCTGTTGTCCGGTTTAGATGGTGGTTCTGTTGTTGTTTGTCCAGTTTGCCCCGTTTGTTTGTGGGGATTTTGTGTTCTTGTTTTGTAATGTAGTACTTAGCATTCTTTCTAGTTTTGCAGTAATCTGGATGAGGGAGGCTTTTTCCTTGTATTGTGCTCTTACTGTCTTGTGGCTGTCAGAATTCTTTGTCTGTTCCTTATGGTGCCATAAGTTGGTATTTGGTCTGTGATTGTGGCATTTCCTAGTCATATTCACTTACTTTTATGTGGACAGAGAAGCGATTTCAGAATGCATCCCTATTTTTGCCCTAGATCATATTTATTAAGCTTGACGGCTACCAGTCAATCATCACGTCAAGCTTACCCTGGAACAATGCATTCTGATGTATACACAGATATAATTTTGCCTTTCGTAAAATTGATAAAGCATTTTCTATGATTGTCATAGACCAACCCCACAATAAAATATTGCAGTCATATAGAGCTTACAGAGGTACTATTGGTCTTACTGAAGATAAATATAAAGCCTTTTTTCTCTTTCTTTCTTCCAATACTTCCTTACCTATTAGGAGGACTTCAGAAAGGCATTTTGGTTACCAAGTTATAAATGGGGTTAGCTTAGTGGGTAGGATGAGTTTGTACAGTGCAAAAAGAGTTAGTTTAGTTAAAAGATAAAAACCAAATATGGAGATTTAGGGGATGCATGCATCTGGTGGCTAAACAGTAAGCTTGACCACGGTAGGAAGCAAGACAGTGCTGGTTGGAAGGGCATTCCAGTGTATGATAGCTCTATAGAAGAAGCTGTATTTATGGTAGTTGGTAGAGGTGGGGATCTGTTTATATTTGAGTTTCTAGCAGTTAACTGAATTCCTTCAAAGAGGAGTTAGCTGAACTTTACGCACTTTATACAATATAAGTAGTGGACAGTTGTATTAATAAGAAAGTAAGTGGGTATGACCAGGAAACCATGAAGCAGTTAGTTCCCATTGGTCAGAAACAATATGAAAAGTTTATTAAGACATAGCAGATACTTTCTTTGTTTAATGAGCTAGTGAAAAAGAATTCGCTTCCACTTTTCAGGCTACAAGTTAAATCCAACCAATCGTCAGCTAAGATTTAGCTTGACAGCTGTTTAAAGGATGACCAACGACTATTTTTGATATTATTTAGCTCATGTCAAAGCGAAAAAGGTGACTTGTCACCCTTTTTCCAACATGGAAATCAAAACTGTCCTCCATCCTTATCACAAAAAGACATGCTCCACTCAGCAGTAAAGTCACAGCTGCATGGCATTCTTAAACAAGGTCCAAATATAAAATATGATTAACCTAATGCAGACTCTGTGATAATGGATGACACAACCCTGATCGATGTATGATTAAGCAAAAAAATCAGCAGCAAAATGTCTGATGTTATGCCACTGAGTTGATTGTACCTCATACTGAGTAGTATGTTTGAAGATACCCCAGATATGATGTTGTATTTGGTATATATCACCAAGACAATTTTAAAAATGTGAGACATGGCAGAAAAGAGGAACAGCTTGTAACATCAGACCTCTCAATTCATGGAACAATTCCTTAGATGTGATGACAGCAAAGGCTAAAATATTTGGGTTCTAGCAGTTAAAAGTATACTTGCTCAAACTAGCGCACATATAATAGATACAAAAGGAGATGGGATTGTTTGAAGTTTACAATAGCGATATGTTAGCCTTATGCAATCAAAGGAAGCTGACACTCATATGTTTGTCCAGATAATGCATGCTTCTTTGACAGGAAGCCAAACTCTAATGATTGTTAATTCCGATACCGATGTTGTTGTACTAGATATAGCAGGTATGCTGATTTGAATATCTACGCTTTGTGGATAGCATTCGGAAAAATAATCAATTTTTGATGGATGCCAACTCGTGATATATGTTATTAAGAAGAAGGCAAAAGACAGGAATCGATACAATCAAGTACCAAACCTGACCCAGGACCACACATGGGAAAGTGACTAACACAAGAAAACATCACATACAAGAGAGCTGAGAGGTCAGCCCTTGAGGTAAAATAAGCCATTAAGATTTTCCAGCGTTTTTGAGTTGACAGAAAATTGAAATGGGTCTTTAATTATTGGTATCATTCTTAGGGTCATTTTTATAAAAATATCTTACTTTGTCCTCTTTCCACTTATCTGGAAATGTTGGGTTAAATATGCTATGATTACAGATATGCATTACATGTAAAATGTTGTAAATAAATGGAGCTGCTAGCTAAGTAATCGTGCTCCAATGTTATCAGAGCCAGTAACTTTTTGTAATGTCAATACTTTTAAGATATTTTCTACCTTTTTCTTGAAAAATAAGTCTTTTTCAGGGATTTTTTTCCATCACAGAACTCTTATAGTTGATCAAAACTAGATGCTAAAGGGGTTTGTTTGATTTTAATGCTACTGAAACTAAGTATTTATTGAATTGATCTGCAATATAGTATGGATTTTCTAAACTATTATTGTCAAATTTCAATGAAAATATCCCACTACTGTCTTTACATTTACTTGCCCAAAATTTCTTTACATAATTTCCACACACTGGCGGCATTGTTAGCATTTTTATTTTAAATTTCGGAATACAGATCTTTTTTAGATTGTTTAGTCAGGTAACACAACTCATTGCGCCAAATTTTGTACTGCTCATTATCGTTTATAGACGTGTACTTGTCTCTTGTTTTTATTCCATCTTTTATTTCTCCATTAGCCATTTTAGTTGTTGTTTACGTTTGACATGGTAAATGCTTATCAAAAATGTCTAAAAATAAAGATGACTAGCTTTCAAATATATCATTTTTGTCATCAACTATTTTGATAACAGCCCAAGGCGTTGTAGACAAATCATTAATAAATTCAGTTTCATTAAAAAAAATAAAGACCTATATGAAATCGAATGTAGAGACTTTTAAGTACTGAAGATGATTTTAGTTTTCCTGTCATGAAAACTGGAAAATGATCACTAGGCCCCAAAATCGGCACCTTTGTTGAGAGTACATTATACAAATTATTACAATATACGTAGATGGTCAATTTATGAGATTACTCTAGTTTAAAATCAATCGAAAGGCACTCGAAAAAATGTACTTTGCATTTATTCGTCCCCTACTTGAGTATAGTGACTCGGTATGGGATAACAGTCCTGCTTATGTTAAAAAACAGCTTGATGATATCCATTACGTAGCTGCCAGAATTATAACAGGAGGCACGAAACTCTGTAGCCACGATAAACTTCTTTCTGATCTGGGGTGGGACACTCTGCAAGAACGTCGCACAAAGCATAAACTGGTAATATTCTACAAAATCCTCAATAATCTAACTCCTCCTTACCTGCAGGATTTTGTTCCACCACTTGTTCAAGAGGCTAATCCCTACAGACTGAGAAATTCTAACGATATCCGCACAATTCACGCTAACACCAACTTGTATTATAACTCTTTTTATCCCTCTACAATACGAGACTGGAATAACCTACCCCAAGAAATTAAACAGTCCACCTCAGTTGCATCATTTAAATACCAACTCAACAAAGCCACACAGAGGCGAGCACCACCAAAATTCTTTTCTGCTGGGTCAAGGCTAGGTCAAATACTTCATGCAAGAATACGAATGGCATGTAGCTCGCTCAATTCAGATCTTTATCGAAAAAATATAGTTCCCAGTCCTTCCTGTGCCTGTGGGGGGTTTGAAAGTGCTTACCACTTTTTCTTCATATGCCCAAAGTACAATGCAACACGAGAAAGATACTTAGAAGCCCTTCTTAGAAATCATACAACTCATGACTTACTTTTTGGAAAGGATACAGCAACTGATGAAGAAAATGAAGCTCTATTCCTTAAAGTACAGGACTACATATTAAAGTCTAAAAGATTTGTTCATTGAGTTGATATATATTGACATACTGTATTGCTATCCACTTCACTTATATATAACATGATAAGATATCCTCTATTCACGGTAAAACAATCCAAAGATACATCTTGCTAGAAGTAGATAAATACACATGATAGGTTCTCGGTCAACAGCTCTCTCTCTCTCTATCTTTCTCTCTATCTCTCTCTCTCTCTCTCTCTCTCTCTCTGTTTTTTCTTTCATTTTAATGAAACATGCATGTATTACTTTATAACTTTCTTAGCGCGAGTTTCTTTGAAGCTTTATAAGCTATTCACACATATTGTACAAATTATACCTGAAACAGGAAATGACTTTCATATAAGCTTTTAGCTTACTATCAAATCCTGTATCCATTGACAATGTATTTATTGCATGAATGTAGAATATTTCAATAAATATTGTTTAAACTAATGTTCTCGCATTTTCCAAATCTACATTTTGTAATCTCCTCTCACACTTGATTTCATTTTTCACATTATCAATTCTTCCTCGCCCGTGTTCAGGTCTATCAGCAGAGATAACTATCTTTACGAAAAGGTTGAAAGTTTTTGATATTAAAAAAGCTAAAAGTGTGACAGACATTTCATTTGCTCTCACTAAGTAAAAAAACAGAATGTCATTTCCAGAGCTATTTAGCAGAAAATCAATCTGTTCAATTTTATTCTGAATTCCCTGAACATTTAAGGTACCCATTATAAAATCTTTTTTATCTAGGCCTAAATTCAGCATATACACCTTCTGCTCGAATAGGCTAGTGAAGTCAGGGTTAAATGTACCCAAACGGACGCAAATCGCTCTCAAACCGACAGAACGAAAAATGTATTGATGTATAAAATTGTCATCATACTTAATTGACTTACTTCCCTGTTACTTACTTTCCTAGCTGTGTTGAAACTGCTACGTGTTGAAACTGCTACAACTTGCGCAACAAAAAATAAGACAGTCAGTGAAGCATTTTACAGAGGTGGTGTATGCTTGTATATATGTATGTATGTGCAGCTATTTTACTATTGCTCTATTTACTGGTCTGATACCAGTCAATTTTGACCCGACTTAGGCATAATTTAAGTAGCATCAACTGAGACCTCTACCGCATAAATATAGTAACAAACCCTCAACGTACATGTAGCTGTGGCAGTTCAATCGAAGATACTCAACATTATGTCTTTGCTTGTACTCAGTATAGGGAGTTAAAGAAACAGATAAACAGCCTTTCTTAATTTTCTATCGAACCTTAACATAGTCGTACTAATACATGGAAATTCTGATAGACACAAAATTGCAGTGCTGAAATATATTAAAGATAGGCAAAGGTTTCACGCAGTATGTAATTTATAAATACAATTGACTTCCAGGTCAGACCACATGAGCGTAGATGAGGGATACTGTCGCGTTTTGGAATGATCTGTTTTTCCAGATTATTTTCAGGAATCTTATTACACTGATTAAACATATTTTGTATTATCACTGTTGTACCACCCGTATCTAAAAGTTACTTGCATAGGGAGAGGACTACCTACTTGTGTCTCATCCCTTTGTGTGAATTATTACAGTAAGATATGTTTAATCTAAATGTATACACAACTCCATTGAACACACTCCATTAGACCAATTTGGACAGTATTTATTCATCAAACGCAATGCCCTAGCCCACTATGTTACCTCCATTGCAGATTAATAAGTAATGGAAACAAGTGGCTTCCAAATAAGATTGTAGACTGGAATCAGACCGATAAATAGAGCAATGTTAATGCGAATGTGCTGACTGATCTGTACATGTATTATTCGCATGCAACAAAGTCAGGGTGCCCCTAATCGATTACAGTAAAACTCAACGATTAATACACTTTTGGAATGTATTGTATTAAGTGAATAGTGTGTATTTATTTTATGAAACATTTCGACATTTTCTATCAAAATCTATGTACTAGGTCCCAATGAGAGGATGTTTTAAATCACCAAAAACATAAAGTTTGGCAGGAAATACTGAATTGTATGCCAAAGCATAACTTACAGGTGCTTAAAAGAAATGTCTCCTGTACGTTATGATTTGACATGAAAATAATCATTTTTGCGGTTATGTAATTTAATGAGGAATTCGAGTTAGCACTTTTCGACTGTATTCAGTCTCCTTGAGAACGATAGACACGCATTTGTCATGGCTTGAATTTAGCCTTGTCTGTATAAGTGTAAAGTACGGCGACGTTTCTGGACATTGCAATCCTTTACTTTAAAATAAATGATGTCAAATATAAAGTTATGGAACACGAAATACGCGCGCATCGCCTCGTGCCTCTTACATGCATGCATGCATGGTGGAGCGTATCTACGAGATTATGGTGCAATTTCAACATTTTTGCTAACTTTGATCAGTGTTTCGCAATTACGTATTTTGGTTGTTAATCTGTTTGTTTGTTTGTCTGTCAGTGCAAACATTTGAGCCTAGTCGACATGAGATTTCCAACAATGTGGTATGTGCGACCAGCAAAGCCTCAAACGCGCAGTCTGATCAGAGCCTTTGCTAATCGCTTGATTATTCTATGAATATTAAGCTACTGATTGAACATCATTCGGTGCTTAAAATGGGACTACACAGGCTCGTCTGAGTCTCCACTTGTCAAAATGCCACATTGTTGGAAATCACATGTCGCTGCTCGATTTTTAAACTGTATCGTGTGTCTGAGGCATAGTATAGTACTTCGTCAAACCTTCCTGTCAAGCCCAGTAGCGCAGTTTAAATCAGAAATCTGCCAACTCAGAAAAGATGTATGATCCACTGGGAACAAAAAAGGGATATCTGAAGGATCTAAGCGGCCAAAGAAGAAAAACATCAGGACTTTGCCGAAACATACTTGAAGGAGCACCTCAGCCACTGGAAAACAATCTTTGGCAGATTGAAGTTCACGCTAGAACAATTGCGGATATCAACAATTAAGTAAATTCATAGTATGGGATCCCCTCCCGAAACCATTCAAAAGACACAGATTATATCGGCATAAACATGCACATCCTCTCATGCGGTTCTATTTTCATGTGAAAGTAAAGAAGAAGAAAAAGATCAGAAATTGATGTAATCAAGTTCATCTACCACACCTGATCAGAAACACCATATGGGAAAACATCACACACAAAATTACCAAGAGGTCACCGAATCCCAGCAGGTGATCACAATGCTGCAAGGAACAGAGAAGACAGCATAACAAAGACAAACACGAAACAGAAAAAAGTCCACAATGGAACGTTCAGTAAAAAAAATACTGAGGGGCTTAAGCATATTAATGGTACCAATCTCGAACTTAATTCTAATGTGGATCAAGACACATAGATGTTAGGTTCGCATAAACGATCTCTAAATTATCGATGCATCATCTCCTAGTACATACAATTGCAAATCAAGATATAAAAAGAGACAAATCAAAGATAAGGTCTCAACAGTACATACATGTACGAGCATCTGAATACCAGAGCAAAAGGAATCCTACAGTTAAACCCCAGTGGGCCTGACCAAAGACATACCATCAGGCCCAAACCCTCTCATCTATAGATACATCTTACAATCAGTAGCTATAATACGTTTCAAGAAAACTGTCAAACAAGCTTTAAATGGAGAAAAAATATTTATCCAAAAGGAGAATAACTGGAAATAAACAGAAGCCGGAGTTATGGCTGCCTATTGGACAGACAATGGCTCGACGCAACGTTGTCGGGTAACCATGGTAACACTAGAGTCAAACATATACTGGAATAACTGTTGCGAGCATGCGATGATGACTGGATAATTGAGCCGTGGCATGGGATTTCCAACAATGTGGTATGTACGACTAGCAAAGCCTCAGATCAGCCTGCGCATACGCGCAGTCTGATCAGAGCATTTGCTTGTCGCTTGAATATTGAATGAGTGTTAAGCTACTGGTTGAACACCATTTAGAGTTTCTAAGCTTAAAATGGGGCTGCACAGGCTCGCCTGAGTCTACACTTGTCAAAATGCCACATTGTTGGAAATCACATGTCATGGTTCATATTTTAGTACTTCGTATGTTAATTCATCATAACCGCAAGCTGCGCCAGACTTTGATTTCGTGACTTTTCATCTATATATCTTCGTTCACATACATCTTTCGTATTTGTTACCAGATTGCAAAAAATAGAAATAGTGTACATCGCTTGATTTCGCCTGATATATCTGAAATCGTTAATAGTCAAAAAACATGATGAGTAAACATTCTAACTTAAGGGACGCAGGAATGGTGCGCATGAATGATGCACACGAATGGTGCGCATGGGATTGGCCACACATGTCTTTACTATGATTTAAAATGAGGTAAAAATAGTTGAAATGTTGTGGTTTAGAACCTTGTACATTCATTCTACCCGCGCTCTGTCATGTCTGTCGCTTCATCATAACCGATGTGAAATAAATATAGTAAACCCTGATAACTCGAGTCCTGGGCCCGGAATTACAACGCCTCCTTAGAGTTAAGGAATACTTAAGTTAAGTATTGATTTTTCAGGGTGCGAAAAATAACGTTTAAAACTGATTAAAACCGAAATAGTTTTATTTTTTCTGAAGATCACAATGATATATTTGACCACAAATACCACATTGATCCAGGCAATTTATTTAGCATTTAATATAGCATGTTGAAACATTAATACTTATCTTAAGCCTTGCTTAACTTAAGTGCCGGTTCAGATAAGATTCATGCAAAATCAAAATTTCTTTCCACATGGTGGTCAACAGATTTTAGTAAAAATTACAAAGTAGGAAGGTATATGGACCTGCTATTCAGCCCTAATTTATTTTTTCTGAAATCATTTGCGTTACTTAGAAAATCGGGTTTATATTTTTTGACCATTATTTTGACATTAAGCTTAAAGTCTACGGGAAAAAGATGGCGAAAATCAGCGACATTTTTCGCAACTTGTGTAGACGAGGACGGCAATGTAACATGCACGGACATGAAGCTGAATTATTGAACTACGTTTTAAAGAAATAAAATGCTTTGCAAAATGGGTATGTGTCCAATTATTTAGCGTTTTCTGCCCCTGGGTATCGGGGTGATTTTGGTACACGGCTTCGCCGTTTCTTTACTTACACTGGATATGAACCAGTCTGTTTTTCTCAGTAGCTATGAGAAACGTAATCACGTGATACGTCATGTGGCACAAAACAACAATGGCGATTTCGCGGCTAACGGATTGTTGAATGTTGCTGTATTTTTCTAGCAAGTGCGGCATTTAATCCCAGTTTCCAAATGAATCAGAGCATTTAAGAATCGGTCAGCATAGTTGGGACACAACAAGATATATGCATCGAAAAGCGAGTGCCAGTTCTGAGGGAGAGAGCGAGAAACAAGTTGAGCTTTTGAAAAGCTTTCAGCAAATATTGGCAGAAGAGAACGCTTTATACGAAAATACGGAAAGACAGTACATTGAGACGATTGGCACTACCCAGCATCTAGTGCCTTTCACAGATATGCAACGACGGCAAAGGCATAGGCACGTAAGTAGACTGTTTGAGTTTGAAATAAAATGCTGTCTAGCCTAAACTTTAGGAAAGTCTAAAATTTAAAATGTTATAAACTCGGCTTTTAGAAGTCTTTATTCTGTTCATTATCAAGTTGATGCATTGATGGACAAAACATGCCGTAAACCCCAACACTGTGGGGACACTATTTGGACAGCACAGCACTTTCATTTGCCCAGCTATCCCCCCAACCCCCCCCCCCCCCCCTCAGCGGCTGGGGGCTATATTTACAAATGACTGGTGTATAATATATTCATTCCAACATCCTTGAAAAAATAGAATGCTGATTAGTTTTTATGTCAACCTGGTGCTATACACAGTTGGATCTATAATCACAATATCTGTCATCTGCTCGATCAGGATCGACGGGCCCCGTACGAAAATAAAATGCAGTGAGTATCTGGCCGCCATTGGCCTGGTGCTGAAGCAAAGCAGGTATTATTATTTTTCTTAAATTTACAAACAAAATCTATCCATGTAGCAGTGCAAGAAAGATTTTTTTAGGATAAGGGAAATCCATCCAAACTTGCCTGTTCTCTGTCTAATTACCCAACACTTTTACAGGCCCTCAAAAAAAAAAACAACCTGTAAATGCTCTGGCTAGGGGAAACTATGCCAATTTTTTTTTAAAAATCAAGAGACAGCCAACCCCTCCCCTGAAAGAAGTAGAGAGGGGATAAACTAAGGCCTTGTGGCACTTTTTGTTATATAATTCACTTGTCATCTATTTTCATCGAGGGCCAAAAAAAATTGGCACCCATATCATAGACTGCTAATGGAGTAAACTGGTCAGGGTTTACAGTGTTTTCAAACTCGAGACATTGGATGCTTGACAAATCACTAAAACATTTATTTTTTAAATGAAACATTGCTTAAGGAAAGGTCAATAGCATACAAAACTGTAATGACCCATTTCCTTTTGGGGCAGTCTGATCTGGGTTGAAAATGTTTGCTCGTACTGGACTGTTTGCAAACAATAGATCAACCCTACAGGCCCAGTACTGGTTAATGCCAAAGAACAGGCACACTATTTTTTTTTATAGAAATGCCTTGGCTATAAGCTCCATGATGCATTACCATCTTCAAGATCTTATTAAGTCTGAACATTTGCAAATAATTAACCTTTTTGCATATTTCACTATCAAAGAAATTTCTAATACTTTGAAGTGGACAATTATTATTTTCGTTCATATATTGACACTTATTTCAAGGTATGATGCCTCATAATAGTCATATTCCTATGGATGAAATGAGACCTCCTATCCTGACATATAGAAATTACATGATAACTTTTGTTTTATTTTTTCCACATTTTCATGCACATGTTTATTTTCATGCTCATTCTGTTTTTCAGCTTTGCAGAAACTGGTGGAATTTGGGATGGAGGTAATGTTCTGGACCTCCATTGGAGATCCAGTGCATTACATGTATTGTAATATCACACTTTTTCATGCTGATTTATGCTGATACTCATGCTTCAATTTTGGTATCCTGTTATCCATAAGTTACATAATGACATCGAGTTTGCAACAGTTTTTCACAGGTTGTAATGTCGCCAATTATATGACATTATCCAATCAGATGTAGCCTTTTATTTGCAGCCAACAGTGCATTTTTTTTCAAAGTTTCTTTGTATCTTTTTTAGGTTTTAATTTTTTATTAAGCATTGTCTTCATGCCTTGAACAATGGAATACTAATTGGGTGGCGAAAACTATATGCTGGTTAGAGAGAGGTTGACCATATATGTCACAAGTCGTTGGCGCTCATATATCAAAAGTAAGTGTACATTGCATAAATAACTCTTTATCTGCTGGTTTTCTCTGCTGGAAGCCTTTGCAAACAGTTTGGGCCATGATCAGGCCCAACAAAATATTAGGGCCTCATGCCATCTGAATTTGATTCATACTCTTTTCCATCTACACAGTTTATCCATATTAATAATGAAATTTCACCAATGGATTGACTAGAAATCTAAACTCATTTAGTGTTAACAGCTTTTTAATTACCCAATGTGTGCTTATATGAGCATATGTGCTTATCAGGTCGAATAACATACCTTAAAAGTTCTAAAATTTTAAACATTTTTCTTTGCACAAAATGCTGATAACTCAGAACAGCAAATACTTAATACCATATTAATGTAGTATTGATTAATGCATTCTATCTTCGAAATAAAATCTTCTTTAAACTAAGAGATTTTCAACTGCCTTCATTTGCTGATACATGTAAAGACCCAGATTTGCCAGTGTGAAATATAAAGTACAATCATATAATAAAAATTGAAACATCACCCTTGTCCGTTTGTCCCTTACATACCCTGGGTCTCATACGAATAATGTTTTTTTCACAAACAATGGCCCCGGGCAGGGGTCATATTTGTCACATTGACACATAAATTTCCAGTTATTATTATTGTTGGAAAAACAGAAACAAAGCCATTTTCAAAGTTGACCTAAATGCTAGTAAAAAGTAAAGACCTCTATGAAATGCAAACAGAAAAGACCTTGATGAAATGCCAATACAACACAGCATTCCATTAGGGCCTGCACTGTTGCCGAGACAAAAGCAGTCTTCAGAGAAATAACTAATTTTTGGAAATCATAACTTGGACCCCTCAATTTATAGAATGGGCCATTCTGACTTCATTATAAGTAAAAGTCTGAAAAGGCTCAGTAATTTTTGCTTTCAGGATATTGCCTATATTTTCATACAATTTTACAAACTTTTATTGAATGGTTACTGTTTCGTTTATCATTGCAGGGAAAAAGATGAAGTATGCAGTCCATATAGTGTAGACTCAGTTTTCTTCAAACTACTCACCTTAGCCCCCATGATGCCAAAACGAGTTTTTGGGTATAGAAGATTATGATTATTGGAGAGCCTATCTGAGACCTGCTGTTGATCAAGGAATCTTTAATAGGCTTACAGCCAAATAGAAAATGTGCTACATGTAGTTTCGACAATTGTGTTCCATCTAAGTGATAAGAACAGTTCTAAGTGAAAATATTTTTTGTGGGTACTCATTGGAAGCATCTCAATGAGACACTTCCAATGAGCACCAAAGTTTTTGTGGAATGATGAATCCTCCCGTATAAGATAGTGCATAGTTCAAAATTAATTTCCTTTTTTCTCAATTAAATCATTATTGTATGAGGATACTCAAAAGAACAGTCTTATTGTGACTTTTCAGAACCAAAAGCAAATGTTAAAACTGATGAGTAAGAAAATATTTACATTTGTACTGTGAAAATTTTGTTAACCTTGAATTAAGGCAAGAAAATATTTGACAGTTTTTAAGTGTAGACCAGATGATAGTTATAAGGAACCTGAATGAGGTTAAACTATTGTTACAAACATTTTTCTACTGAAATTGACAAAAGATTTTAACCATAATGATGACAATCAGTGTTTTTGTTTTGTCAGTATTACATGCACTTCCTGTTTATTGAATAACACATCATTGATGGATACTTCGTAATTCCAATCTCGAGTAGCATTTGGGGTCAAGTCTGACTGGACTAGGGACCAGACTTCATGTTGTATAAATCTGATTGTACATTTATCATGCACTGTTTGAATCAGACTGTTTTGGTACATGTGACCTTATTACACTTATTTTCTTAAGACATGTCTGATTTACCCTTATTTTCTTAAGAAATGTCTGATTTACACTTATTTTCTTAAGAAATGTCTGATTTACACTTATTTTCTTAAGAAATGTCTGATTTACACTTATTTTCTTAAGAAATGTCTGATTTACACTTATTTTCTTAAGAAATGTCTGATTTACACTTATTTTCTTAAGAAATGTCTGATTGAATCGTCTCAATGAGACACCAAAAGATGAAATCTTGAAGTTGGGTTGAAGATGAAGGGCAAATTGTAACATAAGTATGCTTATGGAAACTGTTTTAAACAGGTATTGTTTGTTTAGAATATGTGTACTTGAAAGAACCGTCTCAATGAGATGGTTGTTTTGAGCACCTAAAACAAATGATAAGAAAAATATTCACAATTTTACTCACAAAAATTTTGTTTTATCTTGACCTAGCTATGAAATATACAGGTAGCATGTTCAATAACTTGTAACAAAATTGCAAAACTAAGCTGACCATGAATTCTAACCTTCCTCAAAGTGTTTGATCTTATCTGAAATAATAAGGGATTGATGAGTTTAGACCCAACTTGCTCAGATATACCATTGGGTAATTGGTAAGAACTGGCCCCAAGGTTATAAAACTTTTTTCATGCTCAACTCAGCTGAGCACAAAAAGTTTCCTACTCATAAAGGTAAAAATGCCAACAATTGTTGGTATTTTAACATTTATTAGCATGATAAATCTAACATTTGAGAGACTTAAAGCAAGAACAAATTTTATTTGTTGGTATTTAATTTTTTACGAGCAGTTGGAATTTCGCTCTCAGTTGAGTTGAGCATGAAAAAAGTTTTATAACCTTGAGGCCTGATTAGATCTAGGTCATTAGGTGACGTTTGACTTATTTTCAAGGTCACAAGAGATCATAGAAAGTTGAAAAATTCCTTTATTACACCATAATAGATGGATAGATTTGAAACAAGCTTGCACATAGATATATCAGAATGAAAGGGTATTTAATTTCAAGGTCAAATAATTTGAAAAAAAATCTTGTGTCTGATCTGAATGTGCCAGTTACTATGGTAACATTATGGTAGGAGTTTTTATTCCCTAGGAAATCAGAGGGATATTTAGCAATTCTCTCAATATCTCACCCTAAATTGGTCCCTGCTTAAGACACAGACCTTGACTATGTTTAAATATGCAATTACAATGTATAGTGCAAAGCTATATTGGTGGGGGACATATTGCTTTTGGTGCAGATCCTGTTGTTGTCCCCATCCCTGACCACATGGCTTCTCCTTTGTTTTACCGTTCCTTCATTGGTATGGTTGCTGTCATAGCAACCAGGCAACCAAATATACAAATAAGCAAAGTATTTTATTATTGGACCATGTAGTTAAATTGATCATAATGCTATAGAAAAACCGTATCTGATCCCAGAATTTGCTGTAAATTGATCTTGAACCATCTATATATATACTGATTTTATATATCTTCAGTTGTTTGTTTTTTTGTTGCCATAGCAGCCAGATATATGACTTTGCAAATACTTTATTATTGGAACATGTAACACAATAGTATAGTATGTCTATGCCTTTAGTTAAGAGTGTGTACCAATTTTTTTTTCTTATTTCTCAACCAAAACATATGTTGTGGGTACTCAAAAGAACTGTCTCAATGAGAAGGTTCTTTTGAGTATCCAAAACATATGCTTAAACTGATGAGTAAGAAAATATTAAAACTTTAACACTGAAGAATTTTACTTATCTATAACTGTTACCAGTTTAAAAGAATTACTAAAAATTGATCTCAAATACCTAAAATAGCAAAATTAGTGCTTTTGTCTTCAGTAGAGTGCTATTTGTTGCCATGGCAACTAGACTTTTGATTTGACAAAGCTTTTTTATGATAAAATCATGTACTACATGGGATACACTTTAAGTATGATACTATGAACTAACTGTACCAGTTTAAGAAAATGCTTAAATTGATCTCTAAATACATAAAATAGCCAAATTTGACCTTTTGTCTTTATAAGTGTGTTATATGTTGTCATGGCAACTAGGCATATGATTAGAGAAGGCTTTTTAAGTTAGAATTATGTAATATATGAGATGCACTTTAGTTTTGATACGATAGACTAACTGAACTAGTTTACAAGAAACTGCTAAAATTGATCTCAAAATACCTAAAAAAGAAACACAATAGGCTTGTTGTCATTATTAGAGTGTTTTTTGTTGCCATGGCAACTAAGCATACATTATGACAAAGCTTTGTTTGAATAATGTACTGCATAGGCATGTGATGCTTTTAAAATATGATGCTATTGACTTATTGAACCAAATGAACCAGTTAAAAAAGTGCTAAAAATTATATGAGCAGTGAAATGAGATTTTCAACAATCTGTTAGGTGCGACCAGCAAAGTCTCAGATCAGCCTGCCCTTTATATGCGCAGTCTGATCAGAACCTTTGCTAGTCGCTTGAATATTCTAGGAGTGTAAAGCTACTGACCAAACATCATTCTGAGTTTCTAAGCTTAAAAGGAGGCTCCACTGGCTCATCCGAGTCTACACTTGTCAAAATGCCACATTGTTGGTTATCACATGCCATGGCTCATATCAAAAGTGCTTGAAAATATCAAATAAGGCCTTTTATCTTTGTTAGTGTACAACTTGTTGCCATGGCAACAAGGCATGTGCTTTGCAAAACAGTTTATGTTTTAATCATGTAAAACAAGAGTTGTTTAACATATATGATGCTTTGAACTAACTTTACCAGTTTACAAAAATTGCCAAATTGATCTCAAAATACCTAAAGTAGCAGAATTATCCCATATGTCTTCGATTAGTGTAATACTTGTTGCCATGGCAACTCCACATATGATTTTTTGCAAATGTTTTTACTTTTAATCATGCAAAACAAGAGTCAAACTAAAAGTATGATGCTATTGACTAACTCTACCAGTTTACAAAAATTGTTAAAAATTGATTTTAAAAAAAGCTAAAAAAGCGAAATTAGGCTATATGTCTTAAATAGTGTACTATTTGTTGCCATGGCAGCAAGTTATGTGATTTTGCAAAGATTTTTATTTTTGAATTCGGTAAAACAAGAGTTACACTCTAAGTATGATGCTATCAACCAACTGTAACCAGGTACAAAAATTGCTAAAAATTGATCTCAATATTGCCAAATGAACAAAAATTGGCTATATTTCTGTGATAGTGTGTTATTTGTTGCCATGGCAACTAGGCATATAATTTTGCAAAGTATTTTATTTTTGAATCATGCAGAACAAGAGTTAAACTATAAGTATGATGCCATTGACAAACAGTACCAGTTTACAAAAATTGCTAAAAATTGATTTTAAAACAGCTTAAATAGCTAAATTAGGCCATATGTCTTCGATAGTGTATTATTTGTTGCCATGGCAACTGGTCATGTGATTTTGCAAATATTTTTATTTTTGAATCAGGTAATACAAGAGTTGCACTCTTTGTATTATGCTATGAACTAACTGTAACAAGGTACAAAAATTGCTAAAAATTTATCTAAAAATTGCCAAATTAGCAAAATTTGGCTTAATTTCTTCGATAGTGTGTTATTCGTTGCCATGGCAACTAGGCATATGATTTTGCAAAGTGTTTTATTTTATAATCATGCAATACAAGAGTTAAACTATAAATATGATGTTATGAACTAACTGTACCAAGTTACAAAAAATGCTAAAAATTGATCTCAGAATGGCTAAAATAGCAAAATTAGGCAAAATGTCGTTGGTAGTGTGTTATTTGTTGCCATGGTAACTAGGCATATGATTTTGCAAAGCATTTTATTTTTGAATAACACCAAACAAGAGTTGCTCTTTATGTATAATGATAAGACATATCTATATCAATCTACACAAGTTGCCAAAAATTGACCTCAAAAACCCTAAAAATGCCATTTTTGAATTTTGCTCTTCAGTGGTATACTCTTTGTTGCCATGGCAACAACATAAGCAATTAATTCAATTGATAGCTTGGCTTAAAATGTAAAAGTTGTGTCATATGTTTGTATTATATGTGTTTTTTCTTTATGCTGGAAGGCAGTTGTATGTAATATTTGACTGAAATAGGGCAATTCCAGTTGATTATTGTTCCATTTTTGCTAAAATATTAATTTCCGTTGCCATGGTTACCAAAATGATAATAATAAAAAATAAAAATATATTTTCTTGTTCTTACATCATAACCTTTCTGTGATATCAAAATCAACCAAATTGGTTGACCATCATGTGGAGTCACCTGCATGATTTTTATCTGAACCGGCACTTAAGGAGGCATTGTAATTCCGGGCCCTGATAGCCCCAAGTGGATACTTAAATCGAAGTCAATTACGCAAATCTAGTATTTGCCTTTGTTATTAGCATTCAACAGAGTAAGATTTCCTCGCGACGAGGCCCATTTACGAATGCAATGATCAACATAAGCTGCGCATTTTGTCCTTTTGATGCTACATTATTCAACGTTGACACTAATACTTGTGCATGTTCAGATAAACGAGCGCATGCGCATGTTGAAAATGTGCGCTCGTGCTTGTGATTTTTTCTTGTCATAAAATAACAAATCCTGACGTTGTATCAAATAAACTTCTGACTAGCCGCTGCATGTCAAAACCAACGAAATAACCCGTGCGTATGCATATTGCGAAGACCCAGATTAACTTGAGCATCCGATCAATCTGATCAGACTCTACGCTGTCATCACGAACTTAGATTGAGCCTAGGCTACCCTTTGAGTCCATAGCTAAGACTGTTTAGGGTAGACCGATTCATATGCTGCTCTTAGTCTTTACTGTTTACACCTGTCACATGACATTGCGTTGGTTTTGTTATGATGCGGCTCAATCGAGCCAGTGCATGAGATTTTTGTATTATCGCATATGCATAAAGCCACTCTTTAAACATGCACGATTAGCAATCAAGAGGAGCCAGACTCCTAATTTTTGCATGGACCTTCATCTATGCCCCTATTTTGTGTGTGCGAGCAGCGAAGGCTCTGGCGAGACTGTGTGGATGCGCAATCTCGCCAGAGCCTTCACTTCTCGCATATGCGACAAGTCCCAAATTCTCATGAACTGGCTGTACACTGTATTACTATATTTGTTACGTCGAATTTTTAGACTTTTTCATCCCTTACTCTGGCGTGGAGTACCTGTGACGAATTATGTGCCGTGAAAATATGATAGCGGTTTTGATCATAACTAAATATTTAAATGGTTCAACAAACACACCATCATGAACACGCTTTGTATTAATGATAAACATTAGGACGTTGTTGGTATTATATAAGCTGTACATGTCCTCCGTTGCTTGACCCGCCTTTCGTATAAAAAGTGACAGTCGCAGTCTCTAAAAATGACAGGCATAGTTTCACAAATAAAAAAAAACTGTATAAACCGCTGATTTTGTAACCATGCTAAAAGTTCAACAGAAAGAGATGAGAGGTATATACAGGGATTCTTACTTGTGTTTTTAATCAACTGACAGTAATATGCACGACCCATGTTGAATGTTTGCTAATTAGAGTGAAACTCTAGGCATTTAAATTCAAAACAATGTTCGGATATCCGAACTGAGAGTTTCAACATAGCCGTTCTGAAATAGGTTCCGTACGAACATGTACGAAAGCAGGTTATAATACATTTTAACATTATCGAAACTCAGGTATGCAAAACGGTGATCGACTGGGTTTTGCCCAAAAAAGTTCTTGACAACGTTCTAACCACCGTTTTTTTTTGTCTCAATAATAATAGCATGTATTAGAATGCAAATTTGATCAAAATATACTATGCGGTTCAAGAGTTATGAGCATTATCACTAAAATACCTCGACCGGCCAAAATGATGCTGGGCAAATCCTCGTCACGGTTTTGCATACCAGTGACTGGACAATATTAAAATAAATAAGCATGCAAAATTTGATCCAAATATCCCGTAAGGTTCAAGAGTTATGATAATTTTCACTAACTAACCACAACCGGCGAGACAATTACTTATCAAACCCATGTCCACCAAAAAAGGTGGTTTCGCATGCCAGTGGTTAGGGAATGTTGACATGCATATGTATACAAAATGTGACAAAATATACTTTGTGGTTCAAGAGTTATGAACATTTTCACTAACTGCTAACGGACGGACTGACGTTCTCACGAAAATATTTTTGTTGGGGATTTCCTATTTTAGAAAAGTAGCCAACAAAGCAAAAGGTATCCAACAAGTTACCAGCACTTTTAACGGAATACAACTCATTTTGAGTTTATTAGCTCCTTAGTACGCAAATGATGTTTATTCGGAGAATTTACGAAGTAGCCAACAAGTGTCATGGGGAGACGGGTCCGAATCAGATATCTAATATCAGGGACTCTCTATTTTGTATAGAAAGACCCTGCTTATATATACTAGGGACCCACTAAAATTCAAGTAGAAAGGAGCAAACCTTCAGTGGCATAAGGAATGTGTATACCAAAAAGGGGATCAGTATCGTTTCCATGCCCCGCGAGCATTGATGCTTGCACGACACTTTCTAGGCGTGCGTGCGTGTTATTTTCTTTCCTTTTTTTTCTGTGTAGCCAGCGGAAGAAACCGCTATTGTAATTGGATTGAAGACAGCACCGAGAGAGCTAGACTGGCTCCAGTCCTTAAAACAATTTTTCATCAATGTGTCATATTGTATACTTGTAGCCAGTCTTACTCTGATGGCTCTGTTTTAAAACAGAGCCATCAGAGTAAGACTGGCTACAAGTATATGATATGACACATTGATGAAAACTTGATTTAAGGACTGGAGCCAGTCTACGAGAGAGCAAGACGTAGCATTGTTTCTGAACGAATAGACAGGCCCACTCAGATAATACAAGTACTTATCTTAATGTGTTTTAATGCTATGTAAATATTTTACTGACTTTCTATATACAAAGTTAATCATATGTTTTCACCTTCAGGGTAACTCTGGTCTTTATTTCATCTGGAAACACTTGTATATTTACTCTTTTACAACCTGACACGCTTTTGGCTTGCTGGTGTGTTTTTATCACGAATGCCAAATCTCACCTTCAACGAGAATTGTTTACCCGAGATTTTATCTGCGACGAGATCTCGCGAGATTTTATCTTCGACACGATGGCACTGGAATCAAGATGGCCTCCAACATCGCAGACTGTTTGTTATCAAATCCGATAATGTGTTGAAATAAATATTTTGAGGAAACAAATCGAAGCTAATATTTTTATGGACCGTAAATATGACGAGGCTTTTCCATCTTACACTCTCTTTCTCTCTCCCCTACTGCTCCCCACCCATAACAGTATATAAGCCCCCTACGAAGACTTCGATGAGCGTAGCGGGGACGTGGTCAACTTAGGTAAAATATGTAATTTTACGTCCATACGTCGATACCAAGTTCTCACTGCGTCTAACACGTTTTTACTATGTTCTTACTACGTGCACAAGGTCCAATAAGTTCTTACCTCGTTCTCGCTACGCCAATGAAGATCGCATCACACGCTCATCACGGTGTCACTGTGCCCTTCTGGTCATTACAATTACTATAACACGCGTTGGTCTATTTCATTCAATCTAGAAAATCCATAATGACCAAACTGCTTAGGGCGCAACAAGCAAGGTCTAGGCCATCTTCTATTCCGTTTTCTTCGTACCATCAAAAGGATGACCTCTGCATCAAGCAGAGCATGCTGTCCTTGAAGGAGAACATTTTGCTTGTGGAATCATACTGACTGTTTCGTGGTCGAAACAGAAGTGAGTGGCTAGTATTTATACTCAAAGGCCTGGACGTAACAAAGACGTAGTGAGAACATACTAATAACGTGACTGGACGTGATAAGCTCCGACAGAACCTGTTAAGAGCGAAGTGCGGTCTTCTCTAACGTGATATGGACGTACATGTACCATGGTCGTAGCATAAGCGTGGAAAGGTTGCAGAGAGAACCCTTTCTTTCTCGTCTCTGCCACGTTCGCCCTGCGTCAATGAAGTTCCTACTACTCCTAGTTGTCAATACGCCCATGCCCTCCTTTCCACGCCTTTACTACGTTCCTCTGCGTCCTGATTCGGCCACGTCCTCACTGCGCTTTTTGAACATGTTCAAAGTTCAACCACGTCCTACCTTACTACCCTCTTATCTCTTATCGGTTTCTACTACGCTCCCACTACGTTCTAAAAGTTCTTACATGTATCGGGTGCATCCATTTTTCGAGGACGTAGTAAGAACATGGCTGAGTGTGAGGGTGGCATAATATGGGAACAGCTTGCCAATTAATATGAGCCAGTGCATGAGATTTCCAACAATGTGGTATGTGCGACCAGCAAAGCCTCAGATCAGCATGCGCACACGCATAGTCTGATCAGAGCCTTTGCTAGTCGCTCAAATATTCTATGACTGTTAAGCTACTGGCTGAACATCAATTGGAGTTTCTAAGCTGAAAAGGAGGCTGCACAGGCTCGTCTGAGACTACACATGTCAAAATGCCACATAGTTGGAAATCACGTGCCACGGCTCGGCTCATATGCTTTTTAAAAAAAGAAAAAAATAGGTGAGTGACTTGCTTACACAAGTGGGGCGTGCAAGAGCTCATTTACCCCCCCCCCACACCCCCCTTCAGGACCCAGGGAAGGGGTCAAAATCTATCAATGGGAGTTAAGATGGGAGTTAAGATGACTACACGATTTTAGTTAGAATATGCAAACAGAAGAGACCAAGGCAATGGAGAGGCCACTTAACCGTTCTGCAGTAAAAGAATCATTAAGTCATGGTAACCTAAACATAACAGAAGACAAACTAACGTGTGTAAAATACATGGGGTGAAATACACATGATACACTGATAGTATGTAATTTATGTAGCTTTTCTGCTAGTGCGTAATATGATACAGGTGATTTACTATAAATTTTACGAAAGCGCGTTACTCAATGGCACCCCATGTGAACATGTTCGCACATGAGGTCTAGCTTAATTGAAATCTCAAAGTTTGCCGAAGGAAAAATGAGACAATAGCGCTTTATTGTTTTATGGATTTTGGACATCGTGGTTTTCTAACCAACACAACTGACTTATACTTCATACTGGCTTGAAATTCGGAAATGGTTATTTCTTCTTCAGAAATCGTCAAAAGTTCGGGTTTGCATTGGATTCTATGGACGATCTGGAAACAAACGTTTGCATTTTAATGAGTTAGCTTTTGGTAGATTTAAAGTAACGCCCGCCATCTTATTACCCAAACATTGAAGTAGGGATAGTGAACAGGTTTACTTTTGGCAAGCGCCTGATATTTGGGCCAGAGCTGCGCGGAATATGTTGGAAAGTTTTTTCGCAAGTTGTTGAGTAAAATAGGTCCGACAGACCTACCTTAACCCCATTTTATACTAAGATCAAGATATTTATGGTCATAGACCAACCCAGGGTCACACGAGGAAATCGGAACCAATCAACACAAATCCATAGAGATCAGCAAAAACCTTTAACTGTTATATCATGTTGTCAGACGACTTTAATACGCTTCCTTTATTTAGTCCAAGGTGATGAGCATCAATATGGCCCTAGGATTCCTAGAGCGAACACATCCTCAGATGTCGGTAAATTTTTGGAGCTATTATGTCATTTTCGGTTTCCGTTAAGATGAGTTGGGCAGCGTTTAATTGCTACGACATTAACAAATTAATTTGCGCTACTGGACACGTCTAAAACAAGAAATGTTAAATTTGGTGACAGAATGAATAATTGTGTTTTTGATAAGTTTGTAAAGTAATATGTTTACGAGTAAGATTTGCCATCTTTCACAAAAGAAAGATATTTAGGAAATTTATATACTAGTAAACTACGAGCGCACTTTGTATAAATATAGTATAACATATGCATCTTGCAGATACGAGGCGACAGGCTACATGTCACGTGTAAATTCTCTCCCTCTCTCTCTTTCTCTCTCTTACACACACACACACACACACACACACACACACACACACACACACACACACAGATCCACCAATTCAGTTTTTTCATTATCTATAATTAACCAAAATATATCACTCTTGTCACATCATTTACGCACCTAAAACGTATGTTTGATATGAAAAGAACTGATAATAATAATATATATTTTTATAGGGAGGGGGGGGGGTATATAATTTATGTCTACGAGGGACGTTTTTTATGTTCGTAGAGAGGTAGATTTAATGAAAACGGCGAAAGTAAATGCATACATCTTGCATATATTTGGAAAGATTGAGCTTTTATCTTAACATGCAACCTAAAATTATTTCAAAATGCATTACTATAATGTCTTCTAAGAGGCATAGACATACCGATATATCGAACACTGAAAATATGGTAGAAATATGACATTTATGGACTTAGTCTATGACAGAACGTTAGTAACAATTGCATGAAAATGTGTCCATAGCCATACACAGCTTCTGAAAATTTGGCTGCAGAACAAGGACACCACGTGCTACAATATTAAATAAACTTTATAGCAAATACGCAGCAATTATTGGATATGGAAGATTTGTTTGGAACCTCAACAAATTGAACAGTAGGCATATAAACTTTTATTGTAAAAAGTTGACACAAGTGGAAGTTGGATACGGGCTATTGAATGTAGCTTAATATATTAGCGGTAAAGTAGTATTATAATTTTTCTTGTTTATATGGTAGATGGAAATGTTATGGTAACTTTCATGTCAAAACAAAGTTAATGTTTTTGTTTTATTAGAAATGAACTGCAAAATAAATAGCCTAGGGGGTGCTAAAATCCTTTATTTTGTACATAAATGACGTCATGGAGCGTTACTATATTTAGAAAATACATTAAGACTGTTTTTGTGCCTCTAAACAGGTGTTGAAATTACTGCAGTAAGAAAATTATGCAGATTTGATTGTTATTGTGTTTTCTACACGGGGTTGTTTTACCCCACCCACTTTTTATAATATGGGGGTATGCCAGTACCGGAAGTTGCCAGTTACACACTTTAATCGATACATCAATATAACTGCTGACGAACGATTGAGTATATCATGTGCTATGCAAAACCAGAGGAAATTTTAAAATTTGTTCATAATCGTAATTTTAACAGATATAATAACTAGCACTTGACTGTGATTATTTTGGTATATTGATGGGTGTTTTAAACTTGTTATAGAAGAGCAAACAACATGCTTATAGTTTTGCTGCACTTGTCTACGATAAGCGTTTGAATAATTAATTTTGATGGTGCAAAAGAAAAATCGGCTTGAAAAGTGCTTATATCACCATAGCGAATGGAACTTAACAGCGTCTAATTTCCTAATGGTTGCGTGGTTAAAATGGCATGGATTTCGACCAGTGTCCTTTTCTATGCCTATTCAAAGCTATATATCTTGACCTAACTAAGCGCTAATGATGTAAAATTTACATCAGTTGATAGACAAAAGCTAGACCTTTCAAAACATATATACTTATGGTACCGTAAATTCTATATTTGTAGAGATACAGCCCCATTCTACGAACATAAAAAATGACCCTCGTACGTCCCTATAATTCGAAATACTGGTAATTTGAAGTAGAACTTCTAGTCCTTAAGACCATGCGAGCTAAACAAGTTTTGTGTTTTAACAACAACAGAATCTAAGGCGAAGATTTGACATCAGTAAAATGCATTTAAACCCCCCCCCCCCACCCGGTAGCTTTTGCTGCTGTCCGTTTAAAGGCATTGATTTATTTTTGATGTACCTCCCATTGTTTGTTGGGGTTCTGTGTTCGTCTTTGCTTTGGTATGCATTACTTTATATTCTTTCTAGGTTTGCAATCATCTTGACGAGGAAAAATGAGCTGGTTATTTTGCTTTTATTGTCTTTTGGGTGTCTTGTTACTGTGATTGTCCTGTGCCTCTTCCTCAAGGTGTCGTGGGTTGGTCTGCAGTTTGTGATTGTGGTATAACCTGATCATACTCACTTACTTTTTGGAATTTACGAGATTCTGCTGTGCATGTGTGCATTTCTATATGGGCCAGGATATGACAAAAGGTACCCTATGGTTAACTCAATCAATATCTAACTTATGTTGCCTCGACAAAGTATATCACTTAAGAGCATCCTCTGAAACTTTGAAGCAGTTATCTTCAAAATTAACATAAATATGGAGGTTTAAATCAACATATGTAAGCGTGATGTCAACAAAAACGTGAAGCCTAATATGACATCAGAGTGCTTATCGCCAGTTGCTTGTTGATTACAGTCGACTCAGTATAACCACCCAACACATTTAATGTATTTTCATGCTTTACTTATGTTTTAATGTAATTGCAAATGAAATTGTACGAATTTTACTTTTTAAG
Source organism: Loripinus fragilis (assembly GCA_964019695.1). Taxonomy (NCBI): domain Eukaryota; kingdom Metazoa; phylum Mollusca; class Bivalvia; order Lucinida; family Lucinidae; genus Loripinus; species Loripinus fragilis. The sequence goes on along the minus strand of OZ026523.1, from coordinate 45,636,572 downwards.
TCAAATAAAAGGCATTTAAAGTGACCCACTCTTCATTTTTAGCCCATGTAGGTGCTATGGCATAAGTGTTGCCATGGCAACAGGCAGCATACAATTCAGTTTTATGTACTGTTGAGTACTTATCTTTGCTTTATCTCCTTTTAATATCTTGATTTTTATGTTCTAGGAGATGATGCATGGATACACTAGGGGTCTTTCATGCAAACCAAACATCTACGTGTCTTGATCCACATCTGAACTAAGGGTGAGGTTGGTGCGCCATGAAACCAGTTTAAGCCCTCCAGTAAAATATTTTGACTTACGGTTCCAAGGCGGTACTTCTTTTGTGGATCGTTTATGTTATTTATGTCTTGTATTTGTCATGCTTTCGCGTCTGATCATTGCTGCCTTGTGGTCACATGAAGGAAAAAAAGCTGATCTCTGGGTTCTTGTTTGTGATATTTATTGTGATTTTGTAATTTTCCCATTTGGTATCCTGGGACAGGTGTGGTACTTGATTGTATTGATTCCTGATTCTTCCTGTCTTTCTTACTTTCATGTTGTCTCTGTCAGACAATAATCAAACTGATATTATTGAAGCTTTTAACTCCACCTCCAGATATTTAGATGACTTACTTAATATTGATATTCCTTATTTCGAACAAATGGTAGGCCAGAGATATTCTACTGAACTTCAGTTAAATAAGGCGAAATTTTCTGATACTGAAGCTCCGTTTTTTTGCTTGAATTTGTCCATAACAAATGACATAGTTTCTTATAAAATTTATGATAACCAGGATGATTTTAATTTTGAAGTAGTAAATTTCCCATTTCTTGATTGAGATGTTCCTCGCTCCCCTTCCTATGGTTTATATATTCTTCAGCTTATTCGTTTTGCAAGTGTGTGTTCTAATGTTGACGACTTGAACAACAGAAACCAACTTTTGACTGCTAAGTTATCAAAACAAGGTTATAGATATCATTAAATTCGAAAAGCATTTTCTAAATCCTACCACAGGCACTCAGAGATAATTATTAAACACAACACTTTGTTATAAACTCTTCTGCAACAGGGCATATCAGTACCTATATTTGATGGTGATTTAGTTTATAAATTCAAAAGAATTGTTGGAAATCCAAATTTTAGTGATAAATTCAAAATGATTATCAAACGTTATATAAAGGTTGGGTATAACTTAGATGACATGCGACAGTTTGCATGCCTGGTTTTAAACCCAATCATGGTTTCTAACTATGGTTTCCTCTTAAGTAGCACGATCGTGGGTCAGGCCTCAGACAAAATGAGGGCTCTGATGTAAAGCATTAATCGGTGGAATGGTGCATGATGTTTATCTGTAGCTGGGCCCTCCGTGGCTTCACTTGAGGTTTTTGATTTACATAGTATCTTCAAGGATAATTCAGTGATTTCATCTATTCCAAATTACTTTAATAATTCTGAAACTCCTATCATTTGTTATTAATATAACAAACCAATAAGGTCTACGATATTTAACTTTAATAAAATTGTAAATGATTTAGATATAGATTCCAATACTCCTGCCTCCTGAGATTGTAAAAATTCAAATTATTTATATCCCTCTGCAGGGCATGTTATTACAGGCAATCTAAATGTCATTCCTGACGCTAGAGTTCGCAATATCATTTCTAAAGGTCCTAAATATAGATTTCCCTCTAATATTGATTTCTCTAAATGTCGTAGAGAGATCGCTGCTTCTTTAAATGACTTCAGTAATCGTTGGTGCAAACGGGAAAATGTTGAACCTGATGCTTTGAAGGAATGGAAGATTAACATTTTTAAAATTATTGATACTCATATTTCATTTTACTCTCGTAATACACATCTTTTGCCCCCTAAACCTAAATCTTCTTTTCGTCATCTTAAACGAGGTATCCAGGATTTTCATATGAACTATGTTTTGGTTCCAGCAGATAAAGCTGCTAACAATGTTGTAGTTGTGTGACGATTGTATTATATTAATACGCTTAAGCGTGAGCTTGTTGACACTAATGCCTATAAACTGCAGCCTTCTTTAAGTGAAAGGGTGATTGTTGATGGGCATGGTTGTCATACAGCCCTACATTTTGGTGTCAAAGCTAAAGAAAATCAAGACAAAGTTCCTACGTTGTACTGGTTACCTAAACTCCATAAAAAACCCTATAAAGCAAGATTTATTGCAAATTCTGGTTCTTGTACGACAACAGAACTTTCTAAATTGTTAACCTCGTGTCTTACAGCTGTTAAAAAGAATGTTATCAAATATTGTGAAAAAGTATATGAGAGATCCGGTAAAAACCTATTTTGGTCGATTAAAAATTCAGGTGAAATTTTAGATAAACTTAAAGCTAGAGATTTCAATGCGACCAGTTTGTCTACTTATGATTTTTCTACTCTTTACACTACTTTACCTCATAATTTTATTAAAGATAAACTTATTGATCTTATTGAAAGAACCTTCCAGAGAGAAGGCTCTCCTTACCTTGCATGTAGTGACAGGAATGCATTTTTTACTTCAGAAAAACCTAAATAATATCATGCATGGTCGTGTCAAAATGTATGTGATGCGCTGACCTTTTTGTTGGACAACATTTTTATTCGATTTGGCACCAAGCTCTATAGACAAGTAGTTGGGATTCCTATGGGCACTTATTGTGCTCCCCTGGTTGCAGATTTATTCCTGTTTTGTTATGAAAGGGACTTTATGATGTCTCTTTCTGATGATAAGCAGGCTGATGTCATTGATGCGTTTAACACTACTTCCAGATATTTGGACGATATTTTAAATATTAATAATGTTTATTTTGAAAATATGGTTAGTCAAATATACCCTTCAGAGCTCCAACTTAATAAAGCCAATGCCTCTGATACCGAAGCTGCATTTTTAGACTTGCATTTGTCAATTTCTAATGATATTGTTTCTACCAAAATTTATGATAAACGTGACGACTTTGATTTTGAAATTGTCAATTTACCATTTTTAGATGGTGATGTTCCTCGTTCTACATCCTATGGAGTCTATATCTCTCAACTCATTCGTTTTGCTAGAGCATCTAGCTATGTTACTGACTTCAATACTCGCAATAAATTGTTAACTCAGAAACTTCTTAAACAGGGCTATCGGTATCATAAACTTCGCAAAACATTTTCAAAATTTTATAGACGATACTTTGATTTGATTTCTAAATTCCAAGTTGGACTTAAATCTCTCTTGCGCCAAGGACTTTCGGAACCTGATTTCTATGGTGACTTGGTGTATAAGTTGAAGAAGATTGTTGGCTCTAATAATTTTTCAGCGCAGTTCATTAAAATAATTTCCCATTATAAAAAGATTGGCTATAACATTAATGTATTGCAACAGACTGCATGCTTGGTAGTCAACCCAATCACGGTTGGCAACTTTGCTTTCCTCTTTAATTGCACGCCGGTGGGTCGGACTTCAGACTCTATGATGGTTCCGACTTAAAGAGTTATCTATTGATGAGATGGTAGGGGCCAGATGCTTTGGCTGTTTGTCGGGCCCACAGGGGTTTACCTGTTGGATTTCTTTTGCTCCGGTATTTAGTTTAATTTACTGTTGAGTCCTTATCCTTGCTTTATCACCTTGTTATATCTTGATTTATATGTTTTAGGAGATGATGCATTGATAAGTTAGGGGTCTTTCATGCAAACCAAATATCTATGTGTCTTGATCCACATCTGAATTAAGGGTGAGGTTGGCGCCGTTAAACCGGTTTAAGCCCTCCAGTAAAATATTTTACTGACCGTTCCAAGGCGGTACTTCTTTTGTGGATCTTTTATGTTTTTGTTCTGTCTTGTGTTTGTTATGTTTTGTGCGCGTCTGTTTATATGTGCTTCGTGGTCACCTGCTGGGAAAGAGCTGACCTCTTGGCTCTCGTTTGTGGTGTCTTCTGTGAGTTTGTCACTTTCCCATTGGTATCCTTGGTCAGGTGTGGTACTTGATTGTATCGATTCCTGATCTTTGCAACCTTACTTACTTTGTTTAGCTCAGACTATCTGTGAGCCGTGAGCCCTTTTCTTTGTTTTATCATGGTGTGTTAATTTGATTAGAATGTTTCTCCATGATGATACATTATAATAGTTAGAAGGCCTCCATGAGGGTCTAGATGGGGTATAATGATTAGTGAATAATGGCCTTTTTTTATAATGAATAGTGATTAATGAGCCAAAAAAATAATGAATAGTGAATAATGAGGGCCTAACAATAATGAATAATCCTATTATTTTTAATGAATAGAAGAAAAAATTAAGGAATAGTGAATAATCAGATTTAAATGAATAATGAATAATGCTAAAAAATAAAAAAAAATATCAATGCATTTGTTAAAACCTATACATGTGCTTATAAAATATTGACTCAGTTTGTTTTTTAAAATTGCTGCAGAAGTAATCATGTGGTTCCTGTTGTGCTCACATTCTATGATACTGATCGCAAAACTGTGAAAGAAAGAAGTAGGTCTAGACTCCAGAGTGTGCATATATTCCAAAGAAAACGAAAATGTAATGAGATTTCACAGTAATAATATTATCTTTTTGGGAATAAAGGAACAGGCCCATTCACTAGGGGTTCCAGGTTTTTAACTCAAGATATTCAGATTACAAATCTACAACGTAAAGGGCAAACATTATATGATACAAACACAGGTTCAGTGAAACTTGGAGAGCGCTTCATTGATAGGAACATGTTGGGAATTAAATTGTGAGATACTGCGAAATGCAGGTCATTTTGTCTTGAGTTGTTTCATCCAAATTGAGCGGGTGGGTCGTTTCGGACATTGTAGGTGGGTCATTTCGGCCAATTTTCAGATTGAGTCATTACGGTCTTTGGTTATTTTGGCCCAAGTCTGAAAGTGATAATGCATGCATTATTATATGTGTATGAATGGACAGATGGGCAGGTGTTAAGTTTTGTGAAAAGATCAGGCTGAAATGTAAAAAGGGCCCTTTCACGACTCAGGCTGAAACAACCCATGTCAAAATGCCCCGGGTGGGGCCAAAACGACCTGTTACCATTACAGTGTGATTCGGGGAAATCAAGAGAATTTATAGAGAAAACAACTCAAAAACATAGATTTCAGAACAATTCAACAACATTTTCTGAGACAATTCCCCAACAACTTTTTTTAGATTTAGAATTAAAGATCATTAAAGTGTCTGTGAATTAAATTGTCTCAAAAAAATTTTGAGGTGTCTGTGAGCTGACTCAAAATTTATCAGTGAATTGTTACATAAAGTGTTGGTGAGTTGCCTCATAATCTATTGATAAATTGTCTAAAAAAATGTGTCTATCTTATCTATCTGTACTCAGTCCGTTTTGGTTCAGTAGGGGGGGGAGGGGGAGGCTTACAAGTGGGACCTACTTTTTTTTATTTGTTCCTACTTTTTCTTAAAAATGCCCTTCTATCCCTCTTTTTCCACTCTTAAATGTCATTTACGTATACAAATCCAGAATTTTTTCCTTGCTCGCTTCGGCCACTCGGATTTAATAAAATAACTTATTATTTTTTTCAGGGAGCACGCGGCAAAACATCAATTTTTTAGTTTTAACCCCAAAGGGCTCTCTGTTTAGCTTGTACTATTGTCACAGCTATTATCCTGCTTATTTAGTTCGGAATTTATTTCTAACTACTCATTGTGATAAATTTTGTACTTGGAAAAGCCCTACTATCCCTACTTTATAACACCAACAATCGCAACTTTTTCACTACTTTTCCCAAATTTTATCGCTACTTTTTCCCTACTTTTTTGTTGAAGGGCACTTGAAAGCCTGGGGGCTAAAAAGTAGGGGAGTCATATGCATTTCCATGTGGCTAGTAGGGGGGGCGCCATTAACTTTGGCTTCCCAGCAGGTGGGTCATGTTTTAATTGTCCCTATAAAATCATTAAAAATTTTCCTCGCTCGCTCGGTTTTTATACTTAAGGCCAAAAGTAACTTTACACTGTTATTATATATACCTTTTCTGGGTATTGGTGAGTGGTATTTTAAATGTGTTTAATTCATATTAAAAGTAAATCAATTATTCATATGACCTTTTAAATTTCATGTTTTCGCTGTCATAAATGCAATCACAATGCCCTAATGAAAGAAGCAAGGGGGCAAAATAAACTTTTCCAAAACGCATCACTTTTGATGTGTTACTGTAGCTTTGCAATTGGACAATTTTTAATTTTAAAGAACCAGTCTGAAAGACAGGCTATTGAATTGTTGTTTAAAGTTCAAATCAGCCTGGATCACCCTTCGAGTAAAACAAATTAGAGTTGTGTTTTTACGTACATACCCCTTTTTGTGAACTTTACAATGCTTTCAATGGAATTTCCCATAAGAAATTGTTTGCCGTTTTTCTTCCAAACCGATGGGATTTTTTATCAGATTATCTCGTCACATACTCAGGGCAGAAGTCCCAACAAATCACTGGTAAAAAATCCTTATGCCATATGAGACAAAGCTTTTAGCAGGGACTAAAATTTACTATTGTTTTAATTCAAAGGGAGATAATTTCAAAGTGAACCAACTTTAAAATGCTGCCAAAAACAAACTAAACGTCAGAGACAGAATGGCTTGCAGTATTTTTAATGTGCACTTGATGGCCTTTAAAATAGCGTGTTCAAATCCTAGGTTTACTTTGGATTTTGTTAGGAAATGCTGATTTTGTGATTTTAATGAAAGCACAGATAACTTTGAAAAAGATTAATTTACCTAAGTTATTTTTCGTGAATTAGGACAGGGCGGGAACCAGCAACTCATTGCAATATCCAATTTGGCTTAACTCAAAAGCAGTAAAGATATATTCGCTAGTTCAAAGTGTAAAGTTACTTTTGGCTTTAAGTATATAAATTAAACCTTTATCAGGCCACTTAATTTCTCAGTTTTCAAAAATTATTCTGTTTTGGTGGTTTTATTGTTGCAACTTTTATCATGCTAATTTTGATAGAAAATTGATTAATCAGGCTTTCAGATAGGCCCTACTTTTCCTTGTGTTCCTACATTTCCCTACTTTTTCTTGAAAATGTCCTACTATCATTGCTTTTTCACTGTTAAATGTCATTTACGCTATAAAAATACATACACATATAAAAAGTTTTTCCTCGGTCGCTTCGCTCACTCAAATCTTAAAACATATGAACTATATTTTTAAGCATTATTTTGACCAATGCCGCGTGACGCGTACATAGAAATATTGGTATTTCTAAGTTTATATTGATGAATGATTTTAATGAATAATTGGTCTTATTTTTATGAACAACCCAAAATTTTAATGAGATGAATAATGGGCTAAATTTTTAATGAAAAGTGAATACCAGACCCCCCCCCCCATCCAGACCCTCCTCCATGCAAGCTGAATATTTTTTGTACTTCAACAACATCAGAATCTAGGACGAAGATTTGTAACCAGTAAAATGCATTTAAGCCCCCCTGGTGGCTTAGGCTGCTGTTCGTTCTAAGGCGGTGGTTCTGTTGTTGTGGGTTCGTTGTTGATTGTTGCTCCAGTTTGGGAGTCTTAATTGTTGTATGTTTTGTTGTACGTTATTTTATGCCCATTCTAATTTTGCAATTATCCTGATGGGAAAGGGAGAGAGCTGGTTCTTTGCAGTGCTTGTATTCCTGGTGTCTCGTGATGGATGTGTGGCTCTTCCTCGCAGTGTCACGGGTTTGTCTGCGGTTTGTGGTTGTGGTATCTCTGATAATACTCACTTACTATCTTTGACACTTTTACTTGAAAAGGTCAAACACTATAAGCTGTCAGATAAAACAATTAATTGGTTTTCTTCTTATTTGTTAGACAAGAAACAGAAAGCTGTCATAAATAATATTGAATCAAAACCTGAGATTGTTGTGTGTGGAGTGCTGAAGGGATCAATCTTGGGTACATTGTTATTTTTAATATTTTATAAATGATCTACCACTTTATACAAATATAGAGGATCTTACACGAGTGCTCATGTTTTATTGCATTTATTAAACGAGTAGAGCAAAAAAAAAATGAAATGCGAGGCTTGCTGAGCATTTTATCTCTTCTTCGCAACGAGCTAAATAAATTCAATAAAACAGGAGCACGCAAGATAGATTCTATTTATCATATGACATTAAAATCATTTTAAAACCATATTTTGTGGTGTGAATACGTTAGGGTTTTGCCATAAGCATGCCGTTTAAAGCGTCCATTACATAACTAGTGGTTTACAGATTCTATTGTATGACGTTATAGCACTCCCAAACGCGACGCCATGCGATAGAATTTATCTATGGATCTTTATGCTGTCAATACAACCCTGTATATGATTGGTGAAACGTGCTGCTACCTTTACAAACTCTTTCCGAAAGATGTAAGCTCATTGAAATGTTATAAAGCACTGAAAAACCATGGCAATATTAATTGCAATCCCTCAAAAACGTCTTCATCTTTGTAATGACAGTTTGCATTTAACTTACAACAATGATACGTTAAACACAGATGAAAATGAAAAAAATGCTTTGTATTCGTATTGATAACAATCTAATCTGGTCAATGCTAAGAAAATTACTTCAAATCTATTGTTAAAATCTAAATTTGAAAGACTATTTACCACTGAAAACATAATACAATTTTATAAAACATATATTCAACCACACATTGACTACTGTTCTGCAATATGGGGAGGATCATCTCAATATTGTAATCTTAATAGAATTTTTAGCTGCTAAAATCATTACAATTTACCACTAACAGTATGAGTATGAATGCACTTATAATTTTAAATATGAACACTATATAAAGTAAATGAAATACAGTCAGTCTTTCAATCAATCTTTGAAACATAAATAGGTCCAGATTAAGAAGTGCAAAATTGTGTATATTTTCTTGTCGATCAGTTTTACCATATGTTTTGGTCTCGTTGAGACGCTTTTTTAAGTACCCACTACATTTGTTTTTGGTTCAGAATTTTGATTCCACCTTTAAATCTAGAGGTAATATATATATAAATATGTACAAAGATGCATGCATGTGTGGAAGGATGTGTAAGTGTTCGATAATACTTATAGAAGTGACCAGTTTCTTGTTTTTGTACACACGTATAGTAGCATATTGTGTGTTTTTGCCTGTTTTTTTTTCATTTTTGTATGTGATAGTTTATAGAGATAAAATTAAGGAAGAAGGCAACGATCAGGAATCGATACAATTAAATACAACACCCCATCCAAGACACCATATGGGAAAGTGAAAAATCAACAGAATAAAACATCACATATATCAGCCCTATATCTAGACTGCAAGAAACAGACAAATCAGTATGACAAATACAAACACGAAACACAGATAACAAAAGGACCCACAACAGAAGCCTAATAGAAGATTAACAGTTTTTTGCTAAATGTGTCACCCTCTGAAAATAAAGATTATTATTATTATTATTATTATTATTATTATTATTATTATTATCATACAGTTTATTAGATCAAAGCACGTGTGATTAAAAAAAGCATTCGACTGCTATACAGTATACATAGATAGACACATTTAAATAAAGCCGCTAAGTTTAATTTTTGCTCAAATATACCATGCAAAGAAATGAATGGGGTAAGTTTCTCGTTCAGCAGAAGCATACAAGACATTGTCTGAACATTACAAAATCATTTTCGTAAGTATAGGTATTTTACAATGGTAAAGGGAGTCGCTCTTGCCAACGGATTGTTCGCAGCAACGGTGGCTAAATCCCTGTGTCACACAAAATCTCAAATATAGATTGTTGTTTCAACCTGAAATCATCTTACATTGATAGTTTGTTTTGTAAAGAAATACCGTATGCTCGACTGATGAGACATTATAACGTATTAAAAATCATATCTTTGGCCTGTTCAGTCTAAGGGATATGTTTACATCGAGGCGAGGCCCAATAAAATATTATTTTTTTCGATTTTGTGATTCCCTTTCATATAGCAGTTTTATAAAGAAGCCGTTCTCGAGATTTGGTATTGCATTTTATCGGTCGTTTAATGCCAATCGGAATGAATGGTCGAACGAATAAAATATAAGCAAATGAAGAAACGACATAATGAGAAAATCAAGGCAGTCTTGGTTACCGCAGTCAGAGTATTACTTTTGGGGCAATGAAATCAGATTTTTGCAAGGGTAATATGGAAGACATCAATCAGCATGTGCAACTAATGATGTTGTTGCTAGCTACTTAAATTCATGATACACGTACGAGTATAAACAAACTTTCAATATTCTATACTGAGGGAAAAAAGTTTAGCAATATACTTCGAGGATTCACAGTTTAGAAGAAATAGGACTTTTAATTTCACAGTGTCAAAAATAAATGTTGACAAACATTCACAAGTACGATGATATTAACAGGTTGACATTTTGACATAATTTAAAGTCTGATTTTATTCCCCCTTGCTAAAACAGCTTATCTGGCAAAGTGCGAATAGTTTTCGACTAAAACTTTCAATTTTCTGTGAAATGTTTAGATCCAAAGGCAAGAAAGTGAAAAACGATTTGAAACTGAATGTTATGTTTACCCTTTTTGTACAGTTTTTAGTAAGTGTTGAAAATCGTATTTTTCCAAATTACCTCCCTTTCAATTGAAATAACGTTTGAAATTAAAATGCTCAGCAGATCAAATCCTCACTACGAAGTTGGATTTAGTTTCTTTTGACCACTTGCGGGTAGCCATTAGTTCATTTTCAAACAACCGGCATGTTTGCGAACCTGCCAATCAAAAAGATCTAATGCTTCAAAGATCGCCTATGGGTTACCCCATAATAAATAATTGCTAAACTTTTCCCCCTCAGTATAGTATCTCTTGCAAGAGAATACTTTCATATGTAAAAAGAGGTGTTTTCGAGAATGCTTTCTTAAATAACACAAAGAGTATTTCGAGAGTAAATAACACAGAGAGGTTTTAAAAGATATTTTAGTAAATAACACAGAGCAGATTTGGAGGACATTTTCGTAAATATTACATAGAGGTTTTTAAAGATATTTTATTAAATAACACAGAGGGGTTTAAAATATATTTTAGTAAATAACGCAGAGATGTTATCGAGGATATTTTCGTTAATAATACAGAGAGGTTTTAAAAGATATTTTAGTAAATTTTAACACAGAGAGGTTATCGAGGATATTTTCGTAAATAACACAGAGGTTTTAAAAAATATTTTGTAACTTGATAACACAGAATATCTTTCGAGAGTAAATAACACAGAGAGGTTTTCGAGAATACTTTCGTTAGAGAGCTCGAGGTTTCAGAGGATATTTTCGTAAATGATACAGAGAGATTTTAGAGGATAATCAAGTTCGTAAATAACACGGAGAGGTTTCAGAGAATATATAACACAGAGAGGGTTTCGAGAATACTTTCGCGAATAAAATAGAGAGGATTTAGAGGACATTTTCATCAATAACAGAAAGGGTTTGTAGAGAAAAATAACACACAGAAAGGTTTTCGAGAATACTTTCATAATAACACAAGGAGATTTTAAGAGAGTAAATAACACAGAGATATTTTCGAGAATATATTTGAAATTAACATAGACTGGCTCCAGTCCTTAAAACAATTTTTCATCAATGTGTCATGTCATATACTTGTAGCCAGTCTAACTCTGATGGCTCTGTCTTAAAACAGAGCCATCAGAGTTAGACTGGCTACAAGTATATGAAATGACACATTGATGAAAAATTGTTTTAAGGTCTGGAGCCAGTCTATATTTAACACCGAGAGAATTTAGAGTATACTTTCGTAAAGTTTTCTCGTAACGTGGCTAATGCCACAAAACTGTTGAAAATATTTTATAAACCTACCTTTTGTTTATATGAGCCGTGACATGTGATTTCCAACAATGTGGCATTTCGACGAGTGTAGACTCAGACGAGCCTGTGCAGCCTCCTTTTAAACATAGAAACTCCAAATAATGTTCGGTCAATAGCTTAATACTCATTGAATATTCAAGCGACTAGCAAAGACTCTGATCAGACTGCGCGCATGCGCAGGCTGGTCTGAGCCGTTGCTGGTCGCACCTATCACATTGTTGGAAATCTTATGCAGTGGCTCATATGTTACAGGTGCTTAGACAGAGATTTGTCGGACCACAGTAAAGTAAAACCACGCTTTTGCCAAAGCTTGCACTGATCCATCCGCACAGTCTGATCAGATTCTACGACGGTCCTCGTGTGTTCCTAAGGCCAGCCTGTTAACGAATAAAATGGTAAGATTTAGGAAATGCACAAACTTATTTAAATCATCGATGTTTTTACTTGTGAATGGATGTTGGTTGGATGAGGCCTCGGCTCCACATGTAATAATTAATATGTTTCACGTAAGAAATGAATTGCCATATATTACGATGACAGGGTCGCCAACCTTCAAAATAATTAGGTTATACGTATTTTTGTATAGGTGTTTAAAATAACGAATTTGAAAATGGTACCCTGGAAAACTGAACGTTTTATTATTATCTTTTATTTTATAACTTTGAGTCTTTAGGACATAGCTTAAGCTCAATACTTCCCACAATACTTCGCATACAGTTTGTTTTATGTATGGACTGTCAGTTTATGAAATAAAAAGTATATATGTCACCTTGCTCATTTTTTCACAATTATAAGTTTTCAGCATTTGACCAATTTTCTGAACATAACCTAGGTAATTAGTGTTAAGCTAACATGGTTGCAATCGTCACCCGCTTCTTTATTCTGATTTAAATAATTGGAGGGAGCGCAGTGGCTCAGTAGTGAGAGTGCTTGACTCGAGACCGAGAGGCCGCGGGTTCGAGCCTCACCGGCGTCACTGTGTTGTGGTCCTTGAGCAAGACACATTTATCCTAGCTAAGTACTGGTTCAACCCAGGAAGACCCGCCCCTGTTTAACTGAAAAAATGTTGATGTGGCGTAAAGAATCAAATCAAACAAACACATATTTATTATTGCTGGTGACCTCAAGCTTTTTTAGAAAATGTGAAATGCATTTTGTTTCCCCAGCTGTAATAAGATACCACATGATTTATTTTGGTGATTCCCTCAAAATAGGATTTCGATTTTTAGATTAAATTATACATTAAAAAATGTGCCATTGAAAATTTTAAATTTTTGTTTTCATTTCATGGACTATCATTTTACCTTTTAGAAAAAAAAGAAAACAAATCGGGGGTCACCAATATTTTTTTTCAGGAGGGCCAAATAAAAGTAAGCAAGGGTACAAAGATCATGAATCGATACATTCAAGTACCACACCTGACCCATAACCCCACCCCACACATTTCGGGGATAATTCAATATAAAACGTTAAGGGGTGAAGTTTTGTCATTTATATAATTCTATATTACTTGTTAGAAATAATTCAGCATTATAACGCTAAAACAAAAAGAAGAAAAAATTCATAATAGGTGCCTCCCGGGGAATCGACCCTGGTACTCTGGTTCCAAAATAGTAAGTGAGTATGATCAGGAAATACCACAATCACAAACCACAGACAACCCCATGGCATCGCAAGGAAGAGTCGCCCAACCACCACGAGACACCAGGAAGACTAATCAAGCAAAGCAACCAGAAAATGATTGCAATACTAGAATAGACATAAAGTAACGTACAACCAAAGTCCGACACGCTAACCACTAAGCGCAGTTCGAAATAACTATATACATTAGACTAACAATCCGAGAATCGGCCATAAGAGGGTAAAAATTGAAAATTGTGTACATTTTTTATGATTTTGCCTGATCTATGTATCTGTATTTGGTACTGAGACGATCAGTTCTGATAAAGGGAAAGTAGATATTTCAGAGACATTTTAGTTACTTTATCTTGTCAAGAAAATGTGGAAATCTCCATCAGGCATAAGATTATCTGAATACGGTATTGATCCGAATTCGTAAATGGTCGAAAGACATGACCCAGATAACAGGAAAGGTGCGCATGGGAATTAACCGCAAGTGCTTTTACATTATAATCTACCTACCGCTAGGGTATGTTTAAACAGCTTAAAACTTTCTAAATTATGATGTATTTATGTTGCTAAAGATTGTATTATCTCAGCAAACAGTGTAGACCCTGACGGAATGCCGCTTTATGCGGCATTTCATCAGGGTCTTCACTGTTTGCCCAAGTACCTGTTTACCTGTATCCAGAAAAGGGTTAAATGATTTTGCCATATTTACCAGATAAGATGTTCACGATCAAAACAATGCATGTACCAGTCTCGGTTACAAGGTAAGTAAGGGTGCAAAGATCAGGAATCGATACAATCAAGTACCACACCTGACCCAGGATACCAATGGGAAAGTGACAAATTCACAGTTAGACACCACAAACGAAAGCCAAGAGGTCAGCCCTTTCCAAGCAGGTGACTACAAAGCACATTTAAACAGACGCGCACAAAGACATAGCAAACACAAGACAGAGAAAAACCCATAAATTATCCGCAAAAGAAGTACCGCCTTGGAACGGTCAGTAAAATATTTTACTGGAGGGCTTAAACCGGTTTAACGGCGCCAACCTCACCCTTTATTCGGATGTGGATTAAGACACGTAGATATTTGGTTTGCATGAAAGACCCCTAACGTATCAATGCATCATCTCCTAAAACATATTAATCAAGATATAATAAGGAGATAAAGCAAAGATAAGGACTCAACAGTAAATAAAACTTAATACCGGAGCAAAAGAAATCCAACAGGTAAACCCCGGTGGGCCCGACAAACAGCCAAAGCATCAGGCCCCTACCATCTCAACCCATATTGAGAAAACCCATATTGAGAATAAAATGTCTATTTGAATCACACATTTTTATGCTGACACTGGTGTCAAAATATCTAGAAAAAGAAAAAAAGAAAATGTGTGCCTATAATGTATAATCCATCACCTTCGTTGATACAAAAAAAGAAGAAAAATGTTGTCCACGTGTGCCGGTTTCATATCTAATAACTTGTCAAAAGAAATCCAACAATTGGGCGGATCCAGAGGGGTCGGGACGGGGGGGTCCCCCCCCCCTGAAAAATCACAAAAATACAGAGTTTCCTAGCAATGTTGACCAGGATCCCCTAAAATCACAAAGCTACCAAGCCAGCATTCAATGGTGGGCCATTATCGGCACGCAAGCGAAAGGCCATTCAATGGCGTTTCGCTGGCGGGCCGATGATGGCCCCTTTTTAGTGGCATTTCGATCCTCTCTCCATCCCATCAACTAAGAAAAAAAATCAGTGTTGGACCCCCTCTGACAAAACTTCCTGGATCCGCGCATGCGACAGACACCTTGCCTTCCGACCTATACCTATTCATGACAGAAGTACGAGGGATGATCTTGAAGTTCTGATCCTGATGTGATATCTATGTAAGCTGCGATGCAACATGCCTGAAAATTGTACCACATGATTAAATATTCTTTGTCTATACACTGCTCTGAAATGTTTTATGTGACTTAAAGGAGCAACCGGAAATCTATCCTAAAACAGCCATGCCCTCAAAGCACTGACCTATCAAGCAGACTGTGCATGTTAGAGACGCCACAGTTTTGACAAGTGTCGTCTCAGCATTCTGTTTTATGGCTGCTCAATGATCATCCGTAAGCCAATATGTCTTGAAGATATGGCGAACTTTCTACACGTTTTGGGTTTTCTAGGCCTTTGCATGTATGGCTATACAACTGTCAGCCATAATCAAATTTCGAACCTCTTGAAGTTTTGACCGACCCTTACTGCCGTAGCAACAGCTGAATTAAAGGTAAAAAATGGTTTAGATAAACGAAGATAAACTGACTTTTGTCTGAAGCAATTATGAATTATCGGTATCGTCGGAGACTGTTAGTAACTCACATAAGAAAATTAAAAAGAGTCCACAAATTAGGTCAATAATTGGAGGTACACAAATTTGTATGTGTATATCAAAAAATTAAACCCAATAAATTGTCCAAATGTGCACTATATCGTAAAATGATGAAATATGGGATTAAATTGAGTACAAAGCATCCATCTGAAACCAATATCAATTTTGAAAATTCTTATTTAAAATCAGTTATTTTTTCGGTAAAAGTATAACTTTTTACAATATTCCAATTAAGATTGAGATATTTTGTAATCCAATTAGTGCTGATCTTAAATATTTTGCCGAAATTCGGTTCGGCATGTTTTTAGTCAAAATTGATAGACTCACATAGACTATTCTTGTAAATTTAAATTCTGCAATGTATTCAAAATGACGTAGTTGTCAATTTCAATGACGTCATAAGAATTCCGCATTGAGCTTTAAATATTGAATCGACATAACCTGTCGCCATTCTAACATTTGAATGAACATTACAAGTAACAAAAAGTAAAAAGAAAATGCCGTTTTACTTTGTAGTTTTAAAGATTCTGGGCTTGAAAGATTCAGATTCAAAATATTATCATTATTCTATAATATGAAAAAAGGCCAGTGGTATGGAGTGAACCATATACATGTATAATATGCTGTAATTATTAATCGAAACGGTGCAGTGAGAAAATATTAGCATCATTATAAAGGTGAAAGCTAGATCTTTTGAATAGTGCATTGTATGTCTCTCAAAATTGTCTGTGTACAAAGCTACAAGGCAACGATCAGAACTTTTAGATCATCCCTCGTATGTTGAAGAACTTGATTGGTGCATACTTGACCGAAACCATCAAAGTCAAGAATCTATGTGAGAGTCTTAGGGCAGACGTGTTCTATCATTTTTCATCGATGGAATCTTTTTTACTTCATGAAATCTAGCTTTGTAACTATTCAAGTGCTATTTAAGGGGACTCAAAATGTTATTGACTGAAATGAAAATGACATAGGAGACTGAATATCAGTATAAATAGGAGTAAAGCCTTTCAGGACATCAATTTAAATTTGGCACCTATTATAATTGGGAGCTGTGTGACGACTACTGACCACCTCCCACCTGTGTATGGAGTGAGACAGTTGAATATACAGAAATGACTGTTACCCAGGGGCCTCAATGATTAAACACGAACCCCCCAGGCTCGAAATTTACATGCGACGCCTTGGCTAAACGCAGATAAAGTAGTGGGTCCACAACGTCCAGCCGTGCGTTCGTCCATCCGTCCGTGCAACACTTTGAGGGTGCCTAATTTTTGTGATCTGTAACTCCAAAAGTTTTCATTCAGCTATATTCATTCTTCGTATATATATTTAGTGATTGTTTACACATTGAAAATTTGCACTTCTTATAGAGTGCACATTTCGTGAATACTTTATCATTTTGTGGGTGTTGAACTTACTATTTTAGACATTTTTCGTCCAAAATGCTTAAATGTTTTCTGATTTGCGCAATCTGTAACTCCAACAGTTTTCATTCCTTTATATTCAAACTTTGCATAATGATTCTTCGCATATTAAAGATGTGCACCGTCTATTTTGTGCACATTTGATAAATATTTTCTAGTTTTTTGATGGCTGATGAACTTAGGCATTTTCTCTATCAGAAATGCTTAGTGGGTGTCTGGTTTGTGTAACATGTTACCCCACCAGTTTTCATTCCTTTATATTCAAACTTGTCCACATATTGAAGATTTGTACCTTCTATCTTATGCACATTTGATATTTTATTATATTTTAGGGAGTGTTGAACTAAGACATTATTACGTCTACACCACCTTTGGGGTATTTTTATTGTGTAATCTGTAACTCATAACAGTTTTCATGCCTTTTTTTCAAACCTTGCCTACTGATTCCTGACATATTGAAATGTGCACGTCCTATTTTGTAAAGTCTGGATGTATTTTTTCTCATATTTTTTGGATGTTGAACGTAGACACTTTTTAACGTCCGCAACACTTATGGGGTGCCTGCTTTGTGTAATCTGTAACGCAAACAGCTTCCATTTCTTTTTATACAAGCCTTGCATACATAAAAATCTTATCAAAAGTCCTTAGCATGTGTGTGTGTGTGTTGGGGGGGGGGTCATTTAATTTACATAGTCTCCCCTAATAGAGCTGTCAATATGCAATCAGTATTTTGGCGACGTAGGTCCTGAACAGAATTTGATCTTGGCTGTCCTTGTCCAGTGGGGCAAGTGGTCTTAAAGAGTTACTTGTCCTAACCAAGTCGCACTCGCCTCCATCAGACCCATTCTCATTTAGAATTGCCAATTGATGTCGCCAGCCTTTCACGATCAATAATTTGTCAATTACATATGTTTACAAGTAATTTATGATACTATTCGATAGACTGGCCATTTCTGATAAAAAAAAATGATGTTTCCAGAACGCTTAGCAATGTTTCAACAAAATATATGACACGAATAAATGCCAAGGGGGTCCGAAAATCGCATGTTGCCAGTCGTTAATTCTACCTGAACTGCACATTCTAATACACATTCGGGTTGTGCATGAAAAAAAATGAAACTCATAATTTTGAAATATTAGGTGGTGGCCTATAGAAAAGACAACAAAATAGTATATTTTTTAAGTCTTTTGTTTTGTCATTACATCGTTAGTTTTGCCGCAAAATTCAACAAATTTACGAGTCCAAACAATAAACCCAATCATCATATACCAAATGCATTAAATATAACTTCAATATGCCACCAGAAGATGTGTTGTATGTCATATAAACTAATAATCAGCAATTTGATTTTATGCTCTTGATAGTAAAAATAAGCTAGAAGCCACTTTTCATACTTTCAAAACGGAAAATAAGCTTTATAATTTACGAGACCTTTGCTTTTGAGCTTGTAATGTTTCCATTGAACAACATAGATTATATATGATCTTCAGAAATTACAAGTGCTGTATTGTCCTTTACGTTAAGACGTAACTTGAAGCATTACGTTTGATAGTACAATCCTTATCAGCGATTCTTGGTAAACATATAGTTAAAAATTCTCATTTACGAGACCTAAATTACGGGACAATACAACACTATTTGGTTAAAATTACATCATTTATGTTCAATTTTGCTAATTTTACCCTATTTTGTCATTAAATACAATCCTATGTAGTCATTACATACGCCATAAGCAGAAAAATCATACATTTTGGAAAAATAGTTTGTGTGTGTAAAGCTATAAACTGGGTAACTTTTCAACAATAATTATATAATTATTTGTAGACAGAGGCATTGCATTTGCTTGCAACACTATCAGGATATCACAAACCGATAGATATATAAGTACGTCATGTGAATTGGGCTCAGGCTGACTTTATTATCTCCTAAAAACAAATCGTCTCGTACATTTGACAAAATTGTGCCAAGAATTAGAAATGGAGGGTGTCTCACTCATCAGGAAATATTTCTTTTAAAATGCAAATGTGTAAAATATAGTCTTGTGCAAAAGCTTATACGTAAGTTAATCGCATATTATATGGCTCACTTTTCTAAATTGTGAAGTACCTGATGGTAAGAAATTCACACATTTAAATGAAAACTTTATTGGCATTTTAATAGTTTGACTGCCTATTTTCAATTCAGTTAGGTATATGCAAGAAACGTCCGGAAACTTTTATTCGCACTGCAACACAAACCCTTATCATTAAATACACGTTATAAATAAACGTAATATGGAATCTTTGATGCAATATCTATTTACCTAGGGGTCCATTTAATTAGTACTTTAAACTTTTTTCATCCCCTAAATAAGAAATATTATGCTTAACATACAGATTATCGAACATGATTAAACAAAACTGATCAGATATTGGAAGAACTTTCACCAAATAAGAGCAAATGATACAAAACGTTTTTGCATTTTTTATCTCAGGGACGGTTCTTTTGAGGACCCAAAACATATCTGTAAACTGATGGTTTAAAAATAACAATATTTTACCCTCAAATAGCGCGCTTATTTGGGCCAATATATTGGTATTAAATCTTTGGTGTCTGATTAATTTGTGATGAAAAATTATACTCGTTTTTACGTGATACGAGGCCTTCAAAGTAAAGAGTGAGGAAAAGATCGTTCAACTCGTTTAAGTGCTAAAATTCAAAACTGCAATATTCCAGCCGATGAGCCGACCTTGAGACTATAAAACCTTTTAACAAACTCAACTCAAATGAGCATGAAATTTATCCTGCCCATATATGTTAACTGTCAGCAAATGTTCGCCTTACATAACATCTATAGGCGGGATAAATGCAACACCTGGGTGTTGAAACGCAGAGAAAAACCTTAATATTCCAGCCTTTTAGTTTCTGATATCAGTTAAAATATCATGCTCATTTGAGCTGAGTATGAAAAGCTTGTAACCTCCGGACCAGGACTGACCTATCAGAGATATCAGTGTAATTTGGAAAGGTTGGGGGATTTGTATTGTACACAATGACGATTTTATTTTATAGAAACAAGAAATGAGTTTATGATCAGTGTTCAAACAAGTGTTATTTCCTAATTTACGAGGCAACATGCTTTTATTGTATTTTGTTTTAATGTTTTGCTTTAGGATTGAGAACAATTACTTCGTTGTACACTCAGAAAGTAGGGATTTTAAATGTATGTGTTTTGCCACGCCTATGTGTACAGTTGTAAGTTTATGGTTGATCTTTGATGAAATGGCAGCAACTTGAACGCACTATCAACGTGTCATCTAATAAGACATTTCAATTGACATTGATATGTGTTTTGTATGCAAACTAGAAACAGTCTATGTTTGATTGCATGTAAAAACCCTTCTACATTATTACCACGTTTAGTGCAGGTTTAAATCAATCTGAAATGAGAGTATAACCTACAGGACTTTCTATTCTAATATACGAGTCTTTTCTCGTTTACAAAGTAGAAACATTCCTTGATATTTCAAATTAAAATTTGCTTTAGTTATGTTTTCTATAAACGCAAGACATGTGTTTATTGTGTCGTGTGAGCTTTGTTCTCGTGTATCTGTTTAGTTAGACTAATGTTAAGAAATTGTTCTGAAAATAAGTACTTTTCTTAAAACGATTTTTCTTTTTATTATTACTTTTTTCGGAATAAATTTTCAGGTATACTTGCAAAACTTATTGATTCATCGTGTTTAATGTCAGGGAAAAAACTGGCCACCATTTATCTTATTTATACAGACGATTGCTGGGCATTCTTTGTGTCTTAGGTAATGACACCCACCTTTAAAATTCTTACATTTTTGGCATAAACCACCAACCATTCGGATACATAAATACCAAATTTCCAGTGAAGTTAAACATTTTCTGTTTTGGAATAGAACCAGGCAGGCACACTATTAATTGATGGTGATGACTATTTTAGCAAAGGTTGAAGTTGAAAATTCGTCATTTCAAAAGTCGATTTGGCAATTCTACGTGAGAATGGGTCATATCAAAGCATTTATAATAACATATGAGTACTACTAATAAAACGAGCAGACCTGTGTATCTCTCGAGCACAAAATGGTATCAATGCACTCTATCAACAAAGACCTAGAACCAGCAAAATTACCCAGCATGCATTAAGCTAAGCGCCGTTTTTGTTGGACAAAGGCAACCAGTGCAGATCCAGATCAGACGCCACAGAACGTGGCGTCTAATCTGTCTCACAGAGCATTCTATTAAGCTCGAATAAAAATGAAAAATAGCACCCGCCGACCGATTAGATGGAAATTGACTTGTCCAAATAATAAAAGTTGGAAATCCCATTCGGCATAAACGAGTTCATGCTTAACAGTGCCTTCTACAATTTGCTCTGAAAACATGAAACTAGTGAATGGCGCTGTAAAGGTCAAGTCCGAGTTGAGGGAGACTCCGATTGAAGTGTTTCTACTCCTGAAGGTATAGTGGTTTGTTTTCTTATAAAATACATTAGCTTTTAAAAAGTCTGAGACAATATTAGAAGAGGCGCCATTATTGATAAGCACTTCATAATCGGACGCGTCACGACAAAACACAGGAAATGTATGGAGCACAAAACACGGAAATAAAATTTTCCACGAACCAATGCTCTTCTTCGCTTGTCAGTGGCGGATCAAGAGGGGGTCCGGGGGTTCGCGGGTTCGCTTGAACCCCCTCCTTCCCCGCTTCCCGTTTTTAAATATCCTATGGAAATAAAATAATTTGGTCTCAGTGAGACCAAATTATTTCATTGTCATGGGATATTTAGGATAAATGAGAGTACATCAGCAAAGCGAGCAACCCCTCCCCCACACACATAAACACACCTTTATACATATGAAACCCCTTTCCAGATATCCTGGATCTGTCCCTGGTTGTAGTCAACGCGATTCAAAGGCGCTTCTAGTGAATAAGCGAACGTCTCCCCCCCCCCCCCACACACACACACATAAACACACCTTTATACATATGATATATATAAACACAGGTATCCTGGATCCACCCCGCGATTCAAATGCGCTTCTAGTGAGTATGCCTATCCATGCACTAAAACAGTACAAATGCAGTAAGATGTCCCTGGATCAAACGTTTGCATATAGGTCTTATTGCTTTAATAATAAAGGCTGAATGGGTGTTTAAGGGCAATATTCTGCGTGGAAAGAGCTTTTGTAGTTTAGAAGCGTTTTCACGCCAAATTGTTTTCAAATCTTACTATAAATTGTGTGTTCTCAGTCCATTAATGGTCACCATGTTTTCAGCAAACCAAATTAAATTAATAGAGCCGTTTTGTTTGAACAGAACAGGACAGATATTATGTATGCTAGAGTCATATCATGACTTGGACATATGCAGCCTATTATCACGTAATACAAATATTTGTAAAACGATAAGCCATCGCGTAGCCACGATCGGCGACATTAGGCTGTAATTCTTTTATTGAAATCATGTGACACTGAATCGTTAGCATCATGTGCATCGTGAAGTGGCCCAGTGGTAGAGTGCTTGAGTTCAGTTCATTAGTTCCATGGTTCGAGTCTCGAGCATTTGGGTGAGAGCAAGAATTGCAGACGGGGTCAGTAAGCAAAACTGACCATGACCAGCCTGACTGATACTCGGCTAAGCCCCCCCCCCCCCCCCCCACCGTTTTGCATACCAGTGTTTACATAGACAATGCTTACATGCATAAGCATGCAAAATTTGAGCTGAGAAAATGCGCATAACTCTCGAACCGCTTGGTATAATTGTTCAAATTCTGCATACTTATACATTTAATCTCACCAAGAAGCTGGTATGCAAAACGATGACGAGGCTTTGCCGAGCATTAATCCGGCCGGTCATGGTCAATTTATTAAAAAGAAAATTTATTTATTAACATTATTTTTAGAGGGTGAACACAATTAGCTTTATTGCTGGTCTAGAGGGTGAACACAATTAGCTTTATTGCTGGTCTAGAGGGTGAACACAATTAGCTTTATTGCTGGTCTAGAGGGTGAACACAATTAGCTTTATTGCTGGTCTAGAGGGTGAACACAATTAGCTTTATTGCTGGTCTAGAGGGTGAACACAATTAGCTTTATTGCTGGTCTAGAGGGTGAACACAATTAGCTTTATTGCTGGTCTAGAGGGTGAACACAATTAGCTTTATTGCTGGTCTAGAGGGTGAACACAATTAGCTTTATTACTGGTCTAGAGGGTGAACACAATTAGCTTTATTGCTGGTCTACCTTGTGGCCCTCTGTAAACATATTTACAGTATATATACATATAATACACACAAAACAATGTTTAAAAGATAAAAAAATGACAAATTTAATGTGGAGGACAAAAATGGA
This sequence comes from Loripinus fragilis, assembly GCA_964019695.1. NCBI lineage: Eukaryota > Metazoa > Mollusca > Bivalvia > Lucinida > Lucinidae > Loripinus > Loripinus fragilis. Next base: position 45,612,967 of record OZ026523.1, on the reverse strand, counting down.
TGGCACAAATGCAACACCAATGGGTCCAGGCTGAACTCATACTCCATATTAGTAGGACATCTCCAAATTCGGGTAGAAATAATTGCATGCAACAAACACTATAATTGGTGAATGACAAAGTACTATCAAATGTATTACAGTTACACAAGTAACTTTAAGTTTATATACTGTAAGTCAGCTTGTCTTGAACAACATGGTATTTTGATCCAATTATGCTTCATTTTGCAGGAAATGAATCAATTTGCTTTCCACACATTTTTCTGGCACCGGATACTGATTAATATACGTTCACCACTCGACATTTCAGTCAGTTGATTAAGTAATAGTTATACCCTGGGTTGTCCGCCTGTACGTGGAGATAATCCACGAGCTTTAGCGGGTGATTTATCTTACATACATTCGGAGAAACATGGTATAACTATTTTATACCACGTACGTCAGTGTAGAACTTGCACATCACGAGAAAGTTCGTGCTAAAGTTGGTGTGGGTGGTATTAAGTAATGTATTTACCCATATGTACCCAAATTTCGTGAACTGGCTTCAAGTCGTACATGTATACACCAAAAAATGTATTTTCGCACGACTTGGCTCGTGCTTAACTAGAATATGGTCGAACAAATCTTCTAACAATTGATTTAAAACACAAACAATTCCATAACAGATTCAAGGAGTTACTTTGGCATTTTCAGAAACACTCGATTGTTGCTTTATCGAGCTACAAGATTGCGGTTTAATAAGTGCTTTAACATGAATATGATTTTTTTCTGTAAACGATTTCATAAAGCAATATCCGCAAACAGGATGTAAACGAAATAGTTCTGTTTTCGATTTTTTTTTTCAAATTCAGAATTTGTTTGCTTAAACATAGCAGAACGTAATTTAACATCAGTACGGTGCACGCTTTAATTTTGTCGAACATGAACAGAGAACAGTTTGATTTTATTTTGGGGATTATCTTATATATTATTGTGTGTTTTGGTGTTGTCGGAAATATAATTTCATTCTTTATATGGACAAAAGGGCGGCGATGCAAGAACAGTTCCGGAGGAATTTATTTGCGGGCGCTGGATTTCTCAGATACATTAGTGTTACTGATTTGTGCCACGGATAAAGCAACACATTTGCTTGGCGCAACACGACTAAGGTATTCCGTCCCGATTTCATTGAACATTTTCGGCTTCAAATCTGTGACCAGACGGATCGCAAGGTTATCATTAATTACATAGGTCTCTGAGAATAGCTATATGAATGGGTTTGAAAATCATGAATGGACCTCGTCACGAAAAACCCTGATTTTGTTGCAACCGAACAAAAAATGTGCAGACCAGCCTGGGCAGTCTGATTAGAGCCAAGTATAATAACTTCCTTGCTACATGCTAAGTTTCAATGTTCTGGCTTTTCTCTATAGCTGAGCGACTGGTTAGAGCCTTAAATTGCTTGTGGTCCCAGGTGAGGTTGGGTTTGGGTCTAAGACTGAATGCGGGGTTTCCAGTCTGACCTAAGGCGGTGGTTCTGTTGTTGTTGAGTTATTGTTTATTGCTGCTCCCATTGTTTGTTGGCGGTTTGTATTTGTCCTTGTTTTGTTATTCAGTACGTTGTGTCTGTCTAGTTTTGCAATCATCTTGATGGGGAAGAGAGAGAGAGCTGCTCGCTTTACTATAACTGTCTTCCTGATGTCTTGTGACAGTCAGTGTTCTGTGGCTCTCCCTTACGGGACCGTGGATTGGTCTGCGGTGTGTGATTGGTGTATTTCCTGATCATAATCGCTTGACTCCAAACTCCTTATTCCACTAATCATCGTGGCGACTCACATAAATTATAGTGCGTCCAGCTAATAGAGACTGGGCGTGTCATACAGAGCGCTGTCATACACTGTCAAATAAGACTAGTCTACAGTAAATCGGGTATAATAGCCTATGTACGCTTAACTCGTGCAACCAACTGAAGCAAAGACGACAAGGGTGACTAACTTTATACGTTAGCATGCCTGGTAAACGTGTATCTTTAGTATGCTGCTGGGGACCTGCTGCATGTCATTTTCCGGGATGGATATGTTGTGAAAGTTTTGGGGAAGGGTATGTTTGCACTTTCTTCAAATTCTGTCTGTATGTCAAAACTGGTTTGATTTTTAAGCCTGATACAATAATAATAAATCACCAACTAGAATTAAGCGGGACAAGGGTTAAGTATCTGGATCATGAGAAAAGGGCATACAAACATGAAATTTGGTCTTATCGCATATCTGAAAAAGCCTCTTATAATCGCTCATTCTGGCGTGTCCAGAGAGACTAGATGTCTAAAAGTTGTTCGGAGTCTTCTTCGACTTGCATACTTTGTTTATGCGAGAAGCGAAATCCCTGGCGAGGTCATGAGTACATGCAGGCTCGTCGGAGCCTTCGCCACACGCCGATGTAATAAGAAACATCATGTGCTGACCAATTTATAGTATTATTTTTTTTTTATTGCAGACCATTATTTTATTTTCTTATTCAGTATATAATTTGAATAGTTAAAATTTCGAAACATTGTCAGAGTGCATATATCCAGACTAGTCAGTCTCCTTGTTATCCAAATTAATTCGAGATGCCTTTTTCTCACAATGGGCTCAAAGCTACACCAGGTATACAGGTATACAGCTGTAAAGCGTTTCACGGGTGAATAAATATACTCTGTCTTACCGATTTTTAAATGGAAATGTCCACGGGTGTGTCTTTGCTAAGAACCGCCCAGTCTCTCTTTACTGGTCGGACTATATATTACAGACATAAGCAATAATCAGGAATTATTTCTTTCCGCCGACAGATTTTCTCGCGCTGTAACCTAAATTTGCTTGTGAATCGATGTGAGATTTGGTTTGGGCCTAAGATGTGGAGTTCAGTTGACAATCAAACCCATCTCATACAACTGATCTTCGTGGCGACTCACATAATATACCAGGCCAAAAAAGAAACGCCGCATATAAAGATTAAAAATATTGCGCGTAAAACGAGAGTTACAAAATTCCATCTGCTATCTATGTTTCGCTACTATTCCTGTCACACATTATTTCCATTGTTTTACTGAGCTCAGTCAACCCAAACCAGAGTACTGGCTGTCTTTCTATTTTCAAGTTTTTCACGTGCACACTCATTTTATTTAGATTTACACCTATAATAACTATAGTGAAATCACTAGTCAAAACCAATTTGCGTGAAAACATTTTAAAACTTTAAAATTAAAGATTACACATTGTTTATTTACGATGCCAAAACGGACACATGTTGAGCGCGAAAAGGCAATAAGAATGTGACAAGCTAACGTGGCGCCATCGATGATAGCCCAACAATTTTGATGCCATGCAAGGACGACTGAACGTCTTAGGCTACGTTTCTGACAATTTGGAACAATATCAGACCGTGTGCATTCATGACTTCATCGTCTAATGACGCGACGTCAAGATCGATAAAAACGTAGATTTCAGCTGCTGAATCAATTTCGTCCGGTGACAATGATAGCTAGGACAACCCCAGGAACTCATAATCCAAGAATCAGCGCTCAGACTGTGACAAATCGTTTGCGAGAGAATGGTTAAAGACCCCCATACACAATATATGTCTTATATGCGGCGTTTCTTTTTTGGCCTAGTATATATTACAGACATAAGAATAATCAGGAATGATCTCTTTTCAAATCTATTTTCATCAGTAATTATGATCCGCTTCACTATATATATTATATAATTTCTTTCTCAATTTTGGATCACATAATAAAAGAGAGAAATTCATGACAGTTCATCGCGTTTCTGGGGCATATAACCAGAGAAAATTCCTCGTAAAAGCTTGATATTTTAAACGCGTCGCTCGAGTGAGCGTCTACATTATGATTTGCGATCCGAATGGCTACAGATTTTGTCGGAAGCTTTGAGAAAATGCACGAATCTATTGTGTTGTGTTCTTTTCAGTTATACAAATACGTTCTTCTGCAAGTTACAGAAAACTAGTTGGCATTTCGGCATGCTCGTTTCAACTTGGATTGTTGTGAGTTTCACAGTTGAGAGAACAATTATTATGTGCCGCCCCCAGATGTCAACCAAGTGGTCCCATCAAGGAAGAACAATCTTTCTCATAGTTGCCATCTATATCACAAGTTTTCTTCTAAACATTCCTTGGACATTGGGCCATGATATATACTTTGACATAAAGAATAACACAGGCATTTTACAAGTAAACATAACTGGTATTGATCACCAGAATAGCTCTGCAACAGTTCATCGATTCTGCGGAATGTCGGATTCATCTTTTATTTATAAACATGGTGAAATATTTCACTTTTGGTTTGTAGACTTCTTTCTAATATTTTCACTTCCGTTCACGATAGTCATCGTTTGCAACACCCTTGTGCTATGCATTGTAGTGTTTCGAAGGAAAAAATCACGGATTAAAGCCGGACCAATCATTCACAGTGTCACTGCACGTGCTATTGCTATAAGTTTGGTTCACTGCATATCAACGGGACCTTTCTCAATCGCTATCCTGGTTCCTGGATTTTATGAAAACGCATACATCACAAAGACAGGACCGCAGTACTACATTGGAAACATCACAGTTGTATGTTCATATCTCAATAACGGTGTCAATTTTATTCTTTACAGTTTCTTTGGCATGGACTTTAGACGGGACTTTGTGGAAATGTTTCGTAGGAAACTGAGCGTGGTCACAGCAGACACTTCAATTATTGCTGGTTCCCACCAGCCTAAGACGCACTGTGAGCAGTCATTCCTGGTAGCTGACAACTTGTCTAAATCAAGAACGCTGCCTTCTGACACTCATGAAACGGACGCATAGGAGTATTGTGACATTTGGTTCAGCGATTAGCAATTGGTTCGTGTTAACAGCGGGACAGCAGTTGGAGAGTTTAATTAACTATTTGCTTGCTGGTCAGATGCTGAGGAACATTCTGACATCTCTCAATTAACACACAACGTCTAAACAACTTCGACGCGACGTCATAGCGTTGATATGACATTGATCCGACCTTATGGCATCCTCTGTAACCCAGGTGTGATCCATTCCGTACACACTGCACTAAGATTGGAGAAATTATCATTCATGTATACTCCCTAGTGAAATTAGCTATTTTTTGCGTATAAAAAGCATCACTAGCAGCAAGAATACACTGGATTCAGAGAATAGGACCTATTCATGATCTATTTTAATAACTGTCTATAATAACATATGTTTTAAGTGCGTAAAAGAAAGAAGCGTCACCTCGAGGCTTTTCTTTTACGCGCCCAAAACCTATGTTTGATGAAAAAAATGATCATAATTATTTTTGGGGGTTATTTAATTATGTGAAAACCTCCCTATAATTTGAAATACTAAAATTCGAAATAAAACCTCTAGTCCCGAGGACTTTGAGTTTACGAGATTCGACTGTACATAATCATGTCAATAAAAGGTCGGGGGACATTAAAACCTTATTTTCAAAGGTTCAGTCTATTAAAATATGCATTTAACCCAACTGCATGTTCAGTCCCTTAATTTAGCAGCTGGAGGAATTCGGTAACTAGAAGCTGACACGTGAGCGTACTACTGTCCAGCCAGCCAAGAATGACAGTGGCGTCATGTTTTGTTTACAAAGTTATCATGGACCTATCATCGATAAATCACTTGTGTATTCATCCTAACCGCAGGATAGGATTAATACACAAGTGATCTATCGATTAGCCTTAGCTCAAGTGGAGTGTACAAGTTAAGTTTTACTTAACAATTGTAAACAATATATTACGTAACTGTCACTCTTGGTTGGCACGACAGTACATGTGTAGCAGAAGGTGTTCAGCCCTTATTTTAGCAACTGGAGGAATTCGAGACTTAGGCTAACATCAAGGTTCCCACAGAAATTCAAAAACACAATTCCATGATTTTTCCACAATTTTCATTTGATAAACAATATGATTTCCATGACTATTTAATGTGTGACCTCCAACCTCCCCTTTTAGGGACATCTTCACCACACTGAGCATAAATGTGGAATGCAGCAACAGTTATGTATCTAAATAAGCATACTTGTAGGCCATGCATGCATCTTGAAATAATTAAAACTTGAAACCACAAGTAGCCAGAAAACTAGTTGTCAGACACACACGTTTTGTGTGTCTGACAGCTAGTTTTCTGGCTTCTGGTGGTTTCGTCAAATTATTTCATAAAATTCCATGATTTTTCCGTGATTAATCAGGGTTTTTTTTCAAATTCTATGATTTTTCTATGCATGGAAGTTTTTTTTCATGATTTTCCAGGTTTTCCATGATTTCCAGAGCTTGCGGGAACCCTGTAACTTATGGCACCAAGAGGAAAGACACACGTAACATATACCAATACGAACAAAATAGGCAGAGCAAACAGATCTCTCTCTCTCTCTCTCTCTCTCTCTCTCTCTCTCTCTCTCTCTCTCTCTCTCTCTCTCTCTCTCTCTCTCTCTCTCTCTCTCACTTGACAATGACATGGTGCCGAATAAAATACTTCATGACATGACAATTTAACGGTGTCTACAGTTAAACTCTTTTCAGACCTATGACACTTCCATATAGTTGCCTGTCCATTTAAGCAAAACAGGCTTATTTTTAACTTTGGTGACAAAATTGAATAGAAGCTGGGTGCAAAATAACAAGACAATAGACAAAACACTTCCTTCTGTGTCTAATATCCGTTAAATTCACTGACACTATATAATGTGTAGATTTGGTATGAGTAAAATGCATTTAAGCCCCCAGTGGATTTAGCTGCTGTCCGTTTTAAGGCGGTGGCTCTGTTGTTTATCGTTGATCCCGTTGTTTGTGAGGGGATGTTTGGACCGTATTATGTTATGCAGTACTTAGTGTCCTTTCTATATAGTTTTGCAATCATCTTGGTGAGAAAGAGAGATATGGTTGCTTTATTTTAAATGTCATTCTGCTATTTATGGCTGTTAGTGTCATGTGTCCCTTCCTCGCGGTGACGTAGGTTGGTCTGCAGTGGGTGACTGTGGTATTTCCTGGTCATATTCGCTTACTTTCTGGTCATTGTTGTATACTATAATCGAAATAGATGTCCTCTTTTGTTCAAGTTGCTGAATGAACATTCATTGTTTGTAGTGAATTATTTCAAACAATTATTGCTATAGCAGATTTTAACCCATATAAGCCTAGCGTCCTTTTTGTGGGACATCGGCAAACAGTACAAAACAACATTTAATTCCAAAGATAGATATGTTCCAGTCTTTGTCAAGATATCATATCATTACAAAAACTTGCCATATATAGCCTGCTGATCTGAGCCAAATTTCATGAAAATCCAAAACCAGTTACTCTGTCGTTTCCTTCCTCCTATGGTTATAGGTCAGTTTGAGCAAAATTAAATATTTAGTTGAAATGAATCAATAACTCGACAGACGGAGGTTGTTTTTAAATCTACTTCAGCTTTTCTTATAAAAAGACATGTTTAGCCAATTTCAAATGATTTGATGGTCGGAAATGCCGAAGGTCATGGCCCCATGTCATTGCACTACGGTGCTAAGACAATGTGTATCACTTCCTCAAGTCCAGCATGATATTGCTTAAAAAATATAATATCATAACAATTAATGTGTGAAAACAAGAATACCAAGCATTTTATTTACATCCCAACTGAGCTAGAGTAACCACATTTTGGTGCTGTGACCAGGATAAAGTGTAACAGAGTCTTACCAAAGGTATCATAGAACAGTGTTCAGCATGAATAAGTGAGGCCCAGAAACGAAGCTGTATGCCTAGAATACACAGCCTGCTTAAGTTTAAAGGTTGCTATTTGATGGTAATCAGCATCAGTTTTACAGTACAGAATAAACAGAGAAGATTTAAGCATTACGTTAGCAATACATGTGGGGCCAAGAGTTCTCTGTGGCCAAATAAGTTAATTTTAACCAATAGGTTTGACAGGGGGGTTATTCCTGTGAACCGGGTTCTAATGACGCTTACAATGATCAAATCCTAGATATGAGGTTCTTCTCCTGTATGAATTGACTTGTCATAAGGTTTCTCCTCTGTATGAATTAACACTCTTAATAATGTTACACATTAAGTGTAACATTTGTTAGATGTAGTTTTAACGCTAGAAACTAGATGTGGTAAGTAAAGGTGTCACCATATCGTATCACTATGGGTAATATTATTGTGTAAGCACTTCATTAAATAAGAATCATGGAGCTTATTATCAAAGAATAGTGTGTGTTTTTTCTTTACCAATCCACAAAAGGGAAATACACTGAACATATCAACTTCTACCGATAAACATATTAGCATGGTGATTCAAATTAAGCAAGTATTCAAGTATGTTTACACTGAAACATAATTAATGTATTTTTTACATTTTGATGAACTAGGGCCATGTGTTTACATCAAGTTGAAAAAATATGTTACGGGTCCTTGAATTTCATGAAATTTGATCAACATATTCCTAACATATATGGAAAGTTTTTATGTTGAAATGGTATCTTGACAAAGACCGCAACATGTTAAAATTTTAATTCCAAATTTGACCGAACACAAAATATACAGCTGAAGATTTGGGTACCATGTCATAAAAATGAATGCCTATTCACTATCCTAATACATACGAAGTCATTTATAGTATCAACAAACTTATCAATTATATAGTTATTTCATTAAACATTTCTGCACCCGTTACATGATATGTCAATTACTTTAGAAATGATTATAACTGGTTACCCTAATGCATGGTAGTGATATCATGAAGTCGTCATAAATTAGCAATGGAATTGCATAAAAACTTAAATGCACCATAAATATAAAAGTCATACCCCAGGCAATTAATAAACATAATATTATCAAATTCCAAGCGTGGGCAGACTTCCATGTTACTTTTCCATACCTTGTAAGAGCCCTTTTGAATAAAAAAGGATAAATACCGCCCAACAACCCTAAAATTGGAAATAGGCTCGTCCAATTGATAAGAATGGGAAAATATATTGGGTATAAATGGGTTAAGTAGCATATCGGGTTTGCGCAGTCAATGGCATTGCATCCATAAGCTAGAGTACATATCAGAGGTGTTTTAGAACATTGTATCTCAATGACACGCAGCTAGTTATAGCTATAACACGCGTCTGTAATTGCTGGCAACCGCTTCCAACTAACTTCTAGTCCATCTGTAAATGGTTCCATTTCCTTTATTTTCTAGAATAATTGTCGCATGGTCTGAGGTAAGTCATATTTTAGCTTGTGACATGTAACTCTTACGTCATGAGCTGGAGAGAACGGCTCTAGGGCACGGTTCGTTTTCACAAAATGACTATGCTTGGCATCATCAATACCTCTGACACCATTTTTTTCAATCCCATACAACCAACATACACACTTTTCTACATAATTGAAATTATCATCCCTAGCTATAGGGATAATTGATGATAACATTTAATCTTGCCAATGCCAGAAAAAGATGACGTGGTATCGACTCCTGTGAGTGAACAAAAGACTAAAATGTTGGGCAATACTGACTGGGATAGCTGTTCAGCAACAAGATTTGCATTGCATTCCTCTAAATGTTCATGAGAGTATTCAAACTTCAATATCGCAATCCCCGAGGCAATACAGTAATATTATAAACACACCTGTACAATCCCATAATGCGACACTCAAAAACGCTCTTAACAATCGACGAACGCGGATCAAAAATCGCTAGAAACTGTGCTTTCAATTGCCATTTGTCGCCAGTCGGTTTCAACAATCTAGAGAGGAGGTTTGGCGCCAGTAATATGCATTTAAGCCCCATTGGCTTAGGCTGTCCGTTCTAAGGCGGTGGTTTTGTTGTTGTTGTTGTTGAATTATTGTTTTATTATCTCCCATCGATTGTGGGTGTTCTGTGTTTTGGTATATATTACTGTGTGTGTCCTTTCTAGTTTTGCAATAATCTAGACGAGGTTCCAAGAGAGAGCTGATTGCTTTGCTTTAACATTCTTTCTGGTGTCTTGTTACTTTTAATGTCCTGCGGCTCTTCCGTTGGTGTGCAATGTGTGATTGTGGTATTTCCTGATCATACGCACTTATTTTCCAATATTGCAACAGTTACAGTATAATCACGCCTGTGCATGTTGCCCCGGCCTGTGTCACGACATTTAACGACAATTATTTATACCCTACTGTTGGAGCATCTAAAGCAGGCTAATACCACCATCGTAGTATCCACATCTTCATGATTAGGTGACAGGTGGGGCGCTTCACGTCTGTTCGACGGAGCTCTGATGGGATTTTCAAATCCTTCTGATGTAACCAATTCAGGTAATTCGACGGTTTTAGCCATGAAAAGTACAGACATCAGACTTACCAAACTTTGACAAAATCCCAAACATCCAACCTATGAAGTACCCCGCTTGTCATCCAAACGTAAAGAGGCGAACACTAGGATGGAGTTGTATATCACAAGGGCAAACTATCAAGCTAAGAGATGGTTTCAAGCAGACCAAGCAGTAATTGATATAGAAAATAAACCATCTGAAACCATTGGATGGCGAGATAGAAGTTGTTTGGAAGGGCTTGCCAGCAATCCCAGACGTATGTATGCAGCTGCAAAACGAAATATGTGGCAGTGAGTTGCAAATGTTCTAAAGCAGCTCTGAAATGCACACCAGCGTGTTGATGTGATGCCGTTAGCTGCGTAAATCCTATATACATATGTATATATGCTACTTAAAATAGATCCGCTATAGCAAAAGTTGGAGTGAAATAATTCACTGTTTAAGTTTACTGACAAACAGTTAATCATCACTCAGCAACTTTCACAAATGAACTGCTCTGATTTGTTATATACAAGACATACCCAAATATAGCTGTAGAAAGCTCAACAAAACAAAAGCATTTATATGTAGTGCTGCAAATTGAGCATTACTGAGCCCCGTCAAGAGATTCATTTGGGACCAGATTTTTATGTCTCTATCACATACATTTGTATATGCTCGATTTAATTGACCGGGTGGTTTCTGAGGGATAGCTTAATACATGACGGTTCTTTCGTTTAACAAACGGTTGCACGACGGACAATGGCCACTATATAGATGACAGGCTATAAAACCAGATTCGAAAGTCAAGAGTGTTCCATATGCGTATGGAACGAAGTGGACTTTGCACCATAGGCTTGCGAAGGCTAGTAAAATCATGTTTTTAATCCAAATCTGGATTTTCCTTATGCATGGATGCGGAGAGCACGCGCCAAACGAAATGATATCTCCATGATCTCAGCGGTTAATTCTAATCTGATTTCAGAAAATGGGGGAGTTTTAGAATATGTTGTTTTTAAGTTGTTTTATTTAAGTACCGCGTAAAACTTGTTATCATTGGATTTTAAGTTTGAAAACATGTCTTTGTATTGAAAAACAAACAGGATTATTTTCGGATCTATTTCTTATTGGTACAGGTGATTAAATTAAACTTTATACCACAATAGCGTTTTTTGCTTCACGTGCCTTGGCTTATCATTTAAAGCGCAAATCAAGACACTGTAGCAGAGATTTGTCCTTAATTCGATTTTTGGAATGTTCATGGGATTATGAATACATCGGGTCTCTTCCAAAGTTAACGTGAAGTCCTTCGGGCTTGTTAATGGAATCATGAATACTTCGGGTCTCTTCCAAAGTTAACGTGAAGCCCGTTAACTTTGCACGAGACCAGAAGTATTCATGATTCCATGAACAGACCAAAAATTGAATTTATTGCTTATATTTACATTTGATTATAAATATCTAAGATATAAAAATTATCTAAAATTTAGGAAAATAAACAGTTCTGTATTGAATAAACCGTTTTGTCGAATGCAAAACGGAAAAGTGGAACAGCCAGCGCGAACACGGACAGCCAATGGAGCAAGCGAGAGGCTTTTTTTGCACGCACGACTCGGGTGTGGCTCGCTGTCTGCCACTTCTGATCACTTCTGGCAAATGAGCTCGAACACCCTGAAAATCAATACTTAATTTAAGTCTTCCTTAACTCTCAGGAGGCATTGTAATTCCGGGCCCTGGGTGTCAAATAACGTCACCATGTGAAATTGCATCTTGGCGTATTCAGGGACTTCGGCAAGTTTAGTTTAAAATAAATAAATAAAACAAGTGGTGAGCAAGAAAAAGAATCCATTATTCGTGTGAGGGTGTGATAGAAAAAAACATGTCCCTCGCGATCACCGATTATTATCACTCGGCAGGACTCGTGGTGCCGAACCGTGATTCTCGCGAAGGATTTTTCTATCCCACCCTCACACTCCTGATGGGTTCTTACAATCTCATGAGCTTGATATACCTGTCCTCTCTGTCGCAAATCAAGGGTTGGACACTTCAAATAATCGACAGGATAAACTAGCGTTTGTGGCTAGAAAAACATCCACAGGGGCTTAAATATATCAAAGTAAAATAAATGGATTAAACCCCTGAAATAGCACTTACTGCTATTAAGGATCATTACCGAAGGGCAAGTTTCATACGATGTAAAATATCATTGAATGTATTGTAAACAGTTAAAATCGGCGTCCTGCTTTTTGTAAACATTGAATTCATAATTTAACAGTTATTTATTTAAGGTTTAAAATTCTGAATTTTGAATTGCTCGGATGAGCTACTGGAATGGTGACTGTTTATTCAAATTTCTTTAAAATTCCCGCGCTTTATTTTAATCTATTACTCAATAAACTAATAGCTGGTTTTTGATCAAAATTTTGGGTAACCATTGTACATGTATAGAACGTCTCAATTTCGAAATAATATCTTAAAGAAAATTGGAAAATCATAAAATTCTTTTTTTTTTCTAAGCGTGTTAGCGTCTATGACCGGCTGCTGCTTCTGTTTTTATGTTTTTAATGGATCAGCAATTTCATTCAGATTTTACATGGAAACATTTGGTAAACAACATCACAGTTCATAGTTATTGTTTTTTCTCTTTAACACGATGGAGGGTCAGGCCCCAGATCTCAGACTAAATAACAGCAGTGATGTAAATCTTTCATCCTTTGACTGCTGGGTGAGGTTTGGGTGGGCTTACCAAGGCTCAACTTGATTTTTAATCAATATAAATGTCAGCCTAGTGCCCTTTTTTATGGGACAAAGGCCAGCAGCGTAGACCCAGATCAGGTGCCGCATTATGTGGCGTCTGATCAGGGTCTCCACTTTTGGCCCACAGAATTTCCTTTAGAAATTGAATGAAAAGTAAATATACCACCTGGCAACCCTTAAAACGGAAATGCACGTAAAATATCATTAGGTGATTATACATACAGAGTATCAAGGCTAGTTCCTTCTCTGTTGATAACTTTTGCAAATAAGATAAGGTCCAATCTGAATTCAAACCATTTGAGGTTTTGATGCTTTTTCTGTTTTGTTTTTTTAGAAAAGGGAATAATTGGAAAATAGCAAATAAAACAGTAAGTCAAAGATGACTCTATATACTAAATACATTGAATCGAGGCTGTATGCCTATGTGTTTTTACAGATTGTTTAAGGTTTACCTGTTAATGTCATTGTTAACATAAAGCCCAGGGATGGAACCAGTTTTGACCACAGAAGCATTATTCCACCGAATGTGGTAAAATACCATTAGGTGATTATACATACAGAATATCAAGGCTTTATGCCATCGTGGTTTTAAACAAAACGATTTTTGTGGCTTCTCCAAATAAATCTGAACATGTCTTTAGAAGTCTAACCCCCAGAATGTGTTTTGCAAGATGATCAGTATGTTACAACTTCACAATACAAACAAACCCATTGCATCCTGAGGAAGCTACAGGACATAAATGATAATACTACTATAAGTAAAGTGACCAAACCTGGTAACGATCCGCTTAGTGATGCTGCATACCTAATACCGAGGCTATAAGGCATTTGGATTTCAGACAGGAAGATACTTTTAAGATCTCTTAATAAAACTATGTAAAATGTTTGACCCCTAGGTGTAACTTTAGCCACAGGGCCATAATTTGAATAAACTTGATAAAGTACCACTACCTGATGCTACATACCTAATATATAGACTCTATCCCTAGCTGTTTGAATAAAGAGTTTGTTTTATGCTTCGCCTATATAAGCCTATGAAAAACATATGACCCAAGGGCGGGACATTTTTGAACCAGGCGACATTTTATAAACTTGGTAGAGCTCTACTAGATGATAATATACTGAGGGACATTAGAAACGCACCATTTAACATCACAAGATGTTTTCATTATCATTTTTTATCCTTTTGCACAATGGACAATGGATTTGCAATCATTTCGATTTGCTCATGCTGTTCATTCTGATGTAATACCGACGTTAGTGTTATTCAACAATTGTCGTCTGACAAATGTAAGTTTGATTCAACAAACACTTTGAGGTAATAGCCAGACGTCTTATCTAATGGAAAAACACAAAATGTTTCAGAAATAATCGTTTTATTACGCTCCCACTCGCAGCGTTTCTTTGCTAATGTCAGTCTTCAATTTTCAAACAGCAATAACTGGCGGATGGCGCTCGGGCATGTCACGATACTTATGTCTTTAATGCAACTGATTGAGGAGTATCTGTTGGCAATAAAAAAGATTTTGATTATTTTTTATTCTTAGGATATGTACGGCCAATTACGTCAAAAAGTAATGACGTCATGTAGACGAAATGAACGTTGCTAGTGGCCTAAAACTTCATGTTTTGATTTGCATTTCCTTTTGCTTTCGAGAACGAACATCAGTTTGAAAAAAAAATTCCGTTCATCATGGAAGGTATTGGTACTCTGTGACTTTTTGAATTTTTAGTTGTCTCAGAAATAGCGCGACGTCACGGCAATCATAAACCACAGCGTTTCGATTTTCATAATGAATGCAACCTTAATGACAGAACTTGTCAATTTCATTTTTCACATAATGAAAATATTAAATTTTTGACACGTATTAGCATTTAAGCTGGTGGTGCGTTTCTAAAGTCCTTTATTATACATGTATATATAGGATATCAATGCTCTTTGCATGTAGTGGTTCAGATAAACGCCTATGTAAAGATTGTAACCCCTTGGGGTCAAGCTTTTTTAGTATAAGGGCCATAATTTCAATAAACCTGGTAGAGGTCCACTGGCAGATGCTATATACCAAATATCAAAATTAAAGCTCTAGATCTTAGTGTTTCAGATAAAAATATTTGTTTGTGATTTCCCTATATAAGCCTATGATGAGCACATGACCCCTAGTTGAGCCACTTCTTTGTCCCAAATCCATAATTTGACCATACATTGTAGAAGTACACTAGGTAATGCCAGATGCCAAAATATAAGGGCTATAGACATTGTGACCTCAGACATAAAGCTTTTATTATTCATTATTTATATTAATTTCAAGCTCATGCCATCTAGACATGCAATTGTCTGTAACCATATAAACAACTTATAATTGGACCATATCATGACCATTTAACTCAAGTTTGGTTCAAATCCAGCTTTAAGTTAATGTTCATTTTGAACATATGGCTAAGGTGCGTAAGATAAAATGGAATATGCGTGCAGCAAAAGCTCAGATCAGAATGAGAGGTAATCGAGTCTATAAGGGTTTGCATTCGATGATTTTGTCAATATTGGCTTTCTAAATACATTGGGTAGCTTTGATCAGACAAAAAGCTTCATTGTGATGATGGCCAGTTTTATAGATCTACACGGTATCCTAAACCTATGTCTACACTGTCGCATAATTCCCAAACACCACTTGTGTCTACACGATACACAGCGAAAAAGAGCCATGGTCTACACGATATCAAGGCCGATATTTTGAAACTCGAATATTATCATCCAAGACGGTCTCTTTGGGCTGTCATGAATAGAGGGTACATATCAAGGACTGGGCTGGTGGTATATAGTAAAGGAATCGCGATAATTGCTGTTAAAAGGATACAATTACACGAAAATTGGTCGAGTCTCCGCTTCGTTTACACTTTCTGCAAGTCATTCACTTCTCTCTGTCAAATTCTTGCTTAACTGATTAAAGTACGCAAAGAAAATATGAAAATCATAAAATCCATTTTTTCTCTGCGTATTTGCGTCTATGACTGGCCGCTGGGTGTAAATAAACATACCATATTTTGCAAATGAAAGTGTACTCACGATTTGCTGTCTCTCACGTCTATACTGCAGCCAAAAAGTCTACACGATATCACGTATATGACTGTGTTACTACTAGTTTCTGAAACATCAGAGTCGTATACGTGATATTGTGTAGACTTTTTCGGCTGCAGTATAGATTTTCAAATATGGCGGACATGACAGACAGCAAATTGTGAGTACACTTCATTTGCAGAATATGGCCTGTTTGTTTACACCCAGCGGCCCGTAATGGACGCTAACACGCTACGAAAAAATTGGATTTTATGATTTTCCTTTTTTTTGCGCACTTTAATCAGTTAAGCAAGAATTTGGCAGAGAGAAGTGAGTGACTTGCAGAAAGTGGAGCAGAAGCAGAGACCCGACCGGTTTTCTTGTCATTTTGTCTTTTTAACAGCAAAAATCACGATTCTTTTACTATATACCATAAGCCCAGTCCTTGAAACTCACCCTCGAGTCCTGAAAGCCCAGAGAAGCCTCTTGGATGATGATATGCGAGTTTCAAAATATTGGCCTTGATATCGTGTAGACGATGGCTCTTTTCCGTGGTGTATCGTGTAGACACAAGCAGTTTTGTGAATTATGCGATAGTGTAGACACGGGTGGTTTATGGATACTGTGTAGATCTATAAAACTGGCAATCATCCTGAAGCATTTTTTTCTGATTTTAGCAACCCATTTTTTAGAAAGCCAATATTGTGAGACTTGGCGGATTAAAACCCTGATTGACATGGTTACCTATCAAATTGATCTGAGCCTTTGCTGAACGCATATTCAATTTTAGCTTACGTACCTTAACCATAGGCTTAAAATGAACATAAACTAATGGCTGGATTTTGACCAAACTTTAGAGTAACCATTCTTCACGTATAAAACGTCTCACTTTTGTAAGAGTGCCACAACACAGGTTTGTATGAAGAAAAAAGAAAACAATATTAAATGAATTTTAACACACTAGGTAGGCGCCGCCAGATCATGTGTTCACTGGTTTATATCAATAAAACGTTTATGATCTACAAAAGCAAAGCTGGCAATCGTTAAAAAGATATTGGTCGCCACAATGTGTATTTTTGCGATCAAAAACGTTGATTTTGGGGATCAGAAACTGAAATGGACAGACCCAAGTGTTAATAATAATAACTCTATGTCTGCTGGTATCTACTCTGTTGATAACCTTTGCAGACGGTTTGGGACAAAATAAGGTCTGACAAAATATTAGCCTCATTTGTCCTAATAATCTGAATTCAAGCCATTTCTTCTTTGATGCTTTTTTTGAGTTTTTGATAAAAAAGAATAATTGGGAAATAGTAAATAAAACGATAAGTCATAGATGATTCTACATACTAAATATTATGACTGTATGCCTATTTGTTACATATAACTTGTCTTGAGGTTTCACTGTTAATGTCAATGTTAACATAAGGGCCTATGGATGAGACCAGTTTTTACCACAGAAGCATTATGCGACCGAATTTGGTAACATACCATTAGGTGATTCTACATACAGAATATCAAGGTTTTATGCCTTCATGGTTTTAAATAAAATGATATTTGCCGTTTCTCCAAGTAAACTTAATTATGTGTTTAGAAGTCTAACCCGCAGGGTGCGTTTTTTTTTGCTAGATGGTCATTATGCTACAACTACACAATGCAGACCCCACCCGTTGCAACATGAGGAAGCCACATGATATAAATGATAATAATGCTTTAAGAAAAGTGACAAAACCTAGTAGCAATCCACTTAGTGATTTTGCATACCTAATACCAAGGCTGTAATGCATTTTGGTTTCAGACAGGAAGATACTTAAAAGTTCTCTCTAAATATAACTATATAAAATGTGTGCCCCTGAGGTGTACATGTAGCCCCAGGGTCATAATTTGAACGAAATTGATAAAGTACCTTTACGTGATGCTACATACATGTACCTTATATAAAGATTCTATGCCTTAGAGATTTTTTCATGTTTGCCTAAAGAAGCCTGTGTAAAACATGTGACCCAAGGGTGGGACCATTTTTAACCAGGCGAAATTTAATAAACTTGGTTAAGGTACACTTTAATAGAATTTTTTTTTGTTCCGAAAGCATTTCTTTTAAAAAAGGTTAATAGTCAGAATGAAGCTTATAAAAATTGCAAACAAAAGTTGTATTATATTTTCGGCTTTCAGATAAAATGGTATATTTTCTACATCTTTGCGTTTTCGGATATATTTTATAGCCCTTACAGAAATCATCATTATCTGTTGTTCCGACCAAAAATGCATCATCTTATGTAGTTTAATATACAATGGAGAAAAAGCATGCTTATGTGAGCTAAGCATGAAAAAGGTTTACCCTCGAGGTTTGGGGGTTCGGTCTAAACCTGTTGAACATCGAATATTCTATATCTCGTATGGACCAACTTTGTCCCAGTGTTCTGATGATCAATTGTACAAATGCAGGGGTTACTCCACCCTGTCTAATGACAAAAGAACTGACCATAAAATCAAATACGACCCCATTTGAAGAGTGACTCAAATAATTCCAGACGAAAACTGCAAAGTAATGTTCGTCCCTAATCACATTTTCGTTTCCTTTGAAGTCTGCGAATTGTAAATATTTCTTAATACTTCCACAGACGTTGAATTAAAACGAAAAATCAACATTTTGACGAGAGTATAATTTACTTAAGATTTAACCAGCGAATGACCATTATTTTCAATATATCCATAATTTTATCACGAAAAAATTAACATTTGTTTTCTTAATAATCATCCATGACCCACAGCACGGGGAATCATACACTCTGGGTATCTGAAACAAGCTAAGCTTATAGCTACCCATAGAATCAGGCTTGAAAAAATGGTTGTAACACGGTTCCCTCGTAGATCATCTAGATCTCCAACGATATTAGCGCTGGTCAGACTGCGCATATTATGCGCAGTCTGATCAGCGCTGCTATTGTTCGCATATCATTGTGCCATTCAAGAGCTTTCTCATGCCGTGGCTTTCATATTATATTTTTCGAGGATAAACCACATCAAAGGAAGCGTTTAGGCTCCTTATATTATAATAAAATGAGCAAATAGTGTTTAAACACAATTAAAAGTAGGGACAATTTATTTGAAGACTATTAAGTAAAACTGGATTAGCTATAAAACACACATTTTACAGATGTTACAAACACAGATATAGC
Organism: Loripinus fragilis; assembly: GCA_964019695.1. Classification (NCBI taxonomy): domain Eukaryota; kingdom Metazoa; phylum Mollusca; class Bivalvia; order Lucinida; family Lucinidae; genus Loripinus; species Loripinus fragilis. Next base: position 45,593,688 of record OZ026523.1, on the reverse strand, counting down.
TTCAATGTTTAATTTTCAAACAATTTTGAAATGATCCACAATGATACATTTTTAATCTTTTTCTTTTGAGAAAAGGCCCATCTCTAGGCGCCCTGTTAAAAATAAGCTCAAGATATGCACGAAAACTAAGAAACTACTTTTTAGTAGTGTCTGTATTATTCATTTGTATGTACATTGAATCTTTGTCTTTACATCGAACTTCCTGGAAAGGCTTTGATCAGTTTAGGGGGGGGGGGGGGCGCCTCCTGATCTGAAATCCCCAATAGGTACGTTTACTAGCGTTTCGGCTTGTTCGCACCTGTTAATGAAATAAGAGGGCTGGGAATATGATAGGAAGGAACAAATTATACCTGTGGAACCGGTTTTATTCGGCAATGTAGTTCTCACCTCCCTCACGCCCAATCATACTGTATAGGGACAAGTCAGAGCTAGCTTATTTAGGCTGGAAATTGAAATTGCACCTTGTCAGCCGATAGATCTAGCCTGACTAAAGAGAGGCTGACATACTCACTTAACCCTTAAAGCGCCAATCACAACAAAAGTCGTCTGTTTTTTTTCTCGTCTGCTGAAATGTTTAAGAAGCCTCTATGACAAACAGTGTGGACCCAGATCAGACTGATCTGGTCCACCCTGTTTGCTTCTATACTTAATTAGTCGGGAATGTTAGGCAATTATTTGCAGCAGACGACTTAAGAATACGTCATTTTTCAGATGCACTTTTTCGTTAATTCGATCCATTTCAGGCTGCTGAAATAATTCAATAATATTACGTTCTGATGTTCCAGTATATAGGTTTATTGTCTTTCTCTAACATTGATTGTATTATAGTGAACAGTACAGACCCTGACCAGATGTCGCATAGTCTGGCATCTCAATTGGGTCAAACTGTTTGCCAATGTGAAATGCAGTTTACTGATAAAATGATCACGTTCTTCACAGCTGAAATTTCCTTTTCTTATTCTCACCTTTATTTGTTTCATCTGAGTAAGAGGTGTAGCGATGTGCATTGGGTAAATCCATCATAAGTTGTCGTGCTAAAAAACAAAAATACAAGCGAGTATAACCAGGAACTGACACAGTCACAGAGCAACCCAGGAAATAAGAGCCTCGAACCGACAAAACCTGTCTTCGGAGTTTCCGTCAAAACGATACTCAAACCAGGTTCCTCAGCGACAGAGCCTAGCTAGAAAAGCTCAATTTCACTTGTGGCAAGTGTAGATATGATACTTTCCAATATGCGAAATAACAAAGGCGCTGATCAGTCTGCGCGAATGCGCAGCCTGGTCTGCGCCTTTGTTGTTAGCAAACCCCTGAAGAAAGATTTTCTCGCGTTGAGGCAAATATTAGAACACATACAAACAAAGACACGCACGCATAAAATCAAGAACTCTATTAAAGTAAAGCAGCCATCTCAGCCAAATGTTTACAACACCTATCTATGTAGGTTAAGCACGTGTGGTGAAACGGCGATATACAAGATGTCAGTATGTTTCTTGAGCGTTGTTTTGAACATTGCTCAACATTGGGCATTCAAGATTACTTCCTTTTTGCTGAATACTTCATACTGGGCCGACGGAATCGGACATGCTCTAAACCGGTTTATGTCACTTGCTATAGCGTTTTCAGCAATATAAAGACGTCGGACGTCACAAAAGGAAATTAAATTTTTCTGTTGGTTGTTTTATTTAATCATTTTCATAATGAAAATCCGTAAATTAGTACGTTTTGCAAACAGTGAAGACCCGGATGAAATGCAGTTTCTCGCGACAGAAATGCTCTTCAGAGGCGTTACCATTATAGCATGTGACCCCCAAAACATATAATTATAATTTTATTTATATGTATGGGAGAATCGTTTTTTTTTTCTTCTAAAACATACTGAAAGTGGGAGCTACCTATTTTGGTCTTATACTTTTTTGGTCGTTCCCTACATGTCATGATTTTAAGTAACAACTAGCCTATCATGAAATAAAAGAACCCTACTTTTCCGTAACTTTTGCAGGTACTTGTATTTCTTTATTTTTTTTCTCATTCCTTTAAGACCAATGGAATTTCCCATCAAGTTCGATCACTGTGACAGTTAAGTAAGGATGGTCCATTGTATATATTGAGGGGTCAAAGGTTATAGTTTCCTAAAAAAAATATTATATTTCTTTCTATGAAACTCGATTTTGTCTTAGCAAACAGTGCAGACACAGATGAAATGCCGCATTACGCGGCATTTCATCTGGGTCTTCATTGTTTGCCAAAATAACCGTTTGGGTTTTTCTGGTCTCCAAATGGTTGATATGCCAGCATTTATTCTGAAAAGAGCATAAACTACTGCTTATGAGATAGAGGCCATTTTGGCGTTTTCACGATACGAACACACTAATTATAAACAAAAATATTGTAGTGTCACCCGTATTGACAGTTAGGCGTCAAATAAAACTATCGATTATCGGTTATCATCGGCAGATTAGGTGCAATAATCGGATGAGCCTACGATAGAGAAAATAAATCAGATTTACAAATTTTCGTGTGCCAAAACCTTTGCTTACTGATTGTCATTCTGGTGTTGAAAGGAAGACAATGCTTGTTTATTCTGTTTTTGCACTGGTGCTTCCGAACTGAGTCAACAGAGCACGCTAGTTCGCGCTTGTTTAACTGTTCGTAACGGAAGTTGGTTTTGCCCCCAAACCCTCCCTACTATATTAGACTTACTATACCTATATTTGAATCTTACACCTTTACCTGCGAAACTATTGGAGAACTTAACAAAACAACATTAGCGAGTATTTGCTCTATGACACCTTCCTTAAGTGAAGATAAGAAAAATAAATTTATTCACGCTTAATTCAAATATCTTTAGTTATTTCATCGCCGTTATATTAATGACTTTATTGATATTTCTCATACAACCGTTATTTTTGACAATAGAAGCGAACTGTTGTTATTAGCTGGCTAAATAAACCCAGGTATCAGTTTTACAATATTTTGGTATATTTGTCTTATTTCACGGTTTCCATTTAAAAATAAATTTGACCGTTTCAAAACAATCCTATACATAAGTAAATACAATGAATGATTTTAATAAAGGCAATACAACAACACTAATGTAACCTGCGTCATCCATGTAATATACGTGAAAAAATAAGGGAGAAGACTCAGTTTGCTTATCGTTTAACTGCTAGCATTGTTGAACTCACCTCAGAGGTGAGTTCAACATTTACAATGCTAGCGCTTTCAAGCGCTCGTTGTACTGATGCCAGGCTTTACACATTACGAATAAAGATAGGCACCAGAACAACGAGCGCCCGCGAGCACTCGCCTCTCAGGCTTTACACATTACGAATGAAGATGGGTACCAATTAACGAGCGCTCGGCGAGCTCTCGCATTGTTGAACTTGCCTCTGGTATGATGGACCACCAGGTGTTTCGATGGTGGATCGATAGTGACCCGAGATTGCATTCTTGATGGAAAGACTCATAACGTCTTCCCCTGCCCTAGCCCACATCCCCAAAAAATAAATAAATAAAATAATATAAATAAATAGATGCACGGTTAGCCTAATAAAAAAGTAGACTAATTTCCATCTTGCACTTCTGACATCCCCGCTTCGACATATATTGACTAAATGTCACGAACTTTTTGGTTACTTATTAGCCATATACAATCAAATCAAGTCCATGGGACAAGAATTTCACTTCCGCATCCGCCCAGTGGGTAATCAAGGACCCACTTGAACTTTCTTCAGAGAAGACTGATCACAATGACATCATCGTGCTGACGTGTACCAAGTTTCATTTTGATTTATTAAAAATGAAATAGTTCTTGACACAAGTTCCCTATGTTACCCATAACAAGCTGCCGGACGTGATGTGTGGGAGTACAAAAGTCACTACTTGCAATCCTGAAAAAAGCGCATTGAAAATACGCTATTCGATAGATTTTAACAGTTAGCCAAACTAAACGGGCAATGATCGCACTCCCGAATCTTAGTTCGAAGGTGATCTACATAACATTAACGAAATTGATATTTTGCATATGATTCACAGTTTGTAAAATGAAATACATGCGCGGATCCAGAACGTTTTGTCAGAGGGGGTCCAACTTTGCCACTTGATTTTTAGTTGATGAGAGGAGGGAGGATCCAAATATCACTATAAGCGGACAATCATCGACCCGCCAGCGGAACGCCATTTAAATGGCGTTACAAAAGCGTTTCGCTGGCGTACCGATGATGGCCCAACATTGAATGCTGGCTTGGTAGCTTTGTGATTTCCAGGGGATCCAAGAACCCCTATATTTTTGTGATTTTTCGGGGGTGGGGGGCGTCCGGACCCCCTGTCCCCCTCTGGGTCCGCGCATGAAATAAACCCTCCTTACTATCGCCATATAGACATGAATTACAGCACTCGTGAATAACTAGTAGCGCGCACAGCCAGAACAGAAGAACAGAACATATCTTCATTGACATAAAACTCAGGCCACTTACAGGTGGCGTAAGAGCATAAGGTACAAAAACGAAGCATATATATGATATACATAAATACATAGTACAAAGAGCATGCAAAAGGTGAAACTTGAAATCGATCAAAATCAACCCTGAAAGAGCCTCTTATAGTTTACATCAGGTAACTTAATCGACTGTTATTGCTTCATTAAGAAACAAAATAAGGCTTCACATTATTTATTATAGACAATTCACATGATATGACATATCATATGAGTTGTCTATAATCAGGCAATTCCCACGAAATATTAAGCCAAGACATAGTAAGATGTATATTATCATAATGTTTGAATCTTTTAAGGTTAGGCTGCACATGAAAATTTATTCATAATAATTTCTACAAAACTTGACAACTTTACAAGCTTCCTGTTTTTTGCTGAAGAAAATAGTTCTATGAATTCTTAATACTTGGACTTTTGTAAAAATATGAACTTAAAAATTTGTTTCTGTCATTTCAAAATTTAAATCGTGCTTGAAAAGATTATAATTCTTTCCGTTAGAGGATGAAGATAACTTTGTTATGCCACTCCTGAACATAAAGGTCTGATAGAGTTTGAGAGATTTGATTTTTGATAGATTTTGGGTTTTCAATGACTTCCTTGTTTAAAAGATCAGGATTCCCAATAGATATCAAATTTTCTTTTAGACAATGGATCCATTTATGTTGATAGATGCCACCATCATATTCTCCTAGTAGAAGCAAGTATAACCAACAAACTTGTTTAATTCAAATACTGATGTAAGTCGGGCTGGGTTTAGTTTGGCGCCACGGCGCTGAACCATTCCTGGCCTGACATCACATCCAAGGTCTAGTCATAGAAGGTCCAGAGCGGTGTGCGCTGGATCAGCCTTGAATCATATATATGTATGGTTATGGAAATTAGCTATGTAAAGTAAAGAGAATCTGTTGTGCTCCACCAGATAACAGGGAGTTATGGTTAGACATTATATATATAGAATATAATTACTGAACAATATGACCGCCATGATGTATTTTCATGCATGCAATTATCTGTATTATACCTCTTGTTGTTGACTATGTTGACCTAGAGTGAATAAAGAATTGAAAAATTGAATTGAATTACCATTTTGATAGTTTTGTTTGTTTACCATTCACAATATCCATCCAAAAGCCAATCATACGGGTTTTGATTCTAATGTCTACTGCCTTGCAACCTAGTCCTGCATTTAGCATATATGCTGGAGTAGATTTCTTTGAGTTTGTAATGTACCTGAGGAACTCAGTTTGAAGCTTCTCTATAATGTAAGTATTTTCAAACGCCCAGATCTCACATCCATATAGGAGGGTCTGGATGGGGGGGGGGGGGGGGGGGGTCTGGTATTCACTATTCATTAAAAATTTACCCCATCATTCATCACATTAAAATTTTGGGTTATTCATTAAAATAAGACCAAGTATTCATTAACGGTAATAAATGTGGCAAAATCCGATTATTCACTATTGGTTAATTTTTTCTTCAATTCGTTAAAAATATATGATTATTCTCCTTTTTTTCAGGCCCTCAATATTCACTATTCATTACTTTTTGGCTCATTCTTCTTTTTTCATTATAAAAAGGGCCATTATTCACTATCCAGACCCTCATATACGGTAATTGGTAAAATAGTGTGTTCAAAAAGCTGTAGTTGTAAGTCAATTGGAAGATTAAAGTTTCTAATTTTTCATATAAGAGGTGGATAGCCTTTTTGGCTTGATCATAATTATGTTTTCTTGCTTAACAGAAACTTCTGCTCTTAGTGAAAACTACCCCCAAATATTTGAATTCCTTACAGACTGAGATTTTACTCTCACCCATTTTGAAGCTAAAGCGGTCATCATTACGTGTGCCAAATATCAAAAATTTAGTCTTGTCGTAGTTAATATCCAGCTTTAGTCAGGAAAAAAAATCAGAAAAGTTAACAAGTACAGGCATTTTGTGAAGAAAAGGGTTTGACACCTTGAACAGGGGTAATTTGGTATGCTGAATCCGAAAACCAATGTTGGCAAGCTGAGAAATGACATCTTAATGGCCTAATTTGCATATTTTCAAAATGGCCGCCAAAAATCATGGAATTTGACATATAACTGAAATATTATATTTTTTGACAATGTTTTTGCATCCCAAATCATTTGCTTTATGTCCTCAGATCGTTTTTACCATTAGAGTACATGGTTTGGGTGGCAATTTACATAATTGTTCCAGGATATTACCGTATTCATGGTAATAAATGTCGATTTAGTCTATAAAATCATTATATAAACTTGCCTTATTCAGTACCCTGTCTTTTAAATGTTAGATTTATTCATAGCACGATTTTGGACTGTTTACCAGCTTTTCAAGTAATACATTAGAAAGAAACTTTGATAATCAACAAGTTGTTTTGTTTTAAAATAAATATGTCATAATGTCCATGCCCAAATATATGGTACATTTTGTATCTATAAAAAAGTAACAGCATGCTCATTCCTTAGTCCCCTAGGGTCTAATTAGTCCAACCTTGCACGATCACGAAAACTTTTAATGTGTGTCAAATTGTTTTGGGAGACCATCTAAATGGGGAAAATATTGCCATAAAGAATAACCCTATTTGAGCTATGTGAAATCGCATGGTTTCCATGGCAACGCATAATGCGCATCTTAAGAATGGGGATGTCCTTACAAAAGTACTCATATCACAGCAGCAACTCATCTGAAACTTTTAAACTTGGTACCAACTGAATGTTAAGACATAGGACTTTCATCCAATGTTCAGATATGCAAATTATCAAATTTGCATATAATTTGCATATTCATGATTGTTAGTGAAAATATTAGAAATAAAAGAGAAACTGCGGGAGCGCAGTGGATCAGTGCTTGACTCCAGACCGAGGGGCCGCGGGTTTGAGCCTCACCGGTGTCACTGCATTGTGGTCCTTGAGCAAGACACATTTATCCTAGCTTAGTACTGGTTCAACCCAGAAAGACCCGTCCCCGTTTAACTGAAAGATTGTTGATGGGACGTAAAGAATCAAACAAACAAAAGAGAGAAATCGTGAAAATTAAGAGGTTGTACATGCAAATTTATCCACATCTCAGCTGCTTACTATCCTATACTACAAGCCTTGGTACCAATTTAATGCTAATACATATCATGTTTACTTAATGGACCAATATGCAAATTATCTAAAAATTGTATTTATGAATATTAATTAAATATTAGAAATGAGAATGAATTAGAGAACATTTAATAAAATGTGCATGCAAAATTACTCATAGCTCAGCCGCTATTTATCCTAGATTTCATACTCACTTACTTTCTAAACTTGTTCCCAAATTAAAGTCCAGAAAAAGTTCTATAATAGTGTTGTTTGGTATGCAAATTATTTAATTTGTTTATTAATGAGTATTTTTTGAAGATACAACCTTATTGATTCGTTTTCATTTTTTCTTTAGTTTTATATAGTATTCATCAGTATTCATGAATATATTTGTTGGTTGATTGTATAGCTGACCATTGGAATAAAAAACTATGTCTCAGCCTTGATTTGATACCAAGATTAACTGTCTAGAACAATTTAAAGATAAGATATATTAATATTAGAAGTATACCCCCACTAATTTTTCTGCGTTTTTTCTCTCACTTCTAATGTATAAATTAATATTAATACATTTAAAAAATGGATGATTTCACATAATGGCTATTGAATAAAGTAAAATGTCTTAGCTTTAAGTCGGTACCAAGTGTGGTAGTCTAGGAATATTAACAGCTACGATATGAATTATTTTGTAGGTACACCCCCTTAATTTTATTACCATTTTTCTCTCCTTTCTAACATTTAAATTAATATTGAAGAATATAATCATAAATGATTTGCATATCCGATCATGGCATAAAATGTGCTATGTCTTAGCATTTATTTGCTACCAAGTTTGTTAGTCTATGACAATCAGCAGATGAGATATAGGTAATTTTGTAGATATACCCCTTTTAATTTTTATGCAATCTTTCTTTCTTTGTTTAATGTTTTCATTAATATTCACAAATATGTAAATAAGATTTGCATATCAGAGTATTGGGTTAAAGTACTATAACTCACCTTTCATTTGGTACCAATTTTGGAAGTTAAGAATAGTTAGCAGCTGACATGTGGGTTATGCTTTACGTACACCCTTTTAAATTTTCTAACATTTTTCTCTTATTTCTAATGCTTTCATTAATATTCATGAATATGCAAATTAGATAATTTGTATATCATTCTATTGGGTTAAAGAGTAATGTCTCAAATTTTATTTGGTAACAAGTTTGGTAGTCTAGAAAAGTTAGCAGCTTAACTTTAGGTAATATTGTATACACCCTCCTTATTTTTTTCTACCATTTTTCTCTTATTTCCCATGTTTTCATCAATATTCATGACTATTCAAATTAGATTATTTGCATTTTTTACCATTGGATGAAAGTACATTGTCTTAGCTTTGATTTGGTACCCACTTTGATAGTCTATGAAAACTAGCAAATGACATATGGGTAATGTGTACAGGTATACCCCTTTATTTTTTCTACAAATTTTCTTTCATTTTTTATTAATACTCATGAATATGCAAAAGCGAAAATTTGAATATCAGCACATTGAATAAAAAAAACTATGTCTGGGCTTCAATTCAGTACCAGGTCTGGAAGTCTAGAAGTTGCTGCTTAGTTACGAATCATTTTGTAGGTACATCCACTTTCTTTAGAATCATATTGTGTATTTTCACATTATGGGGGAAGGGTAAATTGCTCTAGCCAGTTTTTTCTTTGCTTTTTAGCGACCATTTTGTTTCTCCAGTAACTTACAGCTTGTTTTCCTTGAATTTGTTGAAGAAAGATAAAATCTATGAAAGTATGTGCAGCACGCAAGTGTCAATCTTGGGCTGCTTGCAAATGACCCAGCTACAGTGCCCGATGGGTTGCCATGGACACCATGCAATTTTATGTAATCCAAATAGGTTTATTTTGGGAAACAATAAGACTTTCTGGTATTTAGTGGTCCCATTGAACAATTTCGCATCCATGAATAATCGTCATTGGGTGCAAGGTAAGTCGATTAAGCCCCCTCCTCCCTCCCAAGGTGTGTGTGCGTGTGGGGGGGGGGGTATAGTTATTCCATGATTGTACCTCTATTTTTACTTTCATAAATACTCATGAATATGTAAATGATATAATTTTATTATATGACTATTGGATGTAAGGACTTGTCAAATTGTATCACTGATGATATAATAACATGCAACAAGGACAGTTTGGTGGCAGAATTCAGTTAATCTTTGCTTTTTCTATAATTTTCCCTTATTTTCTGAAATTTTCATCAGTATTGATGAATATGCAAATTAGATAACTAATCTGCATATCAGACCATTCCATCAGATGAAAGTACTATATCTAAGCTATTATTTGCTAGCAAGTTTAATAGTGTAGGGTGAATTGCTGATGAGATACGAGTCATTTTGTAGGTACAGGCCCACTTTCTTTAAAATCGCATACCCCCTCCCCTAGCTGAACCTTACATAATTTTACTTAAATCGCTATATTTTCCTGCAAACAATAGTTATATCATTGTGATGCATTTTTTAAAGTTCTCATTTTAATGAAATCATACCTGACACATTTGGGCCAGATAATATGCATGGACTATCATGAAAAAACCTTAACTAAGTCGGAAGCAAGAATTTTTGCTCAAGTTGTCTCCCCTGATTTCCTCTTGGTCATATTTTTAATTCTAAATGCATATATTGATGTCAGTTAAGATACCAAATCATGAGAAGATGTTTTTGGATTGATTTGTACCAGTTTGGCATCCTTAACATGTTACTCTACAGATTTTTATGGATTTTTCTTTAATTTGGCGGCCATCTTGGAAATATGCAAATAAGATAATGAAGACGCCATTTTTCAGCTTGCCAACATTGGTTTTTGGATTCAGCATACCAAAATACCCCTAATAGGCATCTCAAAACCTTTTCTTCACAAAATGCCTGTACCTTCTTAAATAAGCGTCTTTTTCTGATTTTTTTCCTGACTACTTCTACATTTTAGCATATTCATAAAATACATCTAGATTCTTTTGGAAACTTGTCTCATCTGTACCAAAGATAACTGTGTCATCCACATACAACAGTACGAGGAGCTTAAGGTAGAAATACAAGTCTTCCGAAACAAATTCGAGGGTTATGCACGAGCAACTACGTGCCTTCATGAAATCTTCTAAGTCATTTAAGAATAAAAGTAAGTAAGGATGCAAAGATCAGGAATCGATACAATCAAGTACCACACCTGATCCAGGATATCAATGGGAAAGTGAGAAACTTACAGATAGACACGACAAACGAAAGCCAAGAGGTCAGCCCTTTCCCAGCAGGTGACCACAAAGCACATATAAACAGACGCGTACAAAGACATAGCAAACACAAGACAAATGGCAAACTAAGGAGACAAATTTCCCCCTTGCTGTACCCCACGCAGACAAGGGAAGAAACTTGACTGAGTCCAATTGAATGAGACACAAGATTTGATTCCCTGATACACATTAAAGATTAATCGAAAGAATTTACCATTGATGTTATTCTTCAATAATTTCGACCACAATCCTACTCTCCAAACAGAGTCAAACGCTTTACTAAAATCTACAAAAGAGTAATATAGAGCAAAGGGTATCAGTTTTGATACTGCTGTCAGTATTTTTGCTATCAATTTTATTCATAATTCTTGGGACTTTTTATTTTTCAGTTTTCTTAATCCATGTTGCATTGATTTATTATGCTTATTGATAAAGAAATTCAACTTCCCCTTGGAATTTTTGCTTGCGCTTATAAGGTTCATTTCTGTGGAAGTTGAAGAATATTTTGAATGTTTCCTTTTTGCAAAATGGTACTGCTTCCTGGTATTTCACACTGTTTTCCAAACCAGACCTTTTTGCCTTTCTTGTAATTTGAGTTTGAACTTTCATGAGAAAATGACTGAGCAGACTCGCTGAATATATCTGAAAATTGGTGACATATAGCATTTACTTTATCGGAGTTAACTGAGTTTAGATTGCTGCTTGCATTAACAATGTTATCATGTAATTGAGCTATTTTTACATACTTCAAGTTTTGAACGAACAGTATCTTTTAGTCTTCAGGCAGTTTGGTTTTCTATTACTAATCCCTGTTTTCTTAGTTTTGCAGGGTGCTAATTTCTGTGAAAAGTTAAGAGTAGTACAGTAGTTATCAGGGAATGACCATCTGAAAACAAAGAATCAAGTTCTAATATGTTAAACATATGGACATTTCAATGTTTGGTATTATTGAATAACTAACAAAAGGTTGATTACGAAAATTCATGGGACCAACATTTTTGTCAGTTCTACATCTACCATTTAGAATAAATAAGTTGTTTACCCCAGACAGGCAACGCAATTCAGCGAAACCTACGTCATGCAGTTTGATATCTCTTGATGTCTAGATATGAAAAAGGAGTTCATGTTAAATGCAGTAAGACAGAGTTGAAGTGTATTTTGGTCTTGACCTTTGACGCCAAGTCATATTGGTGAAATGAAACATTTGTTGTCATCATGTTCACACGATATGCAATTATTGTGCTCACTATATGAACATTCTCTATCAGAACCGTGAAAGAGGAATAAGCATTACGAGCTTTAATACAAATCTAAAGTATATATGACCTTGACCGTGATTCAAAGGTCATATCAGCAACTCTAAATATTGGCTGTAATTTGCACACCATAGACAAGCATTGTGCCAAGTATGGACAACCACAAATCAAAGAAATTAGAAAAGGCTTTAAAACCCAAATGGCTTTTGCCTCGAAGATCATATTGACAATCTGAAACACAAAACTCCAGGCTCAATTTCGTGACCTTTATCTTTGACGTCGGTGTTGAGGCTGTATTGTGGAGTCATGGGTTAAACACACCTGCGTACTTAGGTAAACATCTTACCTAAAGCCTCGGTCACACGAGGGCTTAGGACCATGTTGCGACCTCTGTAAGACCAGTCACGTGGTAAAATCGCAAGTAGATCTCATACGAGCGCGCGACAGGTCTTAGTGATTGGGAACAGCAATATTAACAAAATAGGTTCCAGAGAGGTCTTTGAGCATTTTCATGAACCTGGTTCTGCAGTAGATGGTAGCAGCAGATGTATAAATGTCTTTTAAAAGCGTTTTGGTGCTTTCACAAGTAGACGGGATAAACTTGCAAAAATAAGGTGCAAGACTGTCGCACGCTAGTTTTGATTGATCGGGAGTGATCGTGCGAGTAAAAAGCATGAAAATGGGCGGGGCGGAGAGTTTTGAACATGTCCAAAAACCTGCGACCGCGATCCAAGATCACAGGTATGATAGTAGACTAGTATCAGACAAGTAAATAAAGCAATATCAAAAATATGCACAGAACTATGTAAACCTCCACTGCGACTGTACCAATATCTTCAAAAATGTCTGATATATACTTTATTGTAGACAATGGGACAGTAATAAAGTACCAAATATATATGAGCCATGACGCGTGACTTCCAATAATATATGTGTAGACTCAGACGAGCCTGTGCTAGAAACTCCAAATGATGTTTGGTCAGTAGCTTAACAGTCATAGAATATTCTAGCGACTAGCAATCGCTCTGATCAGACTGCGCGTATACGAAGGCTGGTCTGAGCCTTTGCTGGTCGCACATACCACATTGTTGGAAATCCCATGTCACGGCTCATATGTATTGAGTAGTTAGGAGTCTTAGACACGTGGTCGGAAACCGGACTTATTTTATGGTAGTGTTCCATGACATATGGTATGTGTGCTGCGTGTACATACGCCTGTCGAACAATTGAGGACATCTGCTTTTCCAAGCTGACCTGGCAATGTTCGACATCACATTGATCCTATCGTCCTCAAAGCAACTAGGAACAGATAATCTGAAAACACCTCGAGATAACAAAATGTCTTAAAATTATTTTTTTTACCATTAGGCTAAGATCAGCCGCACCAGAGCTTTCGAGACTCGGTTTGAAGTATGAACGCGACGGTAGAATCAGATCAAAACATGGATAATACAGTCCCGCTGGATAGTTGAGCACTGGAATAGTGCGGCTTTCGTGGCGCGGTTCATAGTACATTTATATCATATTCAGAAACAAAAAAGAATAGCAACCTATCATCTACTTTATGTAGGGAGTAGGTCAATAGGGGTCAAGGTCATCCTCCATTAACCTTACAATCAAGCCATGCAATGTCATTCATAACCTCTTACGATACTTTGGTATAAAATGTCTGAACTGTAAGAGAGCCAAAATCATAAAGCCTTCGGAGACAACATGTTAAAACGCAAGATTACAAAAGTCAAGTATCAACTCAAGAAAAATAAATCTTTACATGCTGGGTAAAGAGTGTCGCCTTCTGATTTTCTTCAAAATGACATTTTTTAGAAAAATAACAAAAAAAATCAGAAATACCTCGGTTAGGATCAAACAGTTTGGATCCAGATCAGGTCCGATGTCAGTGATTTTATTTGGCCATTTTTAACGCCTTATATGAGAGTCATTCCCAATCCAAAAATTGCTTTTTTCCCAATTTCATGTACTTTAGTACTTATTTTCCCATTTTTTTTTATTATATGTTTTACCAAAATCCCAAACAAATTCACTGAAAGTGATTGTTGGGCCCGACCTTGGTCTAAACTGTTTACGAGAAACGGCAAGCCTGATCTCGATCCAAAACTGTTTTTGGTTGACACTAGAGTTTCTTCATTTTTTGTGACATTCTATTTGTTTTAATCCTGTATTTACTAAATGGATTCTTCCTCCTGATTAGATACATTAATTTTGGAACGGTCCATTATATATTATAGAGGGGTCACAGCTTATAACTTCAAAACAAAATTACATTTCTTTCTCTGAGAATCCCTTTTTGTCATACATGTAGCAAGCAGCGTAGACCCTGATGAAATGCGTTATTTCGTCTGGGTCTTCACTGTTTGCCAGATACGTCACCAGTATAAATGGTTCGTCAATTATTTTCGTAAAAAATATATTTGTCAGCTGATATGATAACGGCGCTTAATATCTCGGACCCAGTTTATTATGTCCGAGTTAATATGTTTCCCCCACAATCGGTCCTTGTATCTATTTTCATAATGTGTGTATGACAGGAGTGAAGTCTCACATATATGGTGGTTCAAATCTTCGCTGTTCGCCTTTGCGATTAAAGCCTCGGTCACACGAGATCGCGCGATCACCGAATCGCGCGATTGATCACGAATCTCGGAGATGTAAGACTTGTCGCGACTACTAAGGACCAGTCTTTGGGATTTATCTACGGCCTACCGTTAATGTTATTTCAAAAAATGCATTTTATGATTGGTTGTGATAAAATCAGAACGATCATGTGACCCAGCTCGTGAATTTATAATTTTTATCGCAAAGGCGAGCAGCGAAGGATTGAACCTCCGCATATGTGATACTTCACTTCTCTCATACACATTATGAAAATAGATAAAATGGCCGATTTGGGGGGGGGGGGGGTGATAACTGTCCAGCAAATTTTGTTTTTAGCAATAATTGATGAACCATTTATACTGATTGAACATAAATGTGTCCCGTCTGCCAAACAGTGAAGACCTAGACGAAATGACGTATTTCATCAGGGTCTACACTGTTTGCTTCCAGTATGAGAAAGGGATGCACAGAGAAAGAAATGTAATTTAATTTGGCAATTATAAGCTGTGACCCTCTGTATATATATATAATGGACCATCCCAAAATTAATGCATCTTATCGGAAGGAATAATCCATGGCCATTAAGTGCATACATGGTTAAAGCAAATAGAATGCCGCAAAAAAGAAGAATCCTGTTAACTCTTCATCTGCTAGTGTCAACCAAAAGCAGTTGGATCGAGATTAGGCTTGGCGTTTCTCGCAAACAGGGCCCCAAAACACATTGGACCTGATCTGGATCCAAACTGTTCGATACTGAAGGTATTCCTGATTTCTTTTTTGTTATTTTTCTGAAAAGGTCACTTTGAAGAAAATCAGAAGGCGACACTTTTGAAAAGTCATACAAATTTACCCAGCATGTAAAGATTTAATTTTCTTGAGTTGATACTTCAGTTTTTCTGCAGTTTGTGATTGTGGTATTTCCTGATCATACTCACTTACTATTTTTGACTTGTAATCTTGTAAACATATGGTCTCAGTGATAATTTACACATTCAAATCATGAACACTCCAAAGGCTTTGTGATTTTGGCTCTCCTTCAGTTCAGACATTTTATATACGTAGAGTTGTTAATGGAGGATGGCCTCGACCCCTATTTACCTATTATTCTCCCTACATAAAGTAGGTGATAGGTTGCTGTTCCTTTTTTCTGAATATGATATAATGTTTTATAAACCACACCACGAAAGCCGCACTATATATTGTTATATATGCTCCCAGCGCTCAACTATCCAGTGGGACTGCATGATATATGTCTTGATTATACAGCTGCGTCATACTTCAAACCGAGTCACGAAAGCTCTGGCGCGGCTGATCTTAGCCTTTGGCGTTCGCCTTTGTGGTAAGAAAAAAGGTGGGTTTTTTTTCTCTCGAGGTGTTTTCAAAATGAACTGTTTCTAAAACAATCTTTCAACAATAACGAAATTTAAGTGCCAAACAGTTTGGATCGAGAACAGACCCGACGTTTTTTTTGTCTCAAAAGTGCAAGCTTGTCTGAACCTACATGTAGCTGTTCACGATTGTGAAATACTAAAATCTCTTTCCTAGCTGCATTTAGTATGGCAGTTTCAATGTGATGTTGAACATTGCGTATGAACACGCAACACATAAACTATATGTCATGGAACACTATCATCATATAAGTCTGGTTTCAGACCACGTGTCCAAGACTTCTAACAGCATGTAGTAAACACATAAAATAGTTGGTACTGTATTACTGCCCTTTTTGTCTACAATAAAGTTATTAGCCATTTTTGAAGATAATGGTACATTTGTAGTGGAGATTTGCATAGTTGTGTCGGTATATTTTTGATATTGCTTTATTTACCGGGCTGATACCAGTCTACTATCATACATTTGTATATACATTTGACAATCTCAAAGATCTGTGACTGGTCGTATACACCACGCAGGACCGTTATAAATACTGTTATGAGACGACACGTGATCTTGGATCGCGGTCGCAGGTTTTTGGATATGTTCAAAACTCTCCGCCCCGCCCATTTGCATGCTTTTTGCTCGCACGATCACTCCCGATCAATAAAAGCCAACGTGCGACAGTCTTCCGCCTTATTTTTGCATTTTTATCCTGTCTAATTGTGAAAGCACCAAAAAAAGCTTTTAAAGACATGTATACGTCTGCTGCTATCATCTACTGTAGGACCAGGCTGATGAAAATGTTCAAAGACCTCTCTGGAGCCTATCTTGTTAATATTGCTGCTCCCAATCACTCAGACCTGTCGCGCGCTCGTATGAAATCTACTTGCGATTTTACCACGTGACTGGTCTTACACAGGTCGCAGCATGGTCGTAAGCCCTCGTGTGACCGAGGCTTAAGATTATAAATTCATGAGCTGGGTCACATGACCGTTCTGATTATATCACAACCAATCATAGAATGCATTTTTCCAAATAACATTAACGGTAGGTCGTAGATAAATCCCAAAGACTGGTCCTTAGTAGTCGCGACAAGTCTTATATCTCCGAGATTCGTGACTAATCGCGCGATTCAGTGATCGCGCGATCTCGTGTGACCGAGGCTTTAGTTATATGAAATTCCTTCCACAGATAAAGGAGAAATGGAAGTAAGTAAGGGTACAAAGATCAGGAATCCAAACAATCAAGTACCACACCTGACCCAGGATACCAATGGGAAAGTGACAAACTCACAGAAGACACCACTAACGAGAGCCAAGAGGTCAGCCCTTTCCCAGCAGGTGACCACAAAGCACATATAAACAGACGCGCACAAAGACATAGCAAACACAAGACAGAACAAAAACATAAACACGAAATTACAAGCTAAATCCCATGACCTTTAATTGTGACCTTGACGGTGGGTCTGCATATATGTAGTTATGTCATATTTTCTGCATACCGTTACACCAAGTCGAACATTTGACAAATTTTAATGAACATCTTTTAAAGGGTTTAGGAGATATGGAGCGGACAGGAAAGATTTCAAGATTCAATCTTCATGTTTACATAAGTAAACAACACAAGGTGCAATAATAAACAAAGTAATTGTAACAGCATGACGGTAGTAAACAACCAGCTTAATTTACCCTTCTTATTCGTGTGTAAGTCCCAAATACATAGATACAATAAGTATGAGATAGTCCACTTTATTATTTGGGGTGGCACGGGTCGAAATTTCTAAATACGGTGCATTTATATCCATAAGGATTTAACAAACAGTGCTGATCCTGATGTAATGCCGTCTCATGATGGGGCTCGAAAGGGTTACAGACAGATGGGCAGATGGATGGACGAATGAAAATATGGACAGATGATGTCAGTTTTCATAATCCCCTCTCCACTTTGCGACGGGGATTAAAAAGAAAATCTGAAGTTATAAAAGAATGGGATACAACATATGGATATCATGCGACAGTCTGCATGTCTGGCTGTGAACCCAATCACGGTTGATAGCTATGGTTTCCTCTTTAATTGCACAACGGTGGGTCAGGCCTCAGACTTAATGATGACCCTGGCGTAAAGCTTAAGGTGAGTCGTTTTCCTTGTATCATCATAGTGTGTTAATTTGATTTGATTGTTTCTCTGTCATGATCGCTACATTTGTTAGAAAGCCTCCAAGTGAGCTAAACAAATAATGTATAAAACAATAGCTTAAAAATAAAAAAATGATGCTTAAAAATTTAACTATCTCCAGTGGGAATCAAACCCTTGCCATCCCAAATATGAAATAACCATCTTACCACTAGGCCACCGCCTCAGCAGTGTTAGACCCACTTGCTAAAGGTACTTTTTCCATATATTAATAAATTAACTTTGTTCGGCTGCGCTGAACCATTTGTGCAATTTTGCTGGAGGGCATTTTTAGTAGCAATTCTGTGAATTTATTTTGAATTTGGACCAGTGGCTCAGGAGACGCCGTTTAAAGATATTTCTTATCTAGAACTCTAGAGGCCCTTTTATTTAGCAGAGCAGAACCATTTGTGCAAATTTGGGATAAGGCATCATGAGGAACAATTCTGTGAAACTATTTTGAATTTGAGTCAGTGGTTCAGAAGGAGATTTGGTTTAAAGATATTTCTTATCTAGAGCTCTGGTGGCCCCTTTTTCGGCAGAGCGATACCATTTGTGCAATTTTGGTAGAGGCAATCATGAGGAACAATTCTGTGTTTTTTTTAATTTGGACCAGTGGTTCAGATGTCGTTTAAATTTTTTCTTATCTAGAGCTCTGGCGGACCTTTTGTTCAGCAGAGCGGAACCATTTGTGTTATAATTGTAAAGGGTATCATGAGGAACAGTTCTGTGAAACTATTTTGAATTTGGACCAGTGGTTCAGGAGGAGATGTAGTTTAAAAGATTTCATATCTAGAGCTCTGGGGGCCTTCAGGTTCAGCGGAGCAGAACCATTTATGCAACTTTGGTAGAGGACTGTATTGGGAACATTCATGTAAAATTATTTTAACTTTGGACCAGTGGTTCAGGAGATGTTGTTTAAAGCTGCATACTCTGTAACTATGAACATTTTTCGAAAAAAAAATATTTTCTTTTTAAATCATTTGCAAAAGTAGAATAAAGATATGTTGTCACAATAAATCTAACTTCTACAGCTGAAAACTGCATGAAAAAGTGAATTGTCTTACAAAAACAGGTGTATTTTCTCTTGTTTGTAATTATTTGCGTCCCTCCAATAATTCTAGACAGTTGATTTTTAACATAAATGCTGTTGTTTTGGCACTAATAATTCGTTAATTATTACGGAAAAGGTAAAATGTATACCTGAATTTTAGTATTTTTACTGTGTTCTTTTTTTTGTTTTGTTTGATTTGATTCTTTACGTCCACTCAACAATCTTTCAGTTATGCGGGACGGTCTTCCTGGGTTGAACCAGTACTTAGCTAGGATAAATGTGTCTTGCTCAAGGACCACAACGCAGTGACGCCGGTGAGGCTCGAACCCGCGGCCCTTCGGTCTCGAGTCAAGCACTCTACCACTGAGCCACTGCGCTCCCTAATTTTTACTGTGTTCTTGAAAAATAGAAACATTTTTTTTTTTTTAAAAAGAAAAAATCAAAAGTTACAGATTATGCAGCTTTAAAGCAAAAGAAAGACCGATCACAATAGCTCACCTTGAGCCAAAGGCGAGCTCAAAAATATTGCTTTTTTTGTCTGAATATCTTTTTGCCTCCTAACAAACAGTATAGACACTGATGATGCATGATGTGCCATTTCATCTGGGTCGTCACTGTTTTTAAAAGAATAAAGTTAAAGAAAAAGTTTACGGATGCCGCATGACGGACAAAGACAGA
The DNA here is from genome assembly GCA_964019695.1 of Loripinus fragilis. Lineage (NCBI taxonomy): Eukaryota > Metazoa > Mollusca > Bivalvia > Lucinida > Lucinidae > Loripinus > Loripinus fragilis. The sequence continues at coordinate 45,573,690 of OZ026523.1, read as the reverse complement.
TCACAATTACTCTGGACAAAATTCAAACTTAGGAGACTCGAGGCCTGTCTTGGACACCCGCAAGTTTTAAGAAGTTCTAAGATATTTTGCACATATCTTTTTGTTGCTATTTTTACATTATGCATTCAGTGTTCCACCATGGCAATGCTACACTCAGATTAGTAAGCTGGTTTAGCGCTTTACTCCATAACGCCTCAAATACTATTTATTTGAAAAGATTATGGAAAATTGAGCATTTGTGGAGCAAATGCTCAGTTTTCCATATTTTTAAAAGTATTCAAAACTTTACTTAAATGTTCCTTGAATTTTTTCAATGTTGTCTTAAATAGAAAATGAGAGCATGATCTATAAATAGCCTATGTAGTAAAGGGTTAAGAGTTATGCGCATGTGAAAGTGTGAACGGCTGAAGAAAGGGCAGAACAATGGATCAAGCCTATACTAACTCACTTTGTTTGTTTGTTTGATTTGATTCTTTATGTCCTATCAACAATCTTTCAGTTGAGCAGGGACGGGTCTTCCTGGGTTGAACCAGTACTAAGCTCGGATAAATGAGTCTTGCTCAAGGATCACAACAACGTGACGCCGGTGAGGCTCGAATCCGCGGCCCCTCGATCTCAAGTCATCACTCTACCACTGAGCCACTGCGCTCCCTATAACTCACTTTGTGAGCTTTTGTATCAGGTAAGCTAGTAAAATGATAACAAATCCAATAATAGTGTAAATAGTGTATTTTCTCTCCATGTTTAGATATGTTAAATGATTTAAATGATTCTGTCATTACTAACATCAACTCTCAACAAAACTATGCTATGCCAACAACCATACTATCTAATCAAACAAGCATGCTATCCAAATCTACAACCATGCTTACCCAGTCAACATTTGGCCAGTCCTTGAAGCGCCAATCACAACAAATGCCATCTGATTTTGTTGTCTGCCTAAATGTTTTAGAAGCCTCTTGATCAAACAGTGTAGACCCGTACCTGACTGGTCCTATAGGAGCAGTCTGATCTTAGTCCACACTGTTTGCCTCTGTATTTGAATTCGTCAAAAATTTAATAAATATTTGCAGCAGACATCATTTTTCAGATTCATTTTTTGTCTACGTTTTAAGGGAAAAAACATACTTATTGCATATGCGTTAAAGCCCTTAATTCTTAGACAATAAAAGTGGTACCACTGCCTGAGGGCTATTCCAGACAGATCAAATGCTAATCTTTATGAGGTGATTATGACTTTCTGACAGGGGGCAATAAAGTGGTCCCATGAAGGGTATAGGTACTTTCAGATAAAATATTGATATTTATCTCAGTGAAAGACAACACAGGTAAGTCCCCTCTTGATGCCCCTTTCATCCTGTGAGATAATGAAACTGTCCATTTTAGTTAATCCTTTAATGATCTCTATTGGACAGGAATATAGGTCTTTAAGTCATCCTTCAACCCTTTATGTACTAATGAATTCTTCCTTCTGGTTTGATACAATACACTTGGTATTGTCACTTGTATATATCAATGGGTCATAGGTTATAATTTCTAAATAAAATTGTATTTCTTTCTCTGAACTTAGCAAACATTGGAGACCCAGATAAAAATGCCGGCAAGCCTCACATTTTGTCTTTTCCTCAACTTGTTTAATAAATTCAATAATACATGAGCATTTATAAAAGATCCTTTATGTAATACAGATCACTATCTCATGAAAGGGGCCAAATATATTTTCATAGATAACTAACACTCTCTGGCAAGATAGCAGAAATGAAACTGGAAAACACAAAATCAACAAAATATATAACTAAATGGACCATCTAAAAGAACCATATACACGGTTAGGAAACTTCATAAACAGAGCCAGGGCTCTGAAAAGGAAATCTTATGATAGTCTTTCCGGTTCTGTATATGGAGGCTGAAAAAAAATGCCTAAAAACTGTAAGTTTTCCATTGGGTACTTTTATGGTGTAAAATAACGAAAAAAGGACAGTGTAGTGCTCCGCTCTGGTCTTTTAACTTCTTATCTAAGGGCATGCTAGCTGCAAATTGTGCATGTGTTTGTCTGAATCCTTTTTATCGTGAGGTACTTGAAGGTTGTTTACCTCACAATACTAACGATTCAGATAAAACTGTTCACAATTCGCAGCTCACATCAGCTTGGATTGGAAGTTGGAACACTCCATTCTCTTTCTTCGCTATTTTTCACAATAAAAGAATACTTTTTGTTTTTAGGCGATTTTTCAGCCTCAATATACAGAGCCCATGGCTCTGTTTATGAAGTTTAATACCGGTGTATATAATTTAATGAGCAAGTGCAGGGAATTTTTGTCACATACTCAGTATGGGGAAACACATGTTTTTGCTTTTTGTGATACACTGCATGGAATTGGATTCTTAGGTCTTTCCTCTCTGTTCATTCAATCCATGCATCACTTTGAGCCTAATTCTACAATGATAAGTCCGGCAGGTGTTCGCTGACATAATTTTTGTGACAGAGTTTGCTGAAAAAGTGAATTTTCATGAGAATGATGTCCAGTCACTAGATTTGGACAAAAACAAGTGGGTTGGAAAGTAATACATGGATCCCTGGATATGATGACCAGGCCCCGAGTTTTAAAAAAGCTTTTTTCATGCTCAACTGAGCACAGAAATTCAACTGCTCACAAAAACTAAATTACAGACAAATGAAGAAGTGGCTTGATTCAAGTTGTTGGCATTTTAACATATATTAGCACGATAAATTTTGTGCTGAGCTGAGTTGAGTATAACCTAGGGGCCTGATAAAGATAAAAAGCTACTTACTTTTGCGGGAATCCAGGATGCACAAAAGTCATGTGATTCCCCTCTTTGATACTGGTACAGTACAGCCCTTTTATAACACTACATAATGGACCTGGTTATTGGTGAATCATGTAATAAAGGGACAATTGTACAAAATAATTATAGGGAAATGGTCATTTTCCAATACTGTAAATTCGGAACTTTTCGCAAGGATTTTAGAAATAGCGAAATCACTCTTGTCGTTTACTGATGTAGGTAAATCATGCCCAAGTTGCAAATTTTAAATGTACCAAATATGTCTTTTAATGCTATTCCCCAAAATAAAATTCTCACGAAAATTTCCAAATTTATAGCATAATATCTTTGTAAATTTCAATGGTAAAAAGCTTGGGAGCCATAATATGCCTTTATTATATCCAAATCTGTGTTGTAACAAGGTGTGTTATCATAGGATTGCACTGTAGTTAACTAAGTAAAGACTCAGAAAATCCTGCACATTTGTACAGTTCCACCAGAGCCTTCACTGGTCTACAGACAAAGACAATAAAAGCCTCATTCCAAAATTAACACATCCAGCCCCACTAAATAGCTACTTATGCACAGCTATCTAGTGCATAGCTGTATGTATTGATTTTGGTATTAAGTTTTATCATCTTCCGAAGACTGACTTAAAGCATACCGGTATGTGAAAAGTTCTGTTATTTCATACACTGACCCATATATCTAAATAATTAAAATATTCTAAAATGAACCAGAACCCAAACAGCTGACATGATGTAGTATAAAAGCTGCCAACATATATACCTTTTAAACACTATTAGATTCTTCTTTTCAAATCTATATTATAATGTAATAAGGTTTAATTGGCTACAGGTTGAAATATCAAATTATTTTGTATTTCTTCGACTGATTTTGCCTTAAGCAGTACAGACCATGGTGAGATGCCTCATCCTCTGAGGCATCTCATCTGGGTCTTCACTGCTGATAAAGTATGTTTTATGAATTCTTTTATGAATAGCGTTTCTCCAATCAAGTTCTTATCGAAAATACTTTAATATAGTGGACCTATGTGGAATCCTGCCATATAAGAGGATGTGTCCACACTTGTGTGGTCGAATTATATACAACTGTATCTCATCTCCATTTTTATACTACAATCAATAGGCCTGGGTCCAAATATGGTTTGTAATGATCAGTTAAATTGGGCAAGGGTCAGTGTTTTTTCACGGTTGATGTCGGCCATTTCAATGTCTCAATAAAAATGCAAGCCTCTTTCAAACATGGATCATGTTTTGGCGAGTTATGCTGTAAAACTCCCCAACAGTTATTCGTCCTCTTGAAGATGTATCCATAGACAGGCATCTATAACAGAAATGCTGTTTATTCCGTATTGGTTACATTTACGGAATAAAACACATTTTATATGAAAACATTGTTTTCTTAAGAAATGTGGAATCATCTCTATATAGAGATGCAACCAGATTTTTGGTCCAGACTGAATAATTGTTTTCTTAGGAAATGTGGAATCATTTCTATATAGAGATGCTTCCACATTTCTTGAGAAAACAATCATTCAATCTTGGCCAAAATCTGGTTACATCTCTATATAGAAACGATTCCACATTTCTTAAGAAAACAACTATCAGAGATTTATTTAACTTTTTTTTTATTTAAATTATTCCATATTTTAAAGTGCTAAATTAATGTGATATTTAATGTGCTATATGTTTTTTAATTTGCTGTTGTATATGTATGTATGTGTTGATTTTACCAAATAAACATCAATCATCAATCAATCAACTATTCAGTCCGGACCAAAAATCTGGTCACATCTCTAGATAGAAATGCATCCACATTTCTTGAGAAGACAATTATTCAGTCTTTGCCAAAAATCTGGTTGCATCTCTATATAGAAATGATTCCACATTTCTTAAGAATACAATGTTTTTATATCAAAATGCGTTTTTTTCCGTCAATGTAACTTATACGGAATAAACAGCATTTCTGTTATCGATGCCCCTCTATGACTCGGCACCCTTTAATCTTGTGAGAGCTACTGGGGAGTTCGCGACAATAGCAAGTGTTATCCAGGCGCTTTTTATCTACTTTTCTACCAAAATGGCCTACTTGTCAACAAGATTCACAGGAGTGAAGGATTTGTGCATTTTATGATGTGAGAACCTTTTTATTGCAAAAAACACGGAATGGGTATCATTTATAATCATTGCCCAATCATTCCAAGATCTGATTTCCAAAGTGCATAAGTCCAGAGGCTTGCACGAGTGTTGGAAATGATCATGTACACTGATGCGCGATGAAGCGAAAATTGCGTTGACCCTTATGAAGTTTAAAGGCCTCGATATTCACCTTATACGAGAATATAGCTATTATTATTGGTCTTTCTGTGTAGTTAAGATGTCAAAGTTTATTTTGATACCACATTTGTATGGATACATCCTCTTATAAGGCAGGATTCTACATAGGTCCACTATATTAAAGTATATCCGTTCTTATCAAATGTTATTTTTCCCATTTTCCAGTGCAAAATCTATAACTCAAATCAGGGGCATATAATTTCTCTAAGAGAAGTTGTTTGCCCCTAGGAAAATACAAAAGAATAGGAAAATTCTTAATCAACTATTGAACCAAGCCTTGCATCTTGTTGTTTGGTTCAAACGAGTTTAATAGATTAATTAATAATGTGCACAATGTAAGATCCTCTATTCAGCTCACATGCAACAAATATTTACATATAATTATTATTTGGGCCTCTGAATGAGCTCGGACCCAATAAACATAGACCAATCCATCTCCTTCATAGCATAAAATCAATACCGAGTTATGAAGATGATGGACATGTTTAAAATAAAGAATATGGACCTAAAATTAAACAAAATAATTTTTTATCATCTTTAGAAAATTCCAAAAATGCTATTAAATGGCCTTGATGTTCACATTTGGCCTTGAGTTTCACATTTGACATACCTTAAAATAGTGTCTCAACTGATTCTAGAATCTGTGTTGAAATTTAAAAAATCCCCCTTTTCTTCCTTACAAAACATTTTAAACTGTCAAGCAGAATACCCTTTTAAAAATGATTGGGTTCAATGAGTGTCTCATCGAATAGCATTTGCAAATTTTGCTCTCAAAATTAAGAAACAGATAGTTTAACTCAACTAGAATGTGCGATGAAGGGGATGTATTAGTATGTGTGATATTGCTAGAATGCATATTGCTTTGTAAGTTAAATTTATTAGCCATAAACTCTTTGTATACTATACTAATGGGTTCTTCATACTGGCTTAATACAATGAACATGGGATGGTCTTTTGTATACATATCTAGGGGTGTCAGGTTAGTTTTTATTTTTTTATTTTTTAATTTGTATTCTCTTGCCTGAAGATCTTTTTTACCTATACAAACAGTGTAGACCTGATGAAATGCCGCATTATGCAGCATTTCATCTGGGTCTCCACTGTTTGTAAAAGTACCAATTTAGGGGTTTCCTAAATACAAAGGTTAAGCTGGTCAGATCAATGTAAGTCCTACATATTTAGTAGTTTATAAAAATGCCATTAATCAAGTGATTTTGTATTGGCCCAGTAACAGATACTCAGTCAGCTGTATTGGCCCTCAGCCTAGGGCCAATACAGCTTACCTAAGACCTGTAACTGGATCAATACAAAATCACTTGTTTAAATACAATAATAATACTGATTAATGCTTGAATCTGCAAGCTACTTGGATGATAACTAGACAAAGGGAGATCACTTCTATTGCATGTTAAAACCCAACAATTGGTCATACTTCATAAATGAATTATTGCCAGTATCAAACTATTTAAACAGAATTAACTTTCCACTCAATATCTAATTGACTCTTCCATTTCCAATTGTAGGGTTGTTGGGTGGTATTTTTCATTCTTATAAAATATTAATAGAAGATACTGTAAGTAAACAGTAATGACCTTGATCAGACGCCCATTCTGTAGCATCTGATCTGGTTCTATAAAATGTTTGCCTATTTCCCATTTACAGGATGGTGGGCTTATATATCTTAAAAGTTGTGTGACAGGGATCACCAATTTAATTTGAAAGAATATTATCAGTATTGATAATATAAGAATAATCATTAAACAGTTATAGATTTAAAACTTTTAAACTATTGTCTTGAGAAATATTTAAATTTCATTTTTTTTTATTGAAATTCTAATTGAAAATGTTATTACTGGATAATAATGGGAAACAGGTACTTTGGCAAACAGTGAAAAAACCAGATGAAATGCCACAGAATAAGGCATTTCATTGGAGTCTGCACTATTTATTAAAATAAAAAAGCAATCTACTGGGACAGAAATACATCACTTGAAAATTCTAAACTTTTTGTCTGTTTGTTTTGTTCAAATATTTACATCCCAGTCAACTATTTTTCATTCGTGTCTGGACGGGTCTTCTGGGTTGAACCAGTACTCAAGCAGCAGATGGAGTGACTCCACCGGTGATGAGGCTAGAACTAGCAAGCCTCTGATCCCCAGTTTAATGCTCTACCAACTTAGACACTGCACTGCGCTATGTGACCCCTTTATATGTATATTGAACCATCCAATGTTTCTTGTATTCAACAAATGGAATAATCAATCAGTAGAATAAGGTTTAACACTTGGGCTGCTAATCGAGGCTAAATATCATCTGCTGTGTCTCTGGTAGTACATTTAAAATGCCTCTGAAGCAAAGTGTGGACACAGATCATAAAGGAACAGTCTAATCTGGATCCACACTGTGTGTCTGTATGCCAAAATTAGTCCTTTATGTAAACATTAACTTGCATCAGATGACTTCATCAGAAAACATTTTCAGGTGCATTTATTTCGTAGCAGGCTAAGGGTTAAAGATTGCGTATAGAAATATGAACAGACTGACTGGATTCCGTCTTAAAAGCACACAAATAGAGCCCAAAATAAATAGCACAGTGATGAAAAAAGATTTAAAACACAAATAACTAGCACATACATACAACAAATATTTTGGATGCCATTTGAACAAGGGGCACATTCCACATAATCCAATACCCGCTTTGTAAAGGAAAAGCATAAAAAATTCTTTAATAAAGGGAAAAAATTTGCGTCACTTCCAAAGGCAAATTCTTTCCTTTGAGTCAAAACTTTCATAACCCAATATGAAACACTGGTGTAGCCAGAACGCTGAAAAAGTTACGCACATTAAATGGAGACTACTGGATAAAGCAGTGGTTCTATTCAATTGCATCCCTATCCAAATAGGAACTTCTCTTAAAGGAAAGAATTTGCTCACAAAGGGAGCAAATTCTTTCTTTTAAGAGCAGTTCCTTATGGTATGGAAAATCACTTTTGCACCACATTAGGTGATGACCTCCCTTGAATGTTACCATTTTTATTTACGCATGTGTGTTAACTGTGTAATGGGAGCTACGCCAATGTGCAAAGGGAAATAATCTATAAAGTCTCATAATTTGGCTCTTCTGAAATTACACTATACATCAAACACTACGGTAAATGTTCTAAAATCTCAAACACTTTTCTTTTTCTGTTTTCAACTAAAATGTTGGTTTTCAGGGCCGGAATTCACAAAAGCTTACCAGAATATCAAACAGGGAAGCAGTCTGATTGGTGTCTGCCCTGACAGGCTGTTTGTTTAGCCTTCTTGGCAGGCAGCTGGTATTTAGAATTTCCGAACATTTTCCGTACATTTTCCGTACATATACAATTATGAAATATTGATATAATGAATACAAACTGCATGCAACAAATATATTTAAATAATATTCCCAACCCCATGAGCAAACAGTTTAGACTAAGGCTAGCTACCCTTCCTAGTATAGCTATGTGTCTGTCCTGTTAAAAATCTTATATACTGAGGGAAAAAAGTTTAGTTATATACTTTGGGGATTCATAGTTTAGAAGAAATAGGATTTTTAATTTTATAATGTCAAAAATAAAATGTTGACAAATAAATTATCACGAGTACCATGACATTAACAGGTTGACATTTCACAATATGTAAAGTTTGATTTTACGTCCCCTTGCTAAATCAGCTTATCTGGCAATAACGTGATTAGTTTTATGCTAAAAGTTTCATTTTTCTGTCATATGTTTAGATCTAAAAGCTAAAAAGTGAAAACCAGTTTAAACTGAATGTTTTGTTCACCCTTTTCATACAGTTTTTAGTTGAAAATCGTATTTTTTTCAAATTACCTCCCTTTCAATTGAATAACATATGAAATTAAAATGCTCAGGAGATAAAATCCTTGATATGAAATTGGATTTTTGTTTCTTTGGACCTCTTGCCGATAGCCATTTTCAAACAACTGACATGTTTACCAACCTGCTAACTATAAAGATCTAATGCTTAAAAGATCGCCTATGTGAAACCCCATTATAACTAATTGCTAAACTTTTTCCCTCAGTATAAATAGGTTATATTTCTGCATCCAATACAGTTCAGTCCCTTTACAACAAACTCATTTTAAATGGATTTGGATATAACAGTCATGCAGTGGCTTTCAAAAATTTTTTACCATGGAATTTTACAAAGGAATTATAGGAAAATGACCATGAAATGGTCATTTTCCTATTATTCCTTTGTAAAATTGTTTATGGTCACCTTACTATAATTCCTGTCAAATTGTCCTTCTGTAACATGATTCACTTATAACATGGTCTATTCTAGTGGACCCCTACTTAGTGGACTCCTACTATTCTAGTATGTTATGTATGGTAATGTTCTAAAATTCTGAACAGGCTTGATGCTCTGATCGCAAATAACATGTTGGTTATCAGGGCCAAATTGCACAAAATGCTTGTCAGAGTAGCACACAAAGAAGACACTGATCAGACTGCTTCTGATGTTTGATCTGGGTCTGCACTGTTTGTCGAGGCCTTGATCGCAGGCAACTAGTGTTCGAACATTTAGAACATCTTCCATACATGAGATTTTGTTACTTATCAAATATGGGAGAAGCCAAGGCTCTGACAAGCCTGTGCAGCTGCACAGTCTCGCAAGAACCTTCCCGGCTTGAACACACAAAGAATTAAAGTAGATAAAGGTTCAGGCAAAAATTGAAGTCTCTAAACCCACTAGATAGCTGTGCATGGATGTCTTAACCATACCATGATAACGACCATAAAGTTGAAAAATTTATTGAAGATGACTGAACTGGAATTTATAAAATTTACAGTTAATGTTCTATAATTTCACACACATTTCTCTTTCTGTTCTCAAATAAATGTTGGTTATTAGGGCTGGAATTCACAAAATGCCTGTCAGAATAGCAAATAGAGAAGACCCTGATCAGACTGCTTCTTCAGAAGCAGTCTGATCTGGGTCTGCTCTGTTTGTCTCAGTCATTTTTTAGCCGGCAACTACTAGTGTTCGGAATTTTAGAACATGTAAAGTATATTTTTTTTTGAATCAACCTGCAGGAATCTGATTGGATGAAAAAAGTAGGTTGACAGTAAGTTATTGGCTCGCAGAACAACTTGAAAATGAAAGCTAAAAATAGAAATGTTAATCTTTAACAAAAAAAATAACAGATTTATTATTGCTAAAAACAAATATACTAACAATCATGAATAATACCTAGGCTGAAACCATTAACCTATACAGGACTTTAGTTAAGAGTGCAACAGAAAAATAATTTTCTTATTTCTCAACAAAAACAAATGTTGTGGGTACTCAAAAGAACCGTCTCAATGAGACGGTTCTTTTGAGCACCCAAAACATATGCTAAAAATTATGGGTAAGAAAATATGTACAATTTTTACGCTGAACTTTTTATCTAAACCTGTGCCTATATTAGGTCACTGCTGAACCATAACACACAAAACCCATACCTTTAGGCTTTTGAATGCAGACAATGAAGGGCCAGACCAGCAGGTGCTTTTGCACAGACTGCTCAGGACCTGCATTTTCTGTCAATGCATAGCATACTGTACTATGAATCTGCTCAACAAGATGACCAAGATGACCCATGCATAGCAAACGGACTTGAGTTTTTGCCAGTCTTCGTAATATAGTACATGTATGTAACTTTTAAGAGCATCAACAGACTGAATATGCCTGAAGGTAACTTATCGTGTGTTGTGGCTAAAATTGCACCCGTCTTTCTTATTTGCATGCCGGTATGGCTCAACTCAAAATACTCAGCTACAGAGACTAGCCAGAATTAAGACATCTAGTTGTAGCACATCTTCACCAGCGAAGGTTTCGTCGTATCTACCTTTCGACAAACCCTTCGCCTCACGACCCTCAAAATTTATTATTAGCGCAGACTAATCGTCCAATGAAAACGCCAGGAAGGATTTTTTCGATAATCCCTTCCTGCCAATCAGATTAAATGTAGCAGTTTATCGGCATCTAATGTGCACCGCCTGCTAAGTCTCCATAAGTCCAGATAAGCAAAGATTTTGGTCGTAATATTATTTATTTTTCTTCTATAATTCAGTTCAAAATTATGTTATGGGTGCTCAAAATAACCATCTTGATGTGACAGTTCTTTTGAGCACATTAAACGTACATTTTAATTGCTAAATAAGAAAACTGAATGTAAATTAATCACGCCGTTTTATCTGGAGGCCTGGTGTTTATCGATTTTTTGCACCGCTTTGTGATTGATCATATTAATTGTTACTATTTTCGGCTTATGACGTATTAAATCGGAGAAAATCAAAGCTGCGAGGCCAAGGGTTAGATTAGACAATCGCAATCCTTGGTAGGACAAGATGGTTGTAGCATGGGTATCTATTATACAATAACAAAGGTACTGATAAGCCTGTGCAGATGCTTAGGCTGATCTGTGCCTTCGTTGTTCACACATAAAAAGGTTCTTGTATGGCTATCAACAATTGCTTTTCGGCTAAAATTTCTACTTAAATGGCTAAGAACTACCAAATATGGTTAAAAACTAAAACTATGGCGTTAAGATAATAAATAAAAATATGGCAATGCTCAGTGTAAATATAATGGCACAGTGTTGAGTGTCCAAAATAAATTATAATTTGCATTTAAAAATGTACAAAGTCATCAAACTGTAAAATAAAGCAAAACTTCTGCTCAAAACAAGTTAAGCCCCAACTAAAGTTTTCATTCTCATAAAAATCTAAATAAAATCAACAGTATTTATTTCACCATTCATAATAAACTGGATCACGATTTTAGTAAATCAAGCAACTTTAAGCTCCCACTTTTGTTCTAATAGGCATACTGTGCGCATAAGATTTTTTTTCAAATTTCTTGACATTCTATTGCAAACAGTGCAGATCCAGATCAGTCGGCTTCACCAGAAGCCAGCTGATCAGTATCAACACTGTTTTTCAAGCACACAATGAATCCATATTGAAAATGATAATGCAATAACAATGGATTGACTGGCCTGAAGATCAAAATTGAGCTGGGGCTTAGCAAAATGTACAACAAGCTTTATTCTAATGCACTTGCTTTTGTAACGCGACGTCAGATTGGACGTCAAAAATTTGCAACAGTATGTCTTGCGATATACTGTTGAAAACAGTTTGAAGTCATCAATTACGTCACATTTTGCTGGACAATGTGCAGCTTTATGCGACTTGCAGGGCTACAATTTGAGACAAGACTGCAGAAGTGCATTAGAATGGGGATAACCATATTCCAAATTATCATTTGGTGAGGTATATCGTCGGATATACGTTCGGAAATCACGTTTTACGTCTCAGCTCACGCGTCGCCGTAAAACTAAATTTCCGACCGTATATTCGACGATATACCTCTCTAAATGAAAATTTGGAATACAGTTATCCCCTAATTGATATTTGTCAAACTTTTTGAGGTTTTCTAAAAAAAAAGATTTTCTGCAATAAAACAATTGAGCCACTCAATAATTACTGCGTAGATTTGTTTTCCCACATCCTAATGTAAGTCTAGCATGTATATTTCACCAGTACAGTCTAATACAATATGTTGAAAAAACAAAAATTTTCATATAATACTTTAACAAGCAATAATATCCCATAATTTTCCCTCTTTACAAAACCAATAAGTATTGTTGTAAAAGTTCAAAAGCTGGACCCGTGGTATAGGTTACGCCATTTCTGAAATAGAAAGCAGAATGGGTAAACCTGACAATAAAATTGATGCTCACATGAGTTTACTCTTAATATGCTGGGTAATTTTGCATGCATTTTTATCATCCACTGACTTTTTTCAAAATCAACTTTTCAAAAAAATTCTTACAGGAATACCATCAGTGTCAAACAGTTTAGATCCAGATCAGGCCCAGCATTTTGTTGGGAAATGTTGGGCCTGATCTGGATCCAAACTGTTTGCAAAAGTTACCAGCAGACAATGCAGGCAAAGGGTTGATGGCGAATACATGAAACTGTGTGAATGCACAAAATATGAAACCCGTCAGGCCTTTAGTAAAGAGTGCATAACAGAAAAATAATTTTCTTATTTTGAAACCAAAACACAGTTGTGGGTACTCAAAAGAATCGTCTCAATGAGACGGTTCTTATGAGCACACAAAACATATGCTAAAAGTTATGGGTAAGAAAGTATTTACAATGTTACGTGGAATTTTTTGGTTTATCTAAAACCTGTGCCTGTGCAACTTGTACAGGTTTCATATTTTGTACATTTCCCATGAGTGTAAGAGCAAAAAAGTACTATTTTAATCTTAACCTTTTCCCTCATAAATATTCATGCTAAGCTCCACCCACTTTGAATAATAATATAAATAAACTTGCATGTTTGTACATAAAAAAAGAAATTACTTGCCAGGTCCACTAGTGTATGATATCTAATCATATAAGTAAACAGAGAAGACACTGATCAGGTAGTTCTTATATTACAAGAGCTGTCTGATCTGGGTCTGCTCTGTTTGCAAAAGTGTTAAAAGGCGTCTCTATGAGGTAAAGAGTTAAGTTGATAAGTTTAAAAAAAAAATGTGTTACTGGTCCCCGATTTTCATGAAATTTGGTCAACATATTCAAAACATATACATGGACAGTTTTTGTGTTGTAATGGCATCCTGAATTGACGAAGTCTGAAACATGGTGAAATTGAAATGGATTTTCGAAGGCCCGATTTGGAGCTGAATATTGGCACTTTCCCCAATTAAAAAATGAGCGAAAACTTCCCAAAATGGTGTATATCATTTCAAATTTATTAGTTCTACATTTTGGTGAAAAAATCATGAAAATCCTTACAAAAATAGCAAAGTTACAGATGCATGAAAATTTGCATAAAATGTGAATGAAAACATGTTTTCATTCACATTTTTATACAAATTTTCTTGAGGTTTCATGAAGGGCAATTGAAGCAGCTAATTTCTTATATATCCATGGCTTTTACTCCATTTAAAATTGCAGTCCACTTCTTTTAGACTGCATCAAGCTTTCCCAAATGCCTTTTCCCCAAATTAACAGGCCCCTGGCCCCAACTTCAGAAAGATAAGAAAATTTCACTGAAACAAAACATACAGTTGAAATATTCAGGTAAATCATTGCCCGTCCACATATTACTAATACAAACAAAGCCATTTATAGTATAAACTAACTTATCATCAATGATAGTGTTAATTCATGACGCATTTCAGCGTCATTCAGTTATGTAATTCCAAATACTATTGAAATAATTATAACAGGGTACCCTCAGGTTTGATAGTGATATCATACACAATGTCATAAATTGACAGTGGAAATCAAATGCACCATAAATATAGAAGTCATACCCCAGACAATAAATCAAAGTCCAACAGTGAGTAGAATCCCATGTTAATTTCCCAAACCTTGTAAGAGCCCCATTCATCATATTTGAAAGTGTAAGTCACAGCTAAGCTAGAGGATGGGATCTCATTTAATTAAGATCAGCTTTCATCATATAGTTATTCTTACCTTTGTAAGTGTAAGTCACAACTAAGCTAGAGGCTGAGATCTCGTTAAATTAAGATCAGCTTTCATCATATAGTTATTCTTACCTTTGTAAGTGTAAGTCAAAGCTAAGCTAGAGGATGGGATCTCATTAAATTAAGAACAGCTTCCATCATATAGTTATTCTTACCTTTGTTAGTGTAAGTCAATGCTAAGCTAGAGGATGAGATCTCATTAAATTAAGGTCAGCTTTCATCATAAAGTTATTCTTACCTTTGTTAGTGTAAGTCACAGTTAAGCTAGAGGATGAGATCTCATTAAATTAAGATCAGCTTTCATCATAAAGTTATTCTTACCTTTGTTAGTGTAAGTCACAGTTAAGCTAGAGGATGAGATCTCATTAAATTAAGATCAGCTTTCATCATAAAGTTATTCTTACCTTTGTTAGTGTAAGTCACAGTTAAGCTAGAGGATGAGATCTCATTAAATTAAGATCAGCTTCCATCATTTCATCCACCAAAGCCTGTAAGAACAAAATGACACATTGAATTGTTTCAGGTGTCAATCATGGTTTGAAGATGACACAGCTTTTGTTCATGTGTGTTTAACATAAGTACTTGGCAATCTTGTTTGTCATTGGAATTGCAAATCTATGACAATCTTGAACAGAGAGGCACAAAAGAACTTCTTGTGCCGAACCATATTCAAATTGGGCTAGTAATTAGTTTTCTTTCCTAATGTATATGATATTCAAATAGGGCTAGTAATTAGTTTTCTTTCCTAATGTATATGATATTCAAATAGGGCTAGTAATTAGTTTTCTTTCCTAATGTATATGATATTCAAATAGGGCTAGTAATTAGTTTTCTTTCCTAATGTATATGATATTCAAATTGGGCTAGTAATTAGTTTTCTTTCCTAATGTATATGATCATCTTGCCTCAATACAGATCTCCTTGCAGCAGTGTTTTTGACAGATAAGAATAATTTTAAAAAAATCTTATTAGAATGTCACCAGACTGAAGTTGTATATTAAACTTTATTCTTTGTTTGCCTGATTGATTATGAAAATTGTTAAAATTCAAGAAACAACACAATTTTATCTCTATCTCAAGATTTTAAAGGTTGCATCTTCAGCACAAAATATAACTCATAAAAATAACTTATGACCCTCACCAAACTGTAAACTTTTCGCATTAATTTTCAATGTTCTAAAATTTGGTCAAGCAAATCTCGGGTTCAAAATAATGCATATGATACAGTAAAACCAGTCTAAAACAGCTGCTCAAAAATAGACAAAACAAAGATCTTCATGTGTGGATCCAGGCCCTACAACCAGAAAACAGTCTGGACAACATTGTTTTTTAAATTCTCAACTTACTTTACAGTTTACAGAGGGGGTCCAATGGTTTTATTACCGAAAAAAATATACTTTTCCAAGGATCCAGAGGGGATCCAACATTTTACAGGGGGGGGGGGGGGGCGGGGGGTCCAAATGCTAATTACTATAGAAACCCATATAACTTGTTATTTTCCCCCCCCCCCCTCTGGATCCGCACATGATCTTAATGACAAACGGTAGCTTAATCAATGAAGGTCAGAAGTATTGCTGAATGCTCCCCTTGGAGCATTCTGCAATACTTTTGACCTGCATTAAGTGATAATTGGTCTTGAAAACCAATTTTGGTCTTTTTGAGAGTGGCTGTTTTAGAGGTTTTTCTGTTATGTATTATAGCCGATCACTCAAAGCATCTGTTCCTTAGAGACATAGCTTAACAGTTATCTGAGTCTTTGAAATTGCTGTGCATTTTTTCATGCTGCTGACTTGAATATTGCAGATGACAAAAGTTGTTGCCGACAAGGAAAGAGTTCAGTTTACAATTTCCCAGCTGTGGGAAAAAAAATGAATTGCTAAACAGTTGTAATTATAGCATTAAAATTGGACTCACATTAAAGTCATATTTTGGCTGCCAGTTCAGTACTTTCTTGGCTTTAGAGCTGTCACCAAGTAGCTCCTCCTGAAATAAATAGAATTAAGGTGTGTTTTTTTTATTATATTTATGATAGGTTTGATATATAGTCTTAGTAACAATGTCCTCATTACTTATTATAATACACACAAGACTAAATTTTAAACATAATAATTAACCCTCATCGATTGATCCTGCCAATTAATTTTTGTCCTGAAACTGTTATCTTCTTTGTATGTCTGCTGCATATATTCAAATGCACTTCAGACTACTTTTGAACATGGGGCAAACACTATGAACCCTGATCAGACTGCTCCAAGAAGCAGTCTGATCTGTGTCCATATTGTTTGCAATACAGGCTATTAAAGTACATAAGCAGATGAGATAGCAGATATTAATTGTAATGAATGGTGAATATGGAGTTTTAGTATTACAAGGACAAAAGCCAACTTTTAGCTCTCTTATCAAATTAATCCTATCCTCCGCCAAGGTTTGTTCATTTGTTTGATTTGATAATTTACATCCAAGTCAACATTTTTGAGTCATGTCAGGATGTTACTTGGGTTGAACAAGTCTTTAGCGGAGGATATGAACACAGTGTTCAGTAAGGCTCCCAATCTCAAGTTGCTCAAAAGGTGGCATAAGGGAAGTAATCCAAAATAAAATAAAAACTTTTACAACTTTCCCCCAACACACAGTATGATATAAATATAAACTCACAACAGAATTTTATTGGTACTAAAAATTGGAATAAGCATTCAAAAGACTGTGTTCTCATTCTATTTAACGTAGTACGGGACCCATTGAAACGATAACCCAGAGTTTTTATAAAAGTAAGAGTTATCGTTATTTTTTGCCTTAAAATGTACAAGTATTGGCATTCACAAAAACGTGCGTATCGTTTATCAACACATCTGCATGACCAAGTATATATATAGGTCCACGCCAACGAGTTGGCGGAGCTCTATTGTGTTTGGCTTGTCCGTCCATCTGTCTTTCCATCTGTCTGTCCGTCCATCTGTCCGTCCTTATGCTGGTGTGGTCACTCTAACTTAGTCATTTTCAATCGGATTTCTTCCAAATAACATATATGGATTGCTTGCATCAACTCTGATTCAAATTCAAATATGGATTTTTTCCGACAAATGAAAATCAAGATGGTTGGCAAAATGGCGGCCGTCTATCAGTTTGCATCCATCGTGGTCACTCTTACTTAGTCACATTTAATTGGATTTCTTCCAAATTTCATAAATGGTTTGCTTCCATTAAGTGATACAGGACCCATGTCAAAAGATAACAGAGTGTTTTTAAAAAAGTAAGAGTTTATCTTTATTTATTGTCTTAAAACGTACAAGTATTGGCGTTCACAAAAAAATATCATTTATCAACACATCTGTATGACCAAATATATTTTGACCGTCTGGTCCAGTTTCATCTCAATGCGTTCCGAGTTATACTGGTCAGGCAATTCTGGTCAGAAAAGTCAATATTCATGCGTATTCAATGTATGTACTATTAGCTGATTAAGTGTCTTGCCCCATGACACAACACTTTGACTCTGGTGATTCACAAATTAATAATCCTTCGATCCCTAGTTTAACACTCTAAGAAATGCTGAGCCACTGTGCTTCTTAAGTCCATTATCTTTGTAAATATGACGTCGTAGGTGGGAGGGCTCAATTTTTTTAGCTTGGGTGAAACCCAAGAGCAATGTATTGGACACTGTGAGAGCGCTCGCCAAATGCTGGGGCGTGCCTTTTTGCTATTTTAAGCTAGCCAGTGGGCAGTTTTTTGACTGAGGCTTATTTTGTATTTATATATGCGAGCTGTGAATAATCTAATATGGCCGTTCACATATGCATGCTTGTCTCAGCATTAACTAATTGCCTTTATGAAAAGAACTAAACCCGTGTATCATCTCTTCTTTACCCATTGCCACATTGGTAGAATGTTCAACTTGAGACCAAGTAGTCCCTGGTTTGGGCCCTATTGCTTGTTTGTTTGTTTACTTATTTATTTGTTCGTTTGTGTTTTTCATGGGAGTGATATAATGACATGTACCACTAGTGGTTTACAAATTTTGGTAACGCTATCACGTCGCTATGTAATGACGCCCGTAATGGTTTCTCATATAATTATATGGCAACATCAAAGCATAGTTCCACGCAATTTCTAAGCGCGATTTAAAAGTAGTTTTAGGGTCATACAATAAATAGAACCTAACAGTCGTGCTCCTGTATTATTAAATTTATCAAGCTTGTCACGAAAAAGTGACAAATTTCTTGACAAGCCTCGCATTTCATCTCTTTTTACAGCTCGTTTAATAACTTCAATATTGGGATCAAACGTGATTTTCTATGCATTACCACCTGCTAGAACACCAGGGTGGTGTTGAAACCCTAACATGAAAGGCGAGGGTTATGACTACCCCTTAGGGGTCTAGCAGATGATAGTGTATCAGAAAACCACTATTGCATTAGGTCATTTTCTCGTTTGAACACTTGCAACAACGTTTTCGAAATACAACCTTTTTCCTGATCAAAGACTTGCGTCATCCTGACGACACTTCTATACCCGTTACTGCTGATGACGTCAATTTTGTAACGAATCCAGAATACTTATACTGTACGTAAAGTAAAGAAAAAAAAAAGAAAAGAATGAAAGCATCACAAAAATGCTATGAATCATCAGCACGTGAATTGCCTCTCTCTCTCTCTCTCTCTCTCTCTCTCTCTCTCTCTCTCTCTCTCTCTCTCTCTCATACACTCACCCTCATTTTGGCATACACACCAGCGCGCACGCACGCACACACTTATAAAGGTCTTTAGGGGTCCTAGAACGTGCCAAATGAGGAGTAGACAAATAATAGGCTTTTTTTGCACACAGACATCAACTCAAACAATACGCTGTCTACGCACACGGACCTAAATTAAACAATGAAGCAGGTATGGCACTCCATGCCTGTTTTTATTTCAGAGGTAAAAAAAGAAAATAGCACAAAAAAGAAAAACGAGCATGGTGACATATGCTTTTTAATTAATTATAAGTTTCCATGCAAAATTTCCTTCAAATTAATAAGTTTTTTGTTTCTGTAGTTACATTGTGTGACATTTTTTATTCTAGATTTAAACGATTTTTTGGCCTTAATGTTTTTTTACAAAATAGATTTTTGCTTAATAAATAAGCAACGTGCTTTTTTTTTCGCTGTTTTATGTTTTCTTATATTAGCCAATAGCATGTAGCGTATTCCCAGGAAAAAATATGGCATTTCTCACTTTCAACTTTTTTAAAATATGAGAAATTGATATTTTGAAAAACTCATATTTTACGATTTTTAAAGTTTAATAACTTTTTAAAAAGCACGGTAAGGTCCTGTTATTTTTGTCAAAATAGATGAGTTTTGAGCTATTTTTTAACATGTCAAAAGATGGTAACTTTTTGGACATATGCTGGTGAGTCCGGTACTACCTTAAACAAAACAACAACAACAACATATTTGTCCTCACTTTTCCGTACAAGAATGATTTCTAATATATGTTTTTTTTACCATCCGTTATCTAAATAATAACAATCATAAGGCTTTCTCGCATCGCGGCTCATATAACTTAAAACTGTTTGTAGCTGGGTAAATTTTTATGCTTTTGTTGTCATCTGCTGACTTTTATCAAAATTACCTTTTTCAAAAAATTCTTTCAGAAACACAGTATCAAAGTGTCAAATGATCTAGGTCCAAACTGTTTCTGGGGTGGAAAATTATTAAAATTTCTACTTATCCTACATCACCATATTGTATTGGTAAATTCAAAGGTAAATTCTATAATTTACATTGGAAATCGTCAACATTTCTACTCATCCTACAGCATAAGGCACTCGCCATGTGAGCGGACGAGTGGATTTTTCCAGCTCTGCTGTTTGCAAAGGTTATCAGCAGATGAAAAAAAGTCGCCACCAGCAAGGAAATTTTGAGTTAATAACTGTTTTATCCCTGATTTTAACTGATCAGCTTTAAGACATTTTAAAAATATACAGTCAATTCTTAGTGCCATTATGTTAAATTTTAAGCATTACAACCACTTTATTTAAGTAATAGGGATATCCTTCAAACAAGAAAAAAATTAAGCTTTAACAAATTTACTCCTTAGAAATCTTTAAAAAGGTAAAATAAATATTTTGACACCTTTAATTAAGCTTTACCGAAAGTATCAACAGTTATTGCTGGCAATTAAGCACACATTTCACGGCTACTCAAATATTATTTTCAATTAAATAAACTGTTATTTTTATTTTATTTATCCATTCTGCTCTTTCAACTTGATCTCCAATGAAAATTCAAACAACTATAATATAGTCCCCCTGGGAAAATGCGACAAAAAGTTAAATGAAGTAGCCATTTCTTAATTGTTCCTTTTCAGCCCAGTCAACAACGATTAATATTCAGGGTTCATACAGGCAAGTATGAGTAAAAATCAAGGACTTTTCAAGGACTTATCAAAGCATCATCAACAGTTTTCAAGGACTTAAAGTTAATGAAAAATACTGATCTAAGTGTTAAAATTCCATTTCAGAAATGCTTGACTCAGAGTATTAGAAAATTAGTATAAAATTGTTGTGCCTATATTTGGTGCAGCATATGCTGCACCAAATAAAGGCACAACACTTTCATACTGATTTCGGTCTCTTTCAACAGTGCTAAGTCCTACAGAAAGAAGTAGAATTCAAGGACTTTTCAAGGCTTTTGAGTGATTTTCCAGTACTTTTCAAGGCAGATTTAAATTTAAAGGACTTTTCAAGAAAGTTCTCTAAATTCAAGTATTTTTCAAGCCTGTGCGAACCCTGATATTATTCTGATCATATTATGGTCATCAGTTAATCCATTGGTTTTAAGTCACGATCTTTATAAACAAAAATAAAACTCCATATTTTCAGCTTTAAAATAACTATAAACAATTTTTCAGTCATGTCAGGATAATTTTAAAATAAATAAACAATTTTTCAGTCAAGTCAGGATAATTTTTAAAATAAATAAACAATTTTTCAGTCATGTCAGGAGGATTTTCAGTCTTCCTGGGTTGAACCAGTACTAAGCAAAGGACAAATTGTCTTGCCCAGGACATAACATAGTGCCTCCGCCCCAATGAGACTCAAACTTAGCAGTTACGCACACCCAATGGTAGGGAAGCTCCTAAAGGCATCTTTTCTCCTACCATGAGTGGGGAGCAGTTGGAAGCTACAGACTAAATAAATCAGTTGTTTCAGCAGCATGAGACAGCTAATGAAGCGTAAAGATAGTGACACTTAAACATTTATTCTCAATAGCATGTGATGTCATTTCTGGGTCACAAACAAGTAACTCTTCAATGTCAGATGTTAAATATGCTGTGCCAGTAATGGCTCTTCAGGGATGGACCTCGCAGAGACAAAACCTGTCTCCAGGGTTACTGACAAAGGGAGTTTCACCATGCTCCTCAGCTACAGAGACTAGCTAGAAAATTGAAATTTCACCTGTAACAAGTTTACATATGGTGCTTTCCAAAAAGTGAATAACAAAGGCGCTGATCAGACTGCGCGGATGCGCAGGCTGGTCTGCACCTGTGTTATTCGCAACTCCCTGAAGACAGGGTTTCTCGCGTCGAGGCCCAGTTAATAGTGTGTAACGATAAAATACTTGTTTATTTCTCTACCAAAACATATGTTGTGGGTACTCAAAAGAACCGTCTCAGTGAGACAGTTCTTTTGAGGACCCAAAACATATTTTAAAACTGACAGGTAAGAAAATAGTTACAATTTTACACTCAAAAAATTTGTTTATCTAACATAGGTTTAGATAAACAAAAATTTTCAGCGTAAAATTGTTAATATTTTCTTAACCATAATTTTTAGCATATGTTTTGGGTGCTCCAAAGAACGGTCTCATTGAGACGGTTCTTTTGAGTACCCACAACATATGTTTAAGTTGAGAAATAAGAAAATTATTTTTCTGGTACGCACTCTTAACTAAAGGCCTGTCTAAACCTGTGGGCAAAGGAGGCACAAAAACTCCTTTTGCTAAAACAGCCATTTCTGGTTCCCAGCAACCAAGTCTGTATTATCATGACAGTCTGGTACCAGAATTTTTCCGGATCTGCAATATCACTTCCCCTGTATCTTTTCCTAATAGTTCTTGCAGATCTACAATCATCTATATTGTAAGAATTTTTGCGGCAACAAATCACCGGTAATGTAGTAGAACAGACTTCATTAGAAACCTGAACTACCCTGTAAATGACATTTTCATCAACCAGATGGGTAAAGTCGTTAGTAGGCTGCTTTTCAAATCAGGTCTGATGCTGTTCAAATGATATGTTGAAAGCTGTAATTTCTCACTTGTTCATGAACACAGGGTATATTAAATTTCTTCTCTTTTTTTCCCTTGCTTGATGATAGCATTTTAAATTTCACAACTGCATATATCAAACAATTAACAATATTAATTCACATGGTAAGCTTGATAAAATAAGACCTATAAAGCAATGCTGTACAGTGTGGACCAGGCCCCGAGGTTATAAAACTTTTTTCGTGCTCAACTCAACTGAGCATGGAATTTCAACTGCTGATAAAAACTAAAATACCGACAAATGAAGACGTTTCTTGCTTGAAGTCTCTCAGATGTTGTATTTATCATGCTAATAAATGTTAAAATGCCAACAATAGTTGGCATTTTAACATTTATGAGCAAGATAAATTTCAAGGTCAGCTGAGCTGAGAATGGGAAAAGTTTTATAAGCTCTGGGCCAGGCCTCGAGGTTATAACTCTTTTCATGCTCAGCTAAGTTCAGCATGAAATTTTTATTCTGTGTTGGCATTTCAACATTGATAAGCATGATAAATTAAATACAATATCTGAGAGTTTTAAGGCAAGAAACTTAATTTTTCAGCCATCAAGTTTTACGAGGAGTTAAAATTTCATGCTGGGTTCAGTTGAGTATTAAAAAAGTTTTATAAGCTTGGGGCCTGGATTAGATGCCATACAGTATCTGCAATATTTACACTACAATAAAAGCTTCTTCACAACCAGTAGAACAGTGCCACAGGATCTCTTGAAGCTCATAAATATGTATTGAAACAGTTGAGTCGAGCCTCAGTGTCCTTGAGCAAGAACATTAATCCTAGCTTAGTACTGGTTCA